>JAQHUG010000002.1:12433074-12448074 GCA_028555095.1 Dicrostonyx torquatus
GAGAACACTCCCACATCATTTCCCTTTTTTCTATTTAAACAAAAAAGAAAGGCTTTCATTTTAACATAGTAAAATTACATATAACAAAACAGTTATCAAGTAAGAATTACAGTTACCATATTTAGATCTGATTTATGTTTTATCATAACTAAGGAAAACCTGGGATTTATTTTTACACCTTTGACATTGATTTAAGTTTTAGTCAGTGCACATGCAAAGTCTTTTTACTGCTGTCAAACTTTTTGTGGCCCTCCCATTGCACAAACCATGGCTTAAGAAACAGAGATAGTATAGCTTTTAATCAGAACCTGGGAACCCTAGCCTAGCCACACTGAAACCAGAATAACCATCACAAAAAGCTAAACATGTCATGTAAGAAGGAAAAACAAAGTGATTAGAAAAACAATCTTTAACCTGGTCCATAAAAGACAAGACAGATGCCAATGGAAAATCATCACATCTATGTGAACATGTGTATACATGTGATGACAATATGATAGAATTTAATTAATCCAATCACAGAAGTCTGAATAGCTTTCCTTAGTTGCTGCAAACAATTCCAGAAATTTCAGAGCCTGGACACAAGTCAAGTCTGTGTCTTAAACCATAGTTCAATGTGGAATATACAGTTATTGTCCTCCTTGCAGCTAACACATTACACAGACTCCAAGATTGTTCTGGCAGAGAGGAAAAGTAACATTCCAACTCCCACCGCAGGGTGCATGACCTGGGCATATGTGGTCTAGAGTGCACTGACCAAATAAATAGCTCTCCAGTCTAGCCATATGAGAGGCTGAGAATACAGGAAGCACAAAAATGTTGATGAGAATCAACAGTGCAACACAAGTTGTCTTTATAATTAAATGCAAAAGACTAAAATGTTCAGTCAAGTTAAAGTGATTTTCGTATCGGGTTAAAATTGTTATGGCTTACACAAAATACCACTAAATTGTGAGGATACGGAAAGATTGCAAATTAAGGACCAGAAAAATAATAAAGGAGGGAAACTAATGAGAAAAACGCAGAAACACACTGCTAACGGTACCAATCATGTTGGGCTTTAAAGTTCCCAAAAGGAGTTATTAGGGAACAGTAAACTCATTAGAATAGAATGAAAAGAATGATTTAGCAGGAAAAGTCAAGCAGGGCAAACTCCCAAGGTCCTAACAGAAGAGCCTAAAGAATAAATAAAGACAGACACATCTGAATGAGAAAAATTCATTATTTCTGCCATGAGGGCCTTTAGCATGTCTCTTAAACACTGACAGGTCAGGCAGAAAAATGGGGGCACACAGGTTTGAAGAGTACTATAGACAGAATTAGTGAAAGGCCTTATCGAAACTTGCAACAGTCAGATAATGGATTCTGTATGCCTCAGTAGTCAAAATACAAACAGAATTTAACAGAAGGACTGCGAAGTAGAGCTCAAAGAATGTACCTGAAACACAATGTGATCTGAAGTCATCCAGCCTGCATACTGTCATCACAGACAGTAAAATTATAAACTGACAAAAATGACATTAAACTGTTTGAACAAGTTCATCATGAGGCTAGAGAGATGGTTCAGGGGTTAAGAATACTGGCTGCTCCTGCAAGGTTCTGTTCCCAGCACCCACATGACAGCTCACAACTCTCTGTAGCTCCCATTCCAGAGGATCCAAGGACTGCATTTGACTTCCATATTTACCAAGAATGCACACATGGTATAAATGCAAACATTTGCACGTATACAAAAGACAAATCTAAGTTCAAAATTTAAAACATACTTCCAAATCTTTCAAGAGTCAAAGGACCCAGAATACTTTGAAATCACTGAATACCTAACACAGCAAAAATAACTTGACAAATTACGGAATGCAAATAAACTGGCAATTACCAGAAGATGTTGGGAAAGGATAGAGAAGAAACTAATTAAATCTAAAGTTCTGTTCAAGTCATTTAAAAAGTATGAAAGAAGAAATAAACATAAAAGCAGAAATTAATGACATAGAAAAAAATCATTAGAATGAACAAAACAGAAAGCTGATTCTTCAAACAAATTGGAACATAAACAGGAAAGGCAGGGAGTATTAAACGAACAGAAGAGTGGATTAGGAATGAATAGTTCATAGCTGTTGATACCACGCAGATTTAAAAACTCAACATGTATATACTAGAGTCTTCAGAAGCTTTATTTAGATAAATCTAAATATTCAGAAGTAGTGGAGAATAAATCTAAAGCAATTTTTTTTCAAAATCAAGACCACAGACTTCAAAAGATTTCCATCAAATAATTTATATCAAAGGACCACAACTTATCTACTACCAAATGATAAAGTCTGCCATCAATTCAAGGTCCCCAAAAACAAAACATCCTAAAGCACAGCAATAGAAGGTAACGGTCCCCAGCTTGTTTTGTAAAAGTGAAAACATCTTGAGAGCAAAACTCTATGTCAAACAGTAATTTTTGTTATTGTTTTTAAGATTTGTTTTCATTTTTGTTTATTTGCATTTGTCTGTGTCTGTGAATGTATGCTATGTATGTCTGAATACCTGCAGAGGCCAGAAGAGGATGCTATGGAGTTGGATTTCCAAGGAGCTTGGGAGTTACCTAGCATGGTTGCTGAGATCCTAACTCAGGTCCTGTGCAAGAGTAGTATGTGCTCTTGACTGCTCAGCCATTTTTTCCAACTCTGAAGAGAAAAGGCTTTCCTCCTCTTTCTCCTTTTCTCTTTCTCTTCTCTTCCTTTCTTCCTTTCTTTCCTTTCTCTCTCCCTGTCTCCTTCCCTTCCTTCTTTCCTTCCTTCCGTCTTTCCTTTCTCTCTTTCTTCCTTTCTTTTTATGTTTATGAATATAAATATATGTATATGCCAATCCTTTAAATAGAAATAAGGAACTTTAAATAAAACATTGTCACCTGTATTGGAACACAGAGGACTTCGGGCTCCGGATGAATAGAGCAGCACTATCTTGTTTTTGATGAGGAGGATGAGAGTGCTCATGTCTACATTTCTCCTCTCCCCTGTATGTTTAAACTATTTTCTAGTTAAATGGTTTAATTAAAACAAAAATAAAGAGAAAAAATTTAAATCAGGCCTATAAGATAGTCTGAATTATTTTTTTATTTAGAAACATAAGACTAAAATGGTTCCGGAAGCCAAGGTTTTTTTGCATCCTGTAAATTCATGATGCACATGTGTTTGCATATCTGTACATTTTAGGAGGGGAGCTAAAAATTTCAAGCTACAGTCCACTCAGAACTCCCATTTCTCACTTCTGAGATCACACCTTTGGGAGCTACCACTTCTAGATGTTTTAAACGTTTCTTCTCTTTTATCTCTTGGTGCCATCCTGCAAGTGTGGATTTCATCCTTGCATGGGACATTATCATTTTAAAGTCACTGTGATAAGTGAGTTCTGGTTCACTTACAGCACATGATCTCTATTTTTATTTACCCCACATCAAATCTTTTGTTATTTGCTGATTCAAAGATGCAGATATCCTAACAGTATCTTTTCCTGTTCATGCTGGTGGATCCCACATTCATTAACATAATGGAGGATGATGGCCTGCATACTCTCAGCCTTTCCTTTTGCTCACTTCTTTGCTCCTTCTCTCAACTTCTATTGCTTTAACTGTCATATTGTCATTGCAAGTAACACCTAGATTATTATATCTACCCACTGATGCTCTAAGAGAATGAAAGAACATTTTCTCACAAGCCATTTGCTTTCCCTCATGGACACTCTGGTTGTTCTTCCCCCAGGATGGGGGGGCACTCTGCAGGAAGGAATGATAGATAGCAGTGAAATATCTCTTTTTGTTCTCCTGGCAGACTCTGATCCTTGACCTCCCCCCTTGTTTCTGTGTGCTGATGTGTTCCAGATTCTGTGAACTCATGCCCTGCCTTATTGTCTGTATGAAGACTGTCATAAATACCTTTAGATGATAAAGAGACAAGAAATACCAATAGAGTCATGTTGATATGGCTAGAGAAGGGTGTTTATTTAGAGTTTATTTTGCTGTGAAGAGACACCATTATCATGACTGTAGATGAAAGTTTCTGACCTGCCTGGTCCAACTGCTATTAAATCCCAAATAAACACATGGAGTTTTATACTAATTATAAACTGATTGGCCTATTGATCAGACTTATTACTGACCAGCTCTCACAACGTACACTAACCCATAATTCTTTTTTTTCTTTTTTTTGTTTTTTATTATTGTTAAAAGAAAAATTTACATTTACTCCCCTTGTCCCAGGCCCTCCCACTCCCCCACTACCCCACCACCCTCCCCCTGCTTCCTTGAGGTGGGGCAGGATTCCCTGCCCTGTGGAAAGCCCAAGGCCCTCCCCTCTCCATCTCGGCCTAAGAAGGTATGCATCCATATAGAATAAGTTCCCAAAAAGCCAATACATGCAGAAGAGATAGGTCCCTGTGCCATTATCATTGGCTTATCAGTCAGTCCCCATTGGCAGCCACATTCAGAGAATCCGGTTTGGTCATATGCTCATTCAGTCCTGGTCCAGCTGGATTTGATGAGCTCCCAATAGATCAAGCACACTGTCTCAGTTGGTGGGCCAGTCCCTCACGGTCCTGACTTCCTTGCTCATCTTCTCCCTCCTTCTGCTTTTCCACTGGACCTTGGTAGCTCAATCCCTTGCTCTGATGTGAATGTGAGTCTCTGGCTCTATCTCCATCCCTCATGCAAAATTTCTATGGTGACGATCAAGATATTCATCAATGTAACTATGGGGAAAAGTCAGTTCAGACACCCTCTCCTCTGCTGCCTAAGTACCTAGCTGGGGATATCCCTGTGAACACCTGGGATCCCCTCTAGAGACAAGTCTCTTGCCAATCATAAAATGACTCCCTTAATGTAGGTATCTTATTTCCTTCTCCAATATCCACCCTTCCTCCCTCTCCACCCTCCACCACCCCAGGCTCTCCCCAGTTTTCCTTCTCCCTTCTACCCCCCTCCTTTTTGCCTACCCCCACCCCCAATCCATACCTCCACCCCCATCCCCACACCCATGCTTCCAACTTTTGCCTGGCGATCTTGTTTGCTTCCGACTTCCAGGAGGATCTATATATGTTTTACTTTGCTAACCCATAATTCTTATTTATATTTAGCCATGTGGCTTGGTACCTTTTTTCAGTAAGGCATTCTCATCTTGCTTATTCTATGTCTGACTTGCGACTGTATTTCCGCCTTTCCTCTTCCCAAAATTTTTCTAGTCTGGTTGCCCTACCTATACTTCCTGCCTGGTTACTGGTCTATCAGTTTTTTATTTAACCGATATAAGTGACAAGAGCATTATCCCACAGCCATGACAACTCTTACAAAGGAAAACATTTAATTGAGGCTTAGTTTCAGAGGTTTAGTTCATTATCATCATGGCAAGAAGTGTGGCAGCATGCAAGCAGACAGTACTGGAGAGGAGCTGAGAGTTCTACATCTGGATCCACAGGTACCAGGAAGTGAAATTCACACTCTGGTCAGGCTTGAGCTTCTCAAAGGCACACGCTAGTAAACTACCTCTTCCAACAAAGCCAAACATCTTCCAACAAGGCCTCCTAGTAGTGCCATTCCTTATGGATCTATGGGAGGCATTTTTATTTAAGCCACCAGTGTCCATCAGGCAGAAGCAAAGATTCCAGTGCTGAGTTGGTGGCCTCTTTGATATTCTTCACAGATATCCATCTTACTGCTATTCCCCAGTAGCCTGCCCTGCAGTCTTGGTACTATCTTGTAAATAACCAGTCCTTTGGTGAAAATTCAAAATTTAATGCATATGCATCATACTTACATTAAACTTTTTCCATTGCAAAAAGAAAATTTGGGGAACTTTAATTGTACACTGCTTATGGTCTGAAATAGAAAAGTCACCCTGCTTAACTCAATATGCCAGGGTACATATGGCACTGAGCAGTAATCAGACCATTTCTCTTGGCACTAAGATGGAAGCTTGGTGTGCTACCCCAGCATCTGCAACTTTTATGTGTAGATCTAGGCAGTTCTGGGATTCTATCATCTCTCTGCTCTAAGAAATCTATTCCAGTGGCTCCTCTCTCTTCCTTTTCTGACTATTAAAAGCAGTTTTTATTTCTTCTTTTCATAGAAGGCAGTATCTCCAGATTTAAAATTAATGCTGTCAACAGATTTCTTAGTGAACAGAAACCTGAATAACCAAAAATTACCCTGTGTAACATAAGGGCCTGCTAGTTGGGGTTTCTGTCCTGCTTAGTACCCTACAGCCAGCAAGTCCCAAAGAAAATCACACACAGGTCTACATAGGTTATAAACTGATTGGCCCATTAGCTCAGGCTTTGTATTAGCTCTTATAACTTATATAACCCATTATTCTAGTATATGTTATCCACATGGTTCAGTAACTTTTTCAGCTGGGCAGATCACATCCTGATTCTTTGGTGGTCTGGGCAGGACTGGGGAGGAATAGGCTTCCTCCTTTCCTGCATTCTCCTATTCTCATTGCCCCACCTCTCCTTCTTGTCTAGTTTTCCCGCCTATACTTCCTGCCTGGCTATCAGCCAATCCGTGTTTATTTAAAATATAATTGACAGAATACAGACAATTCTCCTGCACCAACCCTGAATTATTAACTTAATTTTACACAGTGTTCTGTGATCTTCATATAGGTGGTGCCTTGTACAGATTAGTGACTGCTAAGCACCAGCTGCCTCCTCTGTGTCCAAACAAACAATGGAACTAGAAATGTAGAACAGTTATGACACAGGTTTTAAGAATTAATGTAACTTCTATATTGACACAAGATATAGGGAAGCTGAGCAGAGAAGAAAATTACAAAGAAAAAAATCCTCCCTTTGCATGTAGTTGGAGGGCCTAACTGAATATCTGTGTGAATCTAACTGTCCTGTATGTTTATTGATTGGTTGGAATTAGCTTCTGATGGTATGTTTGAAACTCCGAATGGAATTAGGAGAAGACATTAGTGGGTGAGACTGGGGATTAGATTTTCATCTCAGACTGAACACCTATGGTCCAGGTAGTGATATGTCACTAGGCAGTTTCTTTCCCAGAACATGATGCAGTCTGAGATGTCCTTCACTGGTCACAGTCTTATAGTACGTGCAGTTCCTAGAACTTACAACTTCACTTCTAAGTTTTCTTATTTTTCATTGAAAACTAAATGTGTATATGTAATGTGCATTTTTGGGTTCAATTCTCATAAGTGTGAGGTACTGGCTTGTGGCTTTACTTTGCATTCCCCTGATGGTTAATGATACTGCATATTCTTTCCATAAAGCTGGTACCCTTCTCTGACACACACAGCTCTTTGCTTATTTTTGTTTGTTATTTTTTCTTATTATTTGGACATTTGAGCTCCTTTATTTTCTAATTCTATATCAGATGTATGGTTTGCAAATATTCCCTCCCATTCAATAAACTCCTTCTCTGCACCAAAGACTTTTAGTCTGAGCTTCTCTCCAGTGGTTTTGTTTTCACATCATGTTTTTATGCTTTCATTGACATATCTCTAAAAAACATCATGAGGGCCACAGGTGCAAAATGCTTCCTTTATGCTCCCTGAGCTTCTTTTGTAACTTCATTTCTGCTTACGTTTTAATCCCCAGTTAGTTCATTCTCTGTTACTGTAATGAAGTACCCAAGGCTGAGAAACATAGAGAAGTGGATTTTATTTATTTACAGCATTGGGGACTGAAATTCTCAAATTAGATGCCAACATAAATACAATGTCCTGAGGCTCAGCGAGCTTGTGGCATCTTGGTGGAAGCATGTGTAAGAGAATGAGACAAAAGAGCTTGAAAAGGGTACAGCTTGTTCTTTCACATCAACCCCTTGTAAGAACTAATAAAATCCTACAGCAATACAGTAACTCCTTCTGCAGCAGCATTTTTGATGGTTTCCCAGAGGTTTTAAGGTTTATTGTTTTAACTCTTTGTTTTATACATGCATATCATGACAGGGCCCTATCTCCTAATTGTCTAGTAAACTCTTAATACTAGTATATAGACAGGTAGTACTTAACTTTCCTAATGCTGCAACCCTTTCATATGTTATGATGACCCCCCAACTATAACTGTAATTTTGCTACTGTTATCAATCATGATGGAAATATGTGATACGCAGGATAGCTGATATGCAAACCCAAAGGGGTTGCAGCCCACATGTTGAGAACCACTGATATACACCAACCTTCCAGGCATGAATTCTTGGCAGACAAATCACAAAAGTTCTGTGCAAATTCATTTTGCAATGATTTTTCTACATGACATGACATAGGATCTATGCAAGCTTCGTATGTATGGCTATCTAGTTATAACAAGTTTTTTCTTGAAGAGATTGTACTTTCCCTGTTGTGTGCTCCCAGATCATTTGACAAAGCTCTCCTGACCACCAGGGTATGTGTTTGCTTCTGAGAACCCTACCTTACACCTTGTCTATGTTCCAACTTTCTCTCTGGTATCTTGATACTTTGACTACTATTGCCATAGAGTATATTTTGAAGTCAAGTAATATTATGACTTTGACTTTATTCTGCCTGTTCAAGACTTCTTATGTCATTCAGGAGGAGCAGTCGTATATCCAGACAAAACTCTGATAGTATTTTTTTCTATACCTGTAGAAGATGTCACTGGAATTTTTGTAGGGAATGCATTCAAACTGTAGATCAGCTCTGGCAATATGGTTGCTTTACCCTTCCAACCCAAGGAGGCAGGGCATCTCCTGCTTACTTACTTGTGTACCTTCAGATTTGTTTTATCAGTATCTTAAAGCTTTTTTAAGGTTTATTGTACATATATTTCCTTTTCATGGCTAAAAATTTTCCTAAGGCTCTCTTTCATTATTCTCCTTATATTTTGTTTCATCCCTAAGGGAGTAGAATTGATCAGAAGCTTTGATTTCTTCATTTGTTAATTTTATTTGTTTTATTTCTTCTTTAGATAGGTTATTGCTAATATAGAAGTGCCCTGAATTTTTTAAAAGCTGTTTTTTTTAATTGACTTACATTTTATCATGTGTAGCATGATGTTTGGAAGTTCATATCCATCATGGAATAACTAAAATTAGGTAATAATAAAAGAATAACTGCCTTGCGGTAAGAGCAGATAAGATCCATTACCTTCACAGTGTCTCTAGAGTACAATAGGCCATCATCAACCTCAGTCCCCCATGCACAGTTGGAGACCCCATCTCTCCTGTCTAGAGCAATGGGATCCTTTAGCCTACATTCCTCCATCTATTTTCAACCACACCTCTAATTATAACCTATTTACCTCTATAAGACCAATACCAGATGCCACAAAGTGGTGAGATCTTGATACTTTTGTCTGTCTGTGCCTGACTAATATCTCCAAGGCAGTGTCCTGCATATTCAGTCATACCATCACAAGGGAATTTCCTTAGTGTTTATGGGTGCATAGCATTCCACTGGGGATTTTCATGGGCTGATTTAGTGCCTCCTGACTTTATAACTTAAATTTTATGTAACTTAATGATCACTCTACAATTATAGATGATAATTTCATACCAGCTATCAAGGAAATTATGGTATGAATAGTAAGTGCTTTATAAAGTCCTTATTTATTTGAGATAGTAAACATGCTTATATTTTCATTGCCCCATTAACATTAAATTCATTTTTGTTGTGAAACTACTAAAATTAATGAATAGCACTTTTAAAAAATATAGGATAAATAAAGACAAATGAAATTCTTGTCTGTCCTCCAACCAGGAATAAACATCTATTTTTCATTACTTGTTTTGTTAATAAAAAATAAGGCTGGATATTCCCTATAGAATTTACTCATTTATTTTATTCTGTTCCTACTCATATTGTTCTCTCATTTATTATTTTCTTATATGTTACTCGTATTCCTAATAATTTATTCCTTGCTTTATGCCTTTCTGAGGTCCATGTTGGCAAGATTCTTCTGATTCACCATTAAGACAGTGAATCAGTGTGAATCGTGTAGTTATGTGACCAAATAGTAAGACCTTGCTAATGAGTGTTTGTTCCAAAATGTTGTCATGTTCTGTTCAGTACATCTTATTCAAATTTTCTGTCTATAACTTGATGAAACAGAACACATAAAGAAGACTATGAGGTGATTTGTGATATTTTCTACAGAAATAGTTGTGCAAGTGATGAAAGGCCAAATATATGATATGAGCCGTGCTGCATACATTATTAAAACAGGCCTGAGGCTTTACTTGGGAGCTATTTTTCCTTTTATTTAGTCCCTCAATAGTAGCATAATAGTCAATGAAACAATAATTGGTTAATTCTATGAATTTTGATAATTTTATGAATTAAAATTTAGACCCATGTAATTCGATGGGAATATATTAGAAGTCCACACTCGATGTGATGGTTCAAACTGGTGAGCAGCATTTGTTCATCTTCATTAGGGACTTGGCATCATCTCTGTGAGCTAAGCATTTCCCACAACAGCAAATACAAAGATGTCAGTGAGGATCTCGGGTCCACAGTTCATATTAAGTCTGTGAGTGAAACTGGCTTCATTATACCACCAGGTATACATGATACACACACTTAGGTCAATAACTCCATAATTACCTTTGGAAGCACAAAAGCCAGTGCTATTTCATGACCCAGCAGTAGATGTATTTAAAAACTAACAGCCTCAAATGTTAGCACTGCCTAGTGACAGTTAGTTGTGCCACTCAGACAAGCTAAAGTGTTGTGGCCAGCACAGTGGAAAAGAAAAAAAAAGATTTTCATATATTTTTATGTTTTCGGGTTTTTTTAGTTATTTGACAAAATAATTGGCAGATTCTTTTATATTTTAAGTTCTCATTTAAGATGTATTTTAGTATTCTCTCATTAGTCATGAACTTGGATTCCCAAAAGCAATTGTGGAGATGTCCCACTGAATCGCTGTGTGCGTTGTTGCTTTCAGCCTTCCACAGGGACTCACTCAGTTCCTCTATGTAGTGATATGTATTTTAATAAATAAAGCTTGCCTAAAGATCAGAAAGTAAAAAAGCCCCACTAGTCAACCATACAGACCAGGCAGTGGTGACACACCTTTAATCCCAGTAACCACACTAAGTTTCCAAAATGGTGGTAGTGGTTCATGCCTTTAATCCCGGCCCTAGAAAAGAATATAAAACAGGAAGAGATATCTCTCAGACCAAGACTCATTTTGAGAATTCCTGGCTATTTTCATACCGAGGCTGACGTAAGAGCCAGTGGCTGGGTGCTCTGCTTTTCTGGTTTTCAGGTTGAACCCCACTATCTGTCTCTGAGTTTTTATTAATGATGCTTCACCTTTACATTCTATAATGTGTGATGTGATGCCAGGAATCTGAAATGTATCAGCTTGCTCTGACCACTGCCATCTCTTGGAGTTATTTCTTGACTCATTTTTGATCCACTAGTCCTTTTTAGTTATTAGCTATTTAAAACTATTTACAACTAAGTTACCAGTGCCAGCAAGATGGTTCAGCAGCTATGCGTGCTTGCCGTGAAAGCTTGAGCACCTGAGATGAACGCATGGGTCTCGCAGTGGAAGAAGAGCATTGGCTCTAGCTGTCCCCTGATGACCATCTGTGAGTCAGGACATGCATTGACCTGCATACATACATACGTACACTAATAATGCTAAATTGAAGTTGAAGAAAAACTTAGTTTAAAAAACTGTATTTAAATTGACCTGCGGTGATTTCCTTATTTTCAAAATGTATGTGATCTTCATAATATTAGTATAAAGACAATTCATGTCTACTTTATTAAAATATGAAATAAGGCAAGGAAGAAGGAGCACTGAAAAACTGTGTGTGATTCCACTAACCACAAATGATTACTTTATAATGCTGATGTGTATCTGTCCATACTTCTTATGGTAATACCTTTTCATAAGTGTGTCTTGTCAGGGAAATTATTTGTAACTTTATGTAGCAACTAACTTCAAAAACATTTTAACAATATTCCCAAAGTTATCTCTTTTAAATTATACATAACAGTAGATTCCCTTACTTCTTTATGAAAACTCAATATAAACAGTGCATTACTCTTCATTTTCCACAGCAATCTAACATCACAATGAATGTAATTTTGTCTTTACATATTTTATGTAAACATATTGCATCTAATTACCAACATTACATATGACTTTTACATTTTAAATAGTTTTCTAAAATCATGTAAGTTAGCATATTATCTTGGACATTTTCCCTTCTGGAAGTGGGTAATTTGTCTTCTAAAATTAGTTATTTCATAGACAGAGTAGCTACTACTTCCTTTAAAAAATAAAAATGAGTATTCTGCATGTATTCAAATAGTCAACTCTTCCAACAACTCAGAAAACTGTTCTCTAATAAATTTATTTGAGGAATATCACAAAAAATACAGGAAGCAATATGAACAATGTTTAAGCTTTTAATTAATAAATTACTTGGGCAGTTTACCTTCCTGATAGATTGTATCTTACCTTTAGGGTTCCCTTCACATTCCCATCCCTCTTCCTCCTTTACTAACAACCAAACTCTTGATGGTATGCTTCTGATCCCTAGTGGAAAAGATCATTTGTTCTTTGATAGTGATTTTTAATTTTTCTATCTCCTCCACTCCATTCCAATTCGAAAATTCGAAAAACTGATGACCTCCCATTTTGGATATCCAAAATTGGCCACTGTGCTTGCAAGCAAAATCATTTGTTGGACAAATTAATAAATTCATTTTTATATTTATGTTTTGTTTCCATGTGAGTTACTACACACTTTTAACCAAGAATAAAATTATTCAAAATGGAGTTAAATACTTTTAACCCTTGGTTAAATCTTTACAGTTTATCATTTCAGTTTTTTATATCTATTTACTACTTTGTCTTAAACTCTTTCACATCATATTAAGTAACTATGAATGCATAATTCATATAGACACATGAAATAAATTCTATTTTAAATGGCCATAAATTTTATGTAATTATGTGTATATATACGCACATTTATAATCATACACTCAAAGAGATATAAAGAACATATTTATAAATACAATCTTGGAGAGCAAGAAACAGCATTTTGCAACTGTCAAACTCACTTGTATTTCACATATGCTGTAGACACAGCTCAGAAACTCGGATGCAATGCTCATGAATATGTATGAGGTATAATTAGCTTGGAGAATGTTGCTTCATCACCTGTCTTGATTTTGTTGCTGTGCTTCAGTAACTTACTAAGCAATTGGAAAGGGTCTCTCCAAATTCCAATGAGTTGAAACAGTCCTGTTCATCCATCAGATGTTATTGTTTCCCATCTCCTTATCATAGGAAAGCTTCTCTTTCAAACCTGGGCGTTGGCAGATTGCTTATAACTGACAGTCACATGTCATCAGCTGTTTAACATTTTGAAGACTGTCTAAAAACAGTAAGGCCTTTCTTTATTTCTCTACATTTTGTAAATCTGAACCTCTCAATTCTGCAGGCCTATGACAAGGACCAACTTAGGAGCCCTTCCGTCCTGTCACTGTTCACTCCTGTGTCTTTCCTTATAGTAATGATCCTACTCTCCAACTCTGAAATTATTAATGGCTGTACTTGCTCATTTCCCAGTGCCCCTAATCTGACTTCAAAATGCTATGGAAACGGCATGCCTAGCAGTTTTATTTCATGGTAAGTTCACACACTCCACAGGCCTATGGCACAGAAATACTTGCTCATTCCTTCATTCATGAAGATCCCCTGCTACTCTGCCTTCCTGACACCATTTTTTATTATATCCCCTGCGTGCTTCATACATTGCTTATCTTCTTATATGTCACTGAGGGATAGAAAACTATAGCTCTAGAGAAAATGCCAGCTTCCTAAAATCCAGGAAAAATAAAATTATTGGAATTAAAAAGGCACAAGATGTTTTAAAAGGCAAAAGTGAAGGAAGAAACAAATCAAAACCCACTGGCAGGGAAGAAGTCAGCCAGGAAGAATGGAGACTTGTTACAAGACAAAGATGCAGTGTGAGATGGAGGATCAAGAGGTGATAACCATCCAGCCAGACTGATTATCACCAATGTAGGCAATAAAAGGTGTGATATCACTGTACCTTCTGCAGAAAGGAAAAGAAACTTGGAGTATTAAAATGATGCTGTACCAATAATCCAGTAATTTTATTGGAATAGACAAATTTTACAAATTGAAAACTGTTAAATTTCACCTACAAGCAAACAAATGATTAGAATTGTTTTATATTCACAAGGGAATCAGATTTGTAGTTTAAAACCACACAAACACACATGCATGCACACACACACATATATACACACACATCATTTTATCAGCCTCATGTTATTCTTATACAAATACCGGACAACATCATCAAATAGAAACAAAAGTATAGACTGATTTTATTTATGAAAGCATTGTAAAAGTTTTTGATGAAATTATAACATATAAAATCCAACTATTCATTAAAAACATTATACAATATTCTTTAAGTGAGTTTAATTATAGAAACAAGATAGATCAAAATCAAACTATGCATTTTAAAATATTAAAGAAATGAAAAGCAACAGAATTCAAGGTCATTTCCTAAAAATATTCTCAGCATACTGAAACTAAAAGAACTTCTCTCCCTATTAGCTAAGAAGGTATTGCATAAAAGAAAACCTTTCCATGATACTCATTCAAGGTAAAATGTTTCAAAGTTTTATTCCTAGTTCAGGAAATAGTAAAGGATCTCTGCTTTCATTACTGTCATTCAACACTGTACTGCAGACCACAGCCAGCCCAACAGGCAGAAAAACAGGAAATAAAAGTCACCCACACTGAAGGCAGTGTATAAACATGCTCACAGTCTCTGAGTGTGACAGCCATTATGATCTGTTAAAATGTTACTAGAACTGACAAACAAATTGATCAATTTTAAAGAGTATGACAAAAATATACAAAAATCAATCTTTTGTAGATTCTGTCAATAAGGAATTGGAAGTTGAAGTTAAAATGGACAATAGTATCAATAATGATTATAGAAATAAATTTTATAAAAAGTTCGAA
>JAQHUG010000002.1:12452433-12463134 GCA_028555095.1 Dicrostonyx torquatus
CCCCACTTTCTCTACCTATCTTACCAGTACAGTCAGGTTTCTGCCCCAGCATTTCCCAGCCCACACAGTAAACAGCTTCCAGTCATGAAATATGCATTGAAAATCTGCAACTCTAAATGCCTAGTGCTTAAAGTAAGCTCTGTAGAGCTGCTGCCTTCAGGCCCCACCCTCTGTGATTTAATATGTAACACCCTTTCTTCTGTCCACAGGCGACAAGTCCTCGGGGCTTATTAAAGGAAGATGCCAAAGGCTCCCTTCAGAAAAGCTTCAGGATCCTTAATGAGGCCAAGAAGTTAGCAAATGATGTGAAAGGTTAGTGTGGCCATTGTTTCTATTATGTTAAGGTTAATACCATTATAATGGGAGATACTGCACCATACTATTAAAGAATGAAACTGTGAGCCATGACTTACATATTTAATACAAGTGACCTTTCTCACCGGTCTGATGCCATTTAGTCTTCAAGCTTCACCAAGCAAAATTGTATAATTTTACCCTAGCTCCTACAGTATGGCTTCTCCCATCTAAAGAGAAATTTTAGGTGTGATAAAACTTTAAGCTGCCAAACTCCACTTGATATGGTTTTAGAAATAAAATTTTAAAAAAAGTGAGCTCAGAAGATGTGGCATAAATGTGTTAGTGAAACCTTCAGCTTTGTCAATGGGTTCTGAAGTCTTGAAATATTTACAAAATAATCATGTATTTTCTTCTTAATTGAAAACATAAAAGTGCACAAAGCAATTTCCACTCTGATATATTATTAATGTTTGTAAACATGGTTCCTGTCAGTGTAAGCTATTGCAGTTATCATTTCATTCAAGTATCACCTGTTTCTCAATACTTTTTTCCTGTTTCTTTAGTCTCATGACTTAGTGTCATCTGGCTTGCATCCACCACCCAAATGTTACTATACATGGACTCTCACAATGTTGCCATCACTAGGTGCCATGTATTCATAGTGATATTCTATCTCCCTAAATTTGCTCATTCTCCTGCATTTCTTCATCTGCACACCTTATAACAGAGCACCACATTTTAGTTCTGAGATCTTATGGATGCTGGGTAGAAAGGCAGGAGAATGGCAAGTTCAAGAAAGGCCAGACTACGTAAGTACATGAGCTGCAGACGCGGGTACTGATAGAGAGCTCACCTACTCTACCCAAGATCCTAGGTTCCATCCCTAGTTCTTCACTCACTCCCTCATTCATTCAAATCAATCAATCAATAATTAAATAACTGTGAGACTCTGAATGAAAAAAATAAAAACAATCTTTGCCTAGATATCCTCTCTAAGAAGCAATGGAATATCAAATTCACCCGTACCCTGCTCATTCAATATTTCTCATAGACCTGTCAAACCATTGCTGTTATGGACTTTATATTTCTCAAGGAAGACATATGATTTTTTAACATTGAACTTATAATATATAAGATACTGCTCAGTTCAAATTATGAAATAATTACTGATTTTAAGTAAATAATAAATTATAAGTAAATAAGCACAGATTTTTAATTAAGTTTTACTGTGTTAGAAAACACGACGTATGAAACCATCTAGATTTGGCATGCCTTAAGCAAAATATCTTGGACTTCTTTAGCAACTGATATGGAATTACAAGAGTCATCTCTATTATTTGATACTAAAATGCTTTAGACTGTGCACTACACAAGCTCCTTGTTACAAAGTTTCGTGGTGGTGAAACCTCTACTGCAGCAGAAGGATGACTGTCAAGAGTCATGGACGGTTTTCTTATCACAAGTAGAACGGACCCAATCCCTTTGCTGCCACTCTTTGCTATCTAATGCATATGCTAGATGCTAGAATTTTACTCAGGGAATTAAAGTTCACGTACAAATGCAGAGCCAGACTCTGTCTTTATTCAAACAGTTGATGCATTAGTCTTCATGAATTTTCTTTGTATTGATTTTGATATTGTAAAATTTGGGGTGACTAGAGGTAACTACCGCTTGTGTATTGCTCATGACACCCTGGATTCAGACCCTAGATCCTCATACACTGAGGATTGCACACCTATCATCTCAGCAGAGGAGGCGTAGAGGCAGAAGGATCACAAGTTCAAAGTCATCCTTGGTTACATAGTAAGTGTGAGGCCAGACCGAGCTACATGAGACCCTGCTTCCAAAATATATCTATTCCATGACAATACTTCTGAGTACTGAGTTTGTGGGTGCTCCTTCAGATTCCGCTCCTAAACTGAGTGCTTTGCATACTTTACGTTGTTTCCAGTCCTGTTCTTGACTCTCTTTTCCCTAAATCCTAATATTACACATAAAAGGACACAATTTCTTTTGTTTCTTTTGGAAAAACCTGAGGACTGGGGTGATAGAAAGGGTTAGGAGACAGAAATGTTCATTGGTTTAAATGTCTTCTTTTGTACTTCAGGTAGTACATTATTTAAAGTAATGAAAACCCAGCAACTACTCAAGCAATAATTCCCACAGAAAACCAAGCCAAGGCCATGACGGAAATGGGAATGTTTTCTTACTACGTTATGACATTCACTTGATTTGTGGCCAATTACACAGGTTATAAAATGGCCGTTAATCAGGGAAATGCCATATATTACCACGAGGAACTGCTGAAATGGACCCTGCAGAGCAAAACTCTTGACAGCAGCTATTAAAATAGAGATTTAGTCATTTCTCTCTCTGTGGCGCCTGGAGTTGGATGGAATAAAAATGGTGGGCCAGCATGCCCTCCATATTTCTAATTTGTTGCCTGTTCAAGTCAGTGCAGCTCCGTTTGTTCCTGTACTCTGGTCACAAATGACTTACTGCTGCTCCCTGCCATTTTTATGCCGTCCTTGCCTTGAGGGAGTCTGAACTTGCCAGCAGCAATTTGTTTTGCTTTTTAATTTTTGAATATACATCTGTTAAAAGTAAATTTGCCCTTGTACATGTTTGAGCTTTGACAGCAATCTACAATGCACTAGCTGAATGTCCGTGAAGATAAAAATCATTTTGTTGATGGATTTGAGGTGGGGGACTAACTGATGATTGAAAGGGCCAGAAGATCAATTAATGTCACCAAGTGAACACCGCTTGACAGAGGAACAAGTAGTTTTGTCAATAAAATAATCAGTTGGGGTTCTCCTAGCATATGTATTCACAAAGCATGAAGTAGTTTATGGAAAACTATGTGAATTCTAAGATTTTATGTCCCTCACCTCATTAAAGTCACTTTTCAATTCTATTCACTTTCTGGTTTGCCTGTAATTGTTGACTTTGGCCAAGGTAAGTGAATTGAATTACTTATGAAAATAAATAATTGCTCTATATACTAAAAATTAATGACATGAAAAAAGGATTATCCTAAGCTCAAGAATAATAAATATATTAATAATAAATCTGAGATTCCTAAATATACATTACTATGCAATATAAGGAACAGGGCAAAACATCGAAGATGTGGGATTTCCCTTTGTATGCTATAAATATGGCTTATTTATAAATTCTGTTATTATTTATATCTTAAAAGATTTTATTTTATTTCATTGTCTATTTTATACCCTTGTTGATAAGTGGAAATACTTTGTGACTGTTAAATATGACATAGGAATTTAATTTTTATTAAATAATTCATAAATTATTGAAGTTATCACCTTTTGGAATTCACATACTACCACTTGCCTGCATCAGCTTTTCTGTAGGTGCACGTGTGAAAGCAAACACAACCTGCTCCATTGACAGAGATTTGACAATAAGTAGATGAAATTGAGCCTCTGTCCCTGTCCACCATGCTCTCTCATTTTTTCCCATTAAAATTGCTGACCCATTATACTAAATTTGTGTACTGTTTTGGATATGAACAATGAAAAGCAAGAGAATAGGACTGAGATGGAGTCATGTTAGAAGGAAAACATCAAAATAGTAGCAGTATGGAGGCACTAGCCATGGAATGATCTTCCCTAAGAGTATGACTTAGCAGACAAGTCGCTGCCTCATTTTGTCAGCAAATCATCATGAAGTTCATGAGTGACATCTTATCCAGAGACAGGGGCCTGCACAAACCAAAGGGGTGTCCTCCCTGGAAATGACCTGGGCTTGGTCCCATGTTCAGAACCAGAATCTAGGATTCCAGGAGGTGGGAGGAAATTTACCAATCAGTTTAGACATCATGGGAATAAACAAATACCTTCAACTTCTTGATAACTCAAAGAATGGCAAGGCTTGTTGTATGTTCCTTTTAAAGGTTTCAAATGCAATTCCCTTGCTGGCTAACACAAATCAAATCTACAGGCTTTTCATCGGGAATACAGTATGGGTCTCAACTCTTATTTAGTTTTATTAATCTAGGTACAGACAGAACTACCTCTCCCTCCAAATTTTAAACATTTAGAGAACCCATCACGAGACACATACCTTTTCCCTCCTGTCAGAACGAGTCTGTTATGATCCTCTAGTGGGAGGAAGGAAACAGAAGTTGTAGATAACAGCTGTTTCCCCAAACACTTTCAATCACTGTACCCATTTCTGGAAGTCCAAATTTGGATGCTTTCTGATTCATCAATAAATAATTTGTAAATAATGTGAAATGTACAAAAATATATAAGATCAAAATAGCATAAAAAGCTGCAATAAATGCCTTGTATTGAAAAGGCATCTTCTTATCTTGGGAAAAAATGAGCAAGCCACAAACTAGACTAAGATTGTGATGAGACTCCATTTGATGTTATGCACTTAGTTCAGGAAGCATTATGGCACACAGACGCTCTGTCATGCAGAAGATATTATCTTAGCTTTTTCTCTGATTTATTGTGACAATTGGTTAACAACACATCAAATATACATCATGAAGGTCCCATGTATCTGAGGAATTACAAAATTGTATACCTTAGGAAATCATATACTTATGTGATGTCTGTTTTATATGTAACATATAAGTTACAAATTAATAATATATAATTCAATGTATTTTATGTATATAAATGGACTTGGTTAGTATCAATTGTGGATAAACAACTTCTGCTAAGATCATATGGTTAATATACCCTTCTATCTTAAAATTATCTTCTAGATAGGTAAGAAAAGAAAACTCTAAAAGAGTGATGGAAACAGATTCATTGTTTGAGTTACCATAAGCTAAATCTTTACAGGTTGCCTTAAATCTTTAAAGGAAGATCAGAGTATTAAGGGTTTATGCTAACCTCTCCAGCCAACATTTCAATTTTGAACTTTACATTATTAATAGTCATGTTTTGTAACCCTCCTGTGTGATAAGGTGTTGCCTAGTGTGCATGACATTCTTTGTTCAACTTCCAGCACAGCAAAATAAAAAATACAAATTAAAAAATAAACAAATAAAGCCAATGATCAAGAACAATATGAAATGTTTGCATTGGTTTAACTAAAGAATTGACTATTCTAAAAAAAAACATATGTGTTAGACATATAAGGAAGTAAGACCTTACAAAAGAATGATGATATGTAGAAATTAGTTATACATTGGTGGTCTCCATAAAAAATTTTGTAAGTATATTTAATTATATTAAAAAGTAAATTCTAGCAGGAACAGCCACAAAGACTTTGAAGCAAATGATTTTAGGGAGAGGTGAACTTTAAAAGGAGGCCTAAGACACCAGGTTACCACACTTACTCAAAGTCTTTTGGTATTATTTAAGTTTGAAACCGTTTTCATTGTTTTGGAAAAAAATCACTTAACCACTGAAATGAATAAGAGCAAAGAAATCTGAGTCAGAAGTTCCCATTGCTTCTGTTGTTTTCATTACTAAATGTAGTCAATTAAGCAAGTGGAAGTATTTCCTTAAATCTTGGTCCAAACAGCAAGCTGAGCTCACTCCTAAATAATTCATGCCAGATCCTTCCCCATGTTCTCCACACACCCCACCTCGGAGAACAGCAAAATGAAATTCAGAGGACTTAAACTATCTTGAACCCTAGAACAGATGGAGAGGACACATGGGCACTGTACCAGGAATGTGGGAAACCTGAGACGGCACTGATGTAGACGTTTCCAGCCCTGTCCAGTAAGCCTCCTTTTGACTAGAACTACCTGAGATGAATATGACTCAGTGCTGGCAACAAAGGAAGACAGTTGTGCTGGCATGTTCTCACTCTCTGCTACGGGCTGCTTCATTATTCTTCACTTTATGGGCTCCATCTTTATCCAGTTCATGCACGGAACACAGTCTTCTATGTAAAAGTGATGAGAAAGAGATAGATAGATAGATAGATAGATAGATAGATAGATAGATGGATAGATAGATAGATAGATAGATAGATGATAGATAGATAGATGATAGAGAGATAGATGGATAGATAGATAGACAGACAGACAGATAGATAATAGATTGATAGATGATAGACACATAAAGGATGATAGATATAGATAAATAGGTAGGTAGATAGATAGATAGATAGATAGATAGATAGATAGATAGATAGATAGTGGATAAATAGATTGATAGTTAATAGACTTGTAAAGAGATAATAGATATAGATAAATTATAGATAAATAGGTAATAGACAGAGGCTAGATAGGTTCTCAGTAACAGAGAAACCCCTTAATCCCAGAAAATCTACATTGACAGTGCCCTCATCAGCAGACTAGATCTATTTCACAAAGAAGGCTTGTAATCATTCAATAACTATATTTTAGTACTGGCAGTGTAAATGGCAGAAGTGTTAAAGAAAATATGAGCTGTGATTGGCAGAGAAGAAAATTCAATTACTTGGAAAGAATATTTGAGACCAAAATTGAAACTAGTAGTGTATTGGTAGCATAAATGAGCATATTGATGTTTTAGAGATGTGCTTTGCTGGGCTGGTTTATGCTTTGTTTTCTGTAACATTATTTGGCTTGGGCCATAAAGTGGAGCATCTTAAATGAGATGATGTGATTATACCAGGTTAATCTGCACTATAGTCATGGCTGCCTGTGGATTATGGCTGTGGCTTAATTGGACGGCCTATACGAGCCTTTATGTTCATTGGAGTGGATCATTAATGTGTCCAGCACTCGTTCATGTCGAGCACTGCAAGCTCAGAATTCCCTGTCTTACTTCCCTTTGCATTCTTTCCAGAAGAAGGTCAGTGGAGGACAGGGTGATGATTCTTCAGCTGTTTGCTGTTGGCACAGGTCCTACAACAGCTCTGTGCACAGCCATGAGAGGGGCAGGCACAGTTTGGTTAAAACAATCTGGGCTCTTTGCTGAAGAGTATATTCTCCCCTGACCTGATCATGATAAAAATAACAGTCTCTGTGTTGGCTAGTACTTCCAAGATGACCATCTTCTTAGCAATTAAATATATGTTCTTAAAAATCAAAAAACAATAATATACACAAAGAAAAATTTAACTAGTACAACCAGATAGAAAATAAGAAGTTTCAGTTTCCAATTTTAAAGCTGCCTATTACTACTCCATTGATTCCTAGTTCCTATCCTAAGTACAGCCAAAATTTTCTAGTATATTCTTTCCTACCTAGTTCTCAACCCCTGTCCTACCAAATTCTTGCATATACATCATCATCTGCATGGTGTATGCCTTAGTTACTTTCCTGTTGCTGTGATAAGACACCAATGTAACATATTGAAGAAAGAGTTTGTTTGACACTTATAGTTTCAAAGGGTTAGAGTCCATGACCATCAAAATGGGCAACCATATCAGTGGGCAGGCTAATACAGTGCTGGAGCAGTAACTCAGAGCTCACACCATGAGACACAGCCATAAGCAGAGAGAGGGAGACACTAGGAATGGTGTGGGTGTTTGAAACCTCAATGCTCATCTCTAGTGACACACATCATCCAACCAGGTTACCCCTTCTAATCTTTCTCAAACAGTTCCACCAAAAGAAGAACAAACATTCTGATATTTGAGTCTGTGGGAGCCATTTTCATCCAAACCACCAGAGTGGTTACTACTTATTCATGCGAACGCTTTAAGGATCATTATACACCCACACATACTCATATTATTCCCTTTGGAAGGCTGCATCATCCACACTATCGTATGAACATGGTGTAATGATGTAAGAAAAAAAATACTCTTCCCTGAATTAGCTAACATTTTCTTCTTGTTTTCTATGACAAAGATCTGTCTATCCTAGATGACACACACTTCACACACTTCAATTTTGATCTGTACATCTTATACCGACTCATCTACCAATCTCCCGCCTCAGTCTCTGCAGTGCTGAGGTTTCAGGCTTGTGCCAAACACATAAGAATGAGGTAAGTTCTGCAGGAGAACTGCTGATCCTAGGGCTGGGGATGAAGCTCAGTGGTAGGGTATCTCCTTAGCTTGTATGAGGCCCTAATTCAGTGCCAAATGCTGAAAAAAGAATTGCCAAATCAAATCCATCCACATTTAAAACTTCTGATAAATTTATTCTAATGCTCTTAGAAAAGGAGCATTGTTAATCATTTTTCACTTCCAACACTCTTGTGAACACTTAATATTATCAGACTTTCTTTTCGTTTTTTTTAGTTTTGTAAAAATTTCATACAATTTATTTTGATCATGTTTATCCCCTCCCCAATCTTCTCTCAATCTATACCCCATTTCTTCACCTACCCAAATTTGGGTCCCCATAATCTTAAAACACATCAAATCTTGGGTGTGGGGCCATTCAGTGGACCATGGTTGCCGTATTAAGAGTCACACTCATAAAGAAAATTGTTTTTTCATCTCCCTAAGTTGCCAATAGCTCCTTAGCATGAAACTTTGCACTTGCCTCTCCTTTCCATGCTGGGATTTCATCTGTTTGAGTTTGTGCAGTTCTGGTGCATGCTATCACAACCACTGTGATCTCATAGGTGCAACTTCTATGTTTTGTGTAAGAAACTGTTTCCTTGTAGGCACCCCTCCACCACCTTTAGCTCTTACCCTTCTTCATTAGTGACTCTTGAGCCTTGAGGGGAGAGGTTTGATGTAGATGTCCCTGTATACTTCAGTCTCTTGTTCTTTGTACCTTGACCAGCAAGTTATCATCCATTGCAAAAAGAAGCTAGAGTGGTTTTTGGTGAGAACTAAGAGTTACAATAATCTGCGGCATAACAATTTAGTTATTGGTAGCCAGGTTAAAACTATATGCACTTAGTAGAATAAAAGTAGTACGTTTGCTCCTAAGGCCTATGATCTGTCGAGCCAAAGCTTCTTGGTTTTAATAATAGTATCAGGTATGATCTTCATCTTGTAGCATGAAGTAGGCCTTACATCTAAGCAAATATTAGATAGCTACTACCTTGACATTTGTGCCACTATTGCACTGATATGTTGTCTTGCCAGGTCAGGTGTTAACTGTAGTTCATGGTGTTCACAGGTGATCAAGATTGATGATTACTTTGAAACTTTAGTTATGTGCATTTTATTTGAAATACCCATAGAGGTCAGAAAGTTAGTAAGGGGCCATGGCTTGGCTTTCAAGGGAGGAAAGATAGAATATAGTGGTATAAGTAGGTAAACAGGACTAGTGAAACAAGAAAAAGTTTTTTGGGGTGGGAAAGGTTGCTCAGAGGAGGAAATACATGGAGAAATAACTAACACTAAAGTCCTTTTGAAAAAGTCATATGGAAACCTGCTATTATAGAGGCTTCATAGCATACATGCATACCTACACACATATGTACATATATACATACATGTACACACATATATGCGTTATTAGGTACCTCCATTTAATTTCATATGTTTGTTTATGAAATATATATTTGAAATAAATATTAAGTTGAATGGTGTTACATAATAATGGAGTAACAATGCCCCTACTAGATTCAGAGGCGAATCCTAGTTTTAAAAATTAAATTAAAATCCTAGTTTCAAGAGTGTAGTCCTCTTTCAGAGTTGTTGGCAAGGGAGTTCCACAGGCTTCCAAACATCACAGCCTATTGCTAGGAGTCTTGATCACCCTTCAGGACTTTAGTCTAAGATCCTACTGCTGATGACACCGTACCCTTCAATCATATAACCTGTAGAAATGAAGCTGATCTTGACCTTGAACCTTCATCTCTATTGTCTAATATTCTTAGTGCTGGAAGTGCTTTGTTCTACAGAATGTTATTAGGTTGACAGATGAAAATTATATTTGGTTCTTTTGCTTAAGGTTATTTTAACATGATAATGTTGAGTATTTTGATTTCACAACTGGTTCTTTCCTTTTAATCACTTGCAACCTACCATTACTGCATTTTTCCATTATTTTCAATTACATGGAGGACTTAGCAATTAGTCTATCATTTTGCACATAAACTTTTCCCATGTGACTCTCCTCTCACTTCTGTAACTGTAACAGGAAAGGAAAAGGGAAATGGAGACACATAGATGGAAAAGTATGGGGGAAGGCTGGTGTGTGAGCAGAGGTGAGAGGACCATGACCACCTGCTACACTCGGTGTGTCAGTCCCTGCTCCTGAAATCATGAAGCAAGGTAGAAGGGAAGCGATTGGCTAGAACTGACAGGCATTGCATATGGTACATACCACAAAAACACAGCTACCTGTCATTATTACAAAATGCTGTCCTTTCCATATGCTTCTATAGTCCTTTCCAGAAGACTATAGAAGGCCCCTTACTTGTCCTTTTTTCATTGTACCTCCTTGTTGTAAATAGGGAAGGAGAGGTGTGGGTTGTTTTCCCAGCGCCTGGCTCCCAAGCCCCCAGCTGCTGGCCCGCTCAGCCACTGGTTGCTTGCTTATGCCCGAAATAACCACATGAGACCTGT
>JAQHUG010000002.1:12465100-12504881 GCA_028555095.1 Dicrostonyx torquatus
TACATCCATACAACACTGTGACCAATTTATAGGTCTTTTATGTCTGAATCTGTAATATTATGAATCTGTAATTCTTCACTATCAAGGAGTACTTTGTGCTTTTAAAATGCTAAACTCTTAAGACTCTAAGCTGCAACAGTCACAGATTAAATACAAGTACTTCCTGCTTGTCCTACCCAGTCCAACATGGCGGAGCTGCTTGTGCCTCTGAGCCATGCATGTTGCACCAACAGCAGGGTGGGGCTGTTTGTGCCTCTGAGTCACAGTGTGCAATACCCTCCTTCCAGGCAGGAGCCAAACTCAGCATTCCAACCTGGAGAATGAGCTTTTTATCTGAGTTACAGCTGAATCTGCTACGCAGAACAATGTGCAGCCTGAAAACACCGCCAGCCGTGCTAAACTTTATATCTGTATCTAGATTTCCTTTTTAAGCCCCCTCAGGTTTTACGTGGAGTCAGCCAACCACGTTGGGCAGCCAAACTGTTGTAATTAAGGGGAGAGGTGTGGGTTATGTTCCCAGCGCCTGGCTCCCAAGCCCCCAGCTGATGGCCCGCTCAGCCGCTGGTTGCTTGCATATGCCCGAAATAACCACATGAGACCTGTATAAATTTAAATACTGCCTTGCCCAGTCTAAGTCCTGCCTTATCAAATGGCCCAGGCAACTTTTTTATTTAATCAATCAAAGCACAGAAATAAAGACAGACCCTCCTATACCTCCTTACTTGGAGTGTCTGCCTTTTATCTCCATTTAAGCTTTCTTGAACAATTAAGTGTGCATCTCCAAAGGGAATGAACATTATAGTATAATAAAGTATCAAAAATATATTCAAAGGGGATGAACAGAATGCTCAGTGGATAAAGGATAAACATAAAGAACTGAGTTTGGGTCCCTAGTATCCAAGTAAAGTCCTGGGGGTATAGCAACACTACTGTAGCCTTAGTACTTGTATGGGGTAATAGAGATAAGATTTCCCAGGCTTACTGGACAGCTAGTCTAACCAAAATGACAAGGTCCAGGTTCATTGAGACATACAGTATTGATACCTGGCTTCTGCGGAGCATTGCACATGTACATATAGGTACACACACACACACACACAAAAATTACTTTCCAAATGTGGCAAATGTTATTGAGTGAAGCCAACTTTATGTAATTTGCTTTTCAGTTTAACTGATTGTTTATAAATGACAAAAGAAAGGAAGGCAGTCTTCAGATGCTGCATTAGTGACTCTTTCTGTTGCCATGATAAAACACTGGCACCTAAATCATCTTATAGAAGAGAGATTTTATTTTGCCTTACAGTTCCGGGATAGTGGGGTGGGTGTCCATAATTGCAGAGGAGGCATGGAAGCAAGCACCGGACTTGGTGACAGGAGCAGGTGACTAAAGAGTACATTTCCATCCACACACAGAAGATAGAATGAATTGGAAACCAGGCAAGGCTAAAATCTCCCAAAGCCTTCCCCTAGTGTCAGACTTCATCCAGCAAGGCCTGGCTGCTCCTCAAATGGTTCCGAAACTTCCCTAACAGTACCAGCAAGGGACTAAGTAGTCAAATACCTAACCCTATTGGACTGGGGGTGCAATTCTCACTCAGACCACATATGCTTATTTCTATAGGTCCTCAGCAAGAGTCCACCTTTTTTATATTCATGCATTAATCTTTCTGCCCTAAGTGGTTTCAAAGTTTTTGACATTGCTAAAATCTAAACCACATAGCACTTATTACAATAAAAGCTAACCTAAAGTAAAAAAGGTGCCAATATAAATAACAAGCCAGTATAATATAATATAAAGAATCCAATATGTACACATTTAATATTAAATAATCACTTGAAAATACTGTTTTTGAAATAAAATAAGCTAATATAGCAAGACAAAAAGCTTTATTGCAGTCTTTTTGAGGGAATTTGTAAAAATATTGCTTTCTCTATGAAAATGACAGTTTTATCTGGGTTGCTTTGCTTTCCTTTGCTCTAATTTTTTTCTGTTCCAAATAATATTCAGTGATGTTTACTGAAATGGGATATATCTATGAATATATATAAGATTTTGAAAAGCTAACCCAATGACCCATTTCTGATAATATAATTTGAATATGTAAAAATCAGTGGAGGCAGGTCAAGAGATTAACATCAAAATGCACTTAAAGGATGAATGTTAAAGGTTTCTAACCCTAGACCATAAAATTAAGTCACAAAAACCAGACACCAAAAGGAAAATGTCATAGCTAAACATTCCAAAGTACCAAATGGTTATGATATCCATATTTAATGCAGAGGCGTGTGGATGGATAGATGACAATAAATAAAGTATATATTTCTTCTTGCTTTTTGTTATTTGTGTGTTAAAGTTAACTAAACTTGCATGTCCAAGAATAATATAAGTCATTTTGTCTTTTGTTCACAGAAAACCACAATGATCTAAACGGCCTGAAAACCAGATTAGAAACTGCTGATGCTAGAAACGGTGCTCTCCTGAGAGCTTTGAATGACACTTTGGGCAGGTTATCAGTCATTCCAAACGGTAAGCATCCCCGTCCTGCACTCTGCATCGGGTGATGGGAAATACAGAAGAATCCTAGTAGCTTTTTACCACTTTCATAAGATTACATTTCTACTCTCATAAAGTAGCAGATACAGGTTTTCTTAGTTATAAATTATTCTTTTGAGAATCAGAACCACATTTCACAATTTAACAATATGACAGGCTATCCTTTGTTGCCTTTAGCTGGCATGCATAGGAACATATTGTATCAAGGAAGATATTGACGTCATAGTATTATATTCCCATGCTTGTTTCAGTCTGAGAACTCTTGTGTCAATGGGAAAGAGTAAAATCATACATGGACTGTTTCCTCTATATTAGTGTACTACTATAAAGTCACAGTTTATGGGAGTCTCTTCACAACAGACAAGAGCATAGGCCATTTCTTATGTCTTGCTTGGCTAAAATGACCTCCTTAGCTATTCCAGATTTCAAAAACAGTAGTGGTCAATCCATTTCTGTAATATCATCCAGCCTATTAAAACTATTTAAAATTATTATTTGATATTAGTTCTAGACAGTGAAAATTCTTTTAGGGATATTAATTTTATATTTTCCTACTAGGCTACACTGAATTATAAGGACTTATTAATCAATATGATTTGATAAGCGTGTGTAATCTCACGCTAATCTCTCATGCTTATTCTCCGTGGTGGATAGAACTGTTACTTTCACTTTGCAAGTGAGAAGCTGAGAAACAGAATACTAAAGGCCATTGTCTAAAGTGATGTTTATGAGATTTGAACATTACAGTTTCTCTTCACAGCCTATGGCCTTACCCAGCAGTACAGACACACAACCATGGATCTATTTGTACAATTGTACTAGTCACTTTATATCTCTGAAATTTAAAAAAAACATATTTAAACAGCTCAAAGAAAAAAAATTACTTTGACTTCTGGTTTCCGTGTGCAGAGAGCTGACTCCTCAAATACAACCATGTGGTAAGACCTAGTATCACAGTGGTGGGAATGCGTGGCAAAGGGCAGGGTACTTTACTCATGGTTGCCAAAAAGCAGAGAGAGCAGTGGAGGAAGGAGACAGGGAATCATGTAAACCTTTCAAACACCTATCTCCAGTGACTCACTTCCTCAAGTCTGTCCCCCTTCTTTCACATTTCCACCAACCCCAATATCCCATCAAATTATTAATCTATCAGTGGATTCATCCATGAATGATGGCAGAGACTTCATGGTTCAAACATTTCCCAAGGTCTCAGCTCTAGTGACAAGTCCTTCAACACAGGAATCTTCAAAATCATTTTATATTCAAACCACCAGTACTGTTTTACATTCAAATTATGATCCAGAAATAAGGACACATATGTATACAACATAGGAAATATTAAAATTTAAATACATTTTACTTTTATTAACTTTTCATGGAACCTCTTGACTACTTAGAATCTATTGAAGTGTCAATACAGAAAACAAATAGAAACATAGACTCCAAGACTCCCAAGAAGTCTATTCCAAAATTAAAACAAGTTCATTTTCCTCCTGCAGATATACAGACTAAATCTTAACTCTAGTTTGGATGAAACTACGTGAGCTATGTGTATGGATTCCTCCCTTTAATATGTTCAGCAGCAAATCACAATATACCCCTAAAGTACAAACTTAGAGAATAATCGCTTGGCTGTTTTAAAGACTAATCACGTATTCATCACAAAGGTTCCTGGGAAAATTCAATTTAGCCAAAGAATTTGCTTCATTTGCTACAGCTGATTGAAACACAGTTAAGCCTTTACCCTGTATAAATGTGTCCCTGAGGTCAGCCAGCCACAGCATCTCTCTGCCGGGCATGGATGCCACATCCAATGTCTTTTCTTTGTTTTCTTTCTCGTGCCCATTTGTACCAACAGACACAACGGCTAAGCTGCAAGCTGTCAAAGAGCAAGCCAGGCAAGCTAATGACACAGCGAAAGCTGTCCTGGCCCAGGTTAAAGATCTTCACCAGAACCTTGACGGCCTGAGGCAAAACTACAATAAACTCGCAGACAGTGTGGCCAAAACGAACGCTGTGGTGAAAGACCCTTCCAAAAACAGTAAGATTTCCTTTCTTACTGCGATAATGTCATTTATTCTGTCTCACTGTGAAAGTGGCCTGGATTCATGAGCGGTAGAGCGATATAAAACCCGAAAGCTCATGCCCTCTCCTTCCTGGTATGGGTGTGAAGATGTAAGTCCTGCCATTCCAGGACCCACGTCTTTGAGCTTTGTGTCTGAGCCTTTTTAATTTAATTTCACTCAATCAGGAGGAGGCTAGAAATTCTCGAGGTTTACATGCTATTTGACATGTGGATGCCCCATTTCAATCTGTTAGTATAATTGAAAGTACAGTCACGCACCGGTGACTGTGCTTAGGACTGGAGTTGCGTAGAACGTAGAGTTTAAGGGGGCACATTCACTAGCTGCCCCGTTAGAGAAAGTCATCTCCTTAAAATGCACCAACACCCGAAACTTCTCCGTATATATTATTTAGAGTCCAGCCAACTAGTATTTCTAGGAAATAAAGCATTTAGCTTCTTTGTCACGACTGAATCTTCACATTGCTCTGATATGGCATCAAATTCATCGAGTTAGTTAGAATTTATTGAGAAATCTGAAAGAATTTAGTGTAATAATTTCTATTTTTAGTTGCGTTTAGTCACCAAGCATTGGTGGTACTCATTTTCCCTTTTTCTCTCAGGATAAGATAGCATCTTGGTACATGATTTCCCTAAGGGAGATGATTATTTCTTTGTTTTGCTTTTGTTTTTGTTTTTTGAAATTTTTATGTTGTTGGGTTTGGTTTATTTTTTATTATTATTATTTTGCTTTGAAAAACATTAGACTATCTAGCAGAGTTTTTATAAGGTATAAGAACATTTATAGGATGTGCAGACAGAAACAGTGGTATCAGAATGGTGGTGACTTTGGAGGCAGATCTGAGTGTTTCCACTTCAACTCAGATGCTAACAATGCCGTGATGAACGAGACCTTGCTATGATGGTGACACAGGAGGATGCTTGTGACAGCTTCTTGGGCAAGGGGGAAATCAGCACAAAAAAATGATATACTTCAGATCTGGGACAAAGAAAGACTGACTCCTTTCCATTTCTTCAAGGAACATACGGGAGAAACATAAATTTTACTTCTCTTTTATGTAGACACAGAAAGAGCTCTCTGTGTTTCAGCAACAGCCTGGGTTACCTCTTCTGATACACCACAACATTTCTCCAAATCAGGAGAACACACATTTCAAAGTAAATTAGCTACTCTATTTCACTTAGGCTATGATTTAAGATATCATTTTGTTCTAGTTGAGGTTGCTCAGCTGATGATATCTTTGTCATAATACTGTTACTGGTTTAACTGTATCTTCCACTAAAAGAAACATTTATTGGTAAATATTAATTAAATATTGTCTTTATCTTAATAACATTTCCTTCCTTGTGAACAAACAGTTTGCTAAAGGGCATTTTTCCCATTTTTTTTAGAATTAAATTGTTTTCATAAAATTTATTTTAATCATGTTTTGTGTGATTTTATCTGATAATACTATTTGAATTTTAAAAAATGTATTTGTAAAGAACATTAGTTAAAAGTGCTACTGTTTGGTACTTTATAATACTTGTAGAAAATATTTCCTCAGGAATTTTCTAATTTCTTTCTTTTTTTTACTTCCATATGAAATTACCTGCAGAAATAAGTATGTATATGTTTTTGTATGCTTTTAAGTAATCTTAATGCTTCTCTGCTTATTGCAAAAAGCTTCAGTTTTGCATGTGACCATATATGGGGCTGCTTTAAACATTGCAAGCTGTTCTTTACACTATCACCAATTAATAGTAGATAAGTGAAAAGAATATCCCTCCAGTGAGACTAATATTCAGATATATTTGGTATAAAATGTTTTACTAGTGCTATGGAAACCTAATAATTTTAATCTTATCCTCATAGAAGTGTAAAACTGACTTTTGCAACAGATTGAGAAAAACTACAGTGTCTCTGATAGTACAAATTAGCCACTGGCCTCAAAAGTCCTCCCTGCACATGGGTTAAAGTAGCTAAGATCAACTGTGTTGTTGCCATCCCCCAAGTTCATTTCCCCTCTCTCCATTGAAGTAATTATTCTGATAATTAAATGGGTCCTAAACAATTCTTCTTGAAATAAAACTGGTTCTAAGCAAATGAGCAACTCACTTAACTATAAAAATATTGTCTTTTGAACATTTCAGGGTCTGGGTGGAACGTCACAACACTACGAATAAGTAGGGAAAATGATAATGCAATCAAATATCTAAATCTGAAGAATATGATCAAGGTTGACCTCTGTGGAAAATATTGTAGAAGAACTGCATTACTGTGCAAGCATTAAAGAAAAGTCTTAAGCCTTTGCTCAGTGTGTTAGAAAAATAAAACTGACATGAAGAAACAGCTAACCAATTAAAAGTTAGAATATAGAAAACAATAAGACAGATAATTAGCCGGCATAACCTTGAGAAATAAAGGACAACTAGGGAATTCCAAAGGGCAATCGAAGTAGATAAACGGGAAAATATAATAGAAAATAGATTACTTGGGGAAACGCCATGCTGGTAAATTTTAGAGCCTACAATATACAGATGATAATCTTCCAGAAAAACATCCATTTATCAAAATCTAGCTGGAGAAACTATTTAAAATCTATTTACCCAGACAATTAAGGAAGAAAATGAGAACATATTCAAACATTCCTAAGCAAGAAGCCTTAGACTTGAGGTCACAGACAAGTCAGTCCTCACAGATGAGGGAAGGTAATTTCCACATGGCTTAAACAGCTCTGGAAAGTAGAGGCAAAGGAAGGAGGAGAAACCTCCAGTTCCATTTTGAAGCATTTAAAAGGCTTCTGGGCGATTTAGGAGAAATGGGTCTAATATTTATCTTAGCCCTAGTAGCCTTAACTCCTGTTTCTCTTTATGTGAATCTAGCTGTAAAATTTCATTTTCCTTAATTCTAGAATAATTTGTCGAATATAAAATAACACTAGAGGGTTAAAAGGAAAAGAACCCTGGACAATTACAGAAAACACTGGAGTAGCAATGGCATGCTACCTATATGATAAAGGCTTTGACCCAGACAACCTGCATTTCCAGAAAAAGCAAACATACAAATAAATAAATGAACAAAACACCAAACTCTTGATCTAGTAACCCTACAAATGTTAATAGCTGCACATTCTTTTTAAATTCCACTAAGATACAGCCCATATTAATGAGCATGAGTCCAAATCGCCTATGTCAAAATACAGTTTAAAGATGCTGGTGTGTGGAATGAGGACTGAGCTCTGTGGTAACTGTTGTCTACCAAGCATTGGGCCCTGGATTCTGGCTTCAGCATGGAGCAAACCAAATGGAATGATTATTTCTGTTCATGGGAGCATATTGACTTTAATCCTAAAAACTAATTCTCAGTGTCCCAACACCAGGCAAGGAGCAGGTTTGTCAGAGTCTATCAGGGCCGATGGCCTTGGGCCTTGAAGAGTTCTTCAGGGTCACAATAGCAGAGAGCCAAATAATGCAAATTCAATTAGATAAGAGATGACATAGTTTGGTTAAGACCAGCAGCATCGCAGAAGTTGAGTAATTGGCTTTCCACATTTTATATACCCAACTCCCCCCGCTACACCTGACCCCGTTGCCATGTGAGCATATACTAGATGTCTATGGCTCAGATAACCCTCAACCCTTTTCAGGTTGAGCCTCTCAACAGTGTAAGTATTCAACTTTTTTTTACAACCTACAAAAAAGACAGTGTAATATAAATCCAACCAATATAGAGTTGGATTGAAATGAGGTTTGAACAATTTAATTAAAGTGTAACAGAGGCATTCAGTCTAAGTGGTGTTCAACAAGGTAATGTTCGTTGAGACAGCCTCCTTCTCAGAACCATGTGCAAAGAAAGACAAAGAGAAAAAAAGAAAAAGAAAGAGAGAAAGAAAACAATTTTGCACAAGAGCCTGGATTTTAATGTGGTTTATATAGAGGCGGAGCAGGTGATATTTTAAAGACACCCCCTTTTCATTTTTCTATGAATAAATTCTATTCTGTAAAGGTCAGCTTTGAGGCTAAAAAGTCAGCACTGCTTAAGCTTATCATATCTTCTATTTTTTTATTGCCAATTTTCATCTCAATCGCACAGCCAAAATCTTCCTCTAACATCTCTGGCCTGCTTTAATCTCAGCTAAAATATTCACAGCTGGCCTCGTGCACTCTATCAGTCATCATAGTCTTGCTTTTGTCACATGTATGAAGTAAAATAACTTAATAAATCCACTGCTGTTCAGGCACCTATGTCTGCGTGTGAAGTGGGGCAGTACATGAACACTCCACATACGGAAATGCTAACTTTGTTCTATGCAGTTGCAGATGCAGATGCTACGGTGAAAGATCTAGAACAGGAAGCTGACCGACTGATAGACAAACTCAAGCCCATCAAGGAACTTGAGGATAACCTAAAGAAGAACATCTCTGAAATAAAGGAACTGATTAACCAAGCCCGGAAACAAGCCAATTCTGTAAGATCTTATCTCAGAATTAAGAGCTACGCATAAGGGTTACTATTATTCCCAGAGGGAAAGTCTTCCCCAATTAATTTGCTGAATAAATGATCTCTGGCCTCTTGAACTTAAGGCTATTTTGGAACGTAGGAAGAAAGAAGCAACACTCTTTTCCTATAAATTTCAAAACTATTTAAGAAAAATAATAGACGGTACTTACCGTTTGAGAATTAGGAAATCTGTAATATTTTGTTGGTGCTTTAATATACTAAAACAAACAACACAAACAAAACAAGCTTATTTTTGTATACTTAAAGGAACAATGAGAATGTCTTACTCATGAAAAATATAAGAAATCCAATGCATGGGTTGCAACCTGAATTCACAAACAACAGTAGGAGAAATAGAACCATTATTTTAATTAGGTACAATATAGCTTTTGCTTGTTTTTTAAAAAAAAAAACTCAGCAACTTACTTTTGTTTTATATTTATGAAGTAAAAATAGGAAATATCTGGCCTGAAATTTTACTTTATATTTACCCAATGAGAAAGCTATTCTGACAGACATCTCTTTAAAAAAAAATACTAAAGGACTACAATATTTAAATTTTATGTTTATTTCTTTGGTTTTGTTTTTTGTTTATTTTTAAAAATCTATTTATTTTATGTGCTTGGTGCTCTATCTGTAGGTACATGCATGCACACCTAAAAGCCAGAGGAGGGCACCAGATCTCATTACAGATGGTTGTGAACTCAGGACCTCTGGAAGAGCAGCCAGTGCTCTTAACCTCTCCAGTCCTATTTATTTGTTTTGTTTGTGTGCAAGCATGTTCCTCAGTGTACATGAGGAGGTCTGAGGACATGTAGAAGTCTGTTCTCTCCTTCTGCCCTATAAGTCCTAAGAACTTAACTCTGTCAGGCTACAGGCCTCACTGGCCCTGAACTGGAACACTTAAATGCCCATGTGAAACTTTAGAAATGTAAAGTCAAACCATGATGACTGTAGAGATGCAAAATTTTAATAAGATACCTTTTACTATTGTCAATTTTAACTTAAACTGCCATAAAATATTTCTTTTAAAAGAAAATGTGGTAGCTAGGATGGTCAGAAAGAAGTTCGTATTAATTTATCACTTTATATTTTTAGTAATGGGCAAGAATCTGAGTGACAGTATATACTTGTTCCTTTTTATATGTATCTAAGACATCTAAACAAGGCCATGACAATCATGGTCCAGGTGAACACTGAAAAATATCTTATTTATTGAAAAAAAACTGAGAAGCCAACAGATTAGAGATGATGGGGTAATATAAAGAAGCAGTAATGCTATCTGTGAAGATACCTATTCAACTACAACATGAAAACTGTGTCGTGTGATTGACAAGAGATTACTATGTCCTTTATGCACATGGTAAAATGAAGCCTGGTGTTACAAGCTTATTCAGAGACTTACACAGTGAAAGTGCACCTCTTATGTTCAGTGCTTTTTCCCGTGAAGTTTGCAAAGATGAATTAGTCGGGTATTCTACTCAGAAAGTTGACAATGGAGTAAGCGAAATGGAGCCTTGTAGTAGTTTCTTGTTTTGTCACTGCGAAAGGACACCTGACACAAGCAGATTAAGAAAGGGAGGGTTTGTTTGCCTTATACTCCCCAGGGATATGGTTCATCATGGCATAGAAAACAGGACAGCAGGAGCAGGCAGCAACTGGTCACACACAGTCTACAGTCAGGGAGCTATTGCTCACTCTGGGAGCAGGCAGTGGCTGGTCACACGCAGTCTACAGTCAGGAAGCAGAGTGATGCATGCTTGTGTTCAGCTTGCTTCTCCTCTTGCCTCAGTTCAGAATCCCAGCCCATGGATGGTTCTGCCCACCCTCGAGTTGGTCACTTCACCTAGGTGATCACCTACAGACGAGCTAGACACTTTCCCTTCAGTGACTCTACAGCTTTTCACATTGAAAACCAGTGTCAGGCATCATACCTCTACTCGTTGGGAACTTGATGATCAAATACATCACGTTTCCCACCCAGGTACCTGTTAGGTTCTTGCTTTCTCAGGTAAAATGCTTTCAGCCCAAACTCAAAAGTCCCCAAATTCCCTGGCAGTTTCAGCTATATTGTATAGACTTTTCTGTGGCACAAGACTAACTCTGAATAGTGAGCCCCAATAAAATGTCAGGAAAAAATACATACTTGTAGTAAATACTGATGCAGGATAAGCATTTCCGTTCTGAAGGAGAAGAACGGAAGACTGAGCAGGAATGTTTGGATTGAAGCAAGGCAGAAACACAGCAGGGCCAAGAGAATACCAAAGGCTCCATGAGTCCAGCATCTGACATTTGTAATCGAATGTTCTGACCTACAAAAGGCTTGGGTAATCCCCTTCTCCTCTGTACCCTACAACACACAGCTTTTCTTTTCAGCTCTTCTGCATTCCAGGAGCTTCTCTTGGTGGACATCTCATGATTCTGACATTGCTAACACCCTGATGTCTCCTTAGAGACTTGTAACTTAGGCTTTACTATCAGAGATCCAAGCAGTAAAATCTTAGGGCATCCTTGCCAAACTCCAACCATTCCATACATTGCCTAGCCTCAGCAGCTCTCTGTAGATATGGTATAAGACTTGTCTTGGGAATCAAAATTGGGTTGACAGTTTTGACAACAAGCACCTTTACTTACTGACCTATCTTGCCAGCCCAGTTAGATGTTTCCTAATTAAGGAACTAAGTGTGATTATTTTAAAGTGGTTTATTTCAGCTTGTTGATTGTATAATTGAGTAACTCATACTGTGTTTAAATGAATGGCCTAATTACCAGATAAAAAACGTAGTGCAAATTCAGTCCATCGAGCAGTGAGATGTCCAACAAAGTTTAATTGTGTTTATGGTAATTAGCTGGTGAATAATGTCATACCAGGAACACCTTGGAGACATTGACTTCTTAGTGGTCATTTCATGAGCCTTACTATGAAGCTACAGTAGAACATAGTAATTGGCAGAACTGAACATCCCAACCGAATATTTGCACTTCTGATTTTATTCCTCTTGCAAGAGTGATGTGTCCAAGGGGTTTCTTTTAAAGCAATGTGTAAATGCTGTGTTTTGGCTGAACTAGTTTAAGTTGCTCATATACAGTCAAATGCTCTACCACTGAGCCATACATCCATTGAAAGTCAAAACGTGGTATTTTCAAGAGTAAATTCGTAGTTATGATCTAGTTGTAAACAGTTGGGCTACTGGAATATTTCAGGTATTCAGTGTATATTCAGAAAGAAAAACCAGCAAGTCTAGTGAGTTTCTATAAGAGTAGGTAAGAACTGAGCAACAGGTGACTTTGTAAAATTATCTGGCATACTGGGTATAACACTGTCCTTTTCTTCAGAGAATCGAACTTTACGGATATGGAAAGTGTCTGATAGAGTACCTTGGTTGCAAATGCTAATAAGATTCAGTATGCCTGGTTTGGAAATTGGCACACTCATGGACTGGGATCTCAAAGAGAGATTTGTCAGTTCAGTTGGGGTTGTCTCCACATTGGGCAGCACCACCCATCCCTTCTCATGCAACAACTGTATGATCAGTAACTGCTGCCTCAACTCTGTAGACAAGGTCTGAAGCTCACCCCATATTTCACATAATCATTGTATCCCCACACTATAGCAGAGGAGAATTATTTCACTGGCTTCTTTAAAGAAATATGATTTATTTCTGATCTAAGCAATGATAGCATGGCTTTAGAGCTAAGCCTATAAATGCATGTATGAAGTAAAGATAAAAACAAATGACACACGGTTACTTTCCATTGCTAATCAAGAGCTTCTATGATTTTGAATATGGTTTTCCACCAAAGATGACTGCATCAACAATTTAATTCTATTCATGTATGGCAGTTCAGATCTTTTACATCTTCTCTTTGATCCTCTTAGGATATCAATGGCATGTATAACCTTTCTCAGATTCTAAATTTGTTCAGTGCAACCGTCTTTTCTCAGGAAGGTTTTGGTTCATTCACTGCGAATTCCTCAAAACTCACTGTGTATTATCCATTTCTTTCAACATTAAAAAAAATCAGACGACTGCATTTTTTTCAAACAATCCTCTATTATAGGGTCTTTTCCTTCTGATGTTTTATCCTTTTAATCTCTGACCCTGGATAACTCTTTGCATAGCTGCACATCTGCTTCATAATAGTAGCTCCCAGAGTCAAGCCTGTACATTCCCTGCCTCAGGATTTCTAGAATTCCTTTAATTTGACTGCTTTCAGCTTTCCATATAGAAGGGAAATTCTATCATAGGAGAAACAAAGAATAGATTTCCTGACTGGAAATCACACAAACAAGACCAGCTTATGAGACACAAAGCAAATATCTGGAGGTCCAAGGTGATCCCTAGTCCTGAACCATCCATTGTCAGGTTAGATTACACCTTTGCAGGAGGCAAAGGCACAACCAGTGGCTCCCTAGATCACTATAGGTTCAGGTAACCACACAAAGCTGGTTTCTTGGCAGAACAGTTTCCTCTATGTAGAGACACAATGTACTTAGAGACCAGATGAGAAAACACTTGTCAAATACAGACCTCTGTCGAGTCAGCAGGAGAGCCCTTAGATTTGTTCTTTCCCTGGAAATTCCCAGAAACAAATGTGAATCTTCCTATTTGTCAGAGCCAAACAGTCCTCCCTGATTTTCTTCTTTTCAACATAAATCATTTTGCATCTAGGATCTCCTCCAGCTACTTTTCCCCTTCCATAGAAAAATTTTGCAATGCTCCCTAACCTCCACACCCAAAGTGAGCCTCTTGAAGATACCTCTTACCTTACCATGTTGTTAGAGAGGAAGAGGTGCATGCTGTGTTCCCGGCACCCAGCTCCCAGCCCCCAGCCATCGGCCTGCTCAGCCGCTGGTTGCTTGCTTATACACAAAATAACCACATGACAATTATATCCATTTAAACTCTGCCTGGCCCATCATCACCAACCTCTTCTTGGCTAGCCCTCACATCATAAACTAACCCATTCCTAATAATCGGTGTGTCACCATGAGGTGGTGACTTACCGGAAAAGTCTAACTTGCATCCATCTGCGGCAGGAGCGTCATGGTGTCTGCCCACTTCCTTCTCTCTTCCCAGAACTTCCGTTCTGTCTACTCCGTCCACCTAAGGGCTGACCTATCTTACAAGCCAGGCAGAGTCTTTATTTAACCAATGAAAGCAAAAGAAATAAAGGACCCTCCTACATTACCAAACTATGGAGAGCAGTTCGGTAGCCTAATCAATCTTATTCAAGGTCTAAACAAGTTTTTTTTTTATGTGGATAACAATAATATTAGTTGATTTTTCTCAAATTTGGAAACTATGTGAGTAATAACAGGTACAGGAACAAATGAAAAAGTGGGAACTTATGACTAGGTAAGGACAGATGGCATCCTGAAGTTAGCTAGCAAGACCTCTAATCTGATAGACATCTGAACAAGGGGCAAAGTAGGTTTCACATCTTCCCTTCTCCCTGCCAAGCACTACCAACCAGCAAAGCAGCAATTACTGATGGTGATTTTGCACCTGGCCCAAAAGAAATTAAATCTAATAATCAAATAGTGCTATTTGTGACTGAATGAAGTCTCCTTTAATAGAAGTAAAAATTGGCATGAACACTGCCATTCTATTCACAGAAGAATTCCTTTCTTAGCAATTTATAGTAATTTTTGAAGTACTATTGAGAAGGAAAAGGAGCTCTTATATGTATTAGTAGTGATAGACATTTGGAAATTATTTCCATTTCATTTCCTGCTAACCTAATAATAAGTGTAATTTATTCTGAAACATATATTCTGAGAGGAATGATTAATATTCTGATTGTTATAAGATCTAGAACTAACTCTTCTTGGCCTCTTTGAAATGTCAGAGCATGGGTGGGCTGGAAGTGGCCTCTTGAAGACTGAATAAAATCTGGGTTCCTTTTTAAGTGATACCAAAATCACTGAAATTTTAATTAAAATTCTTGATGAAATAACTTCAATGAAGATCTTTTCTCTTTGTTCTGCATAAAATCCCCTTTGGAAACATGTCTTAAAGAATGGCATAAAGGTAAGAACTGGTCAGCTTCATGCTTCAAAAATAATGACACCCTAACAAGCAATAGAAAGAATCATGAGCAAACCATTGGAAAAATGCTAGTGAAGAACCAATTATCTGTGCCTTCCCTAATCTACATAACGATGTCTACATATGGACATTTGATGATTCTATTTGGTGGCTGAAAAATTACTTCGAAGAAAAGAGTAAGGATGATTTTGCTGTGGTTTGGGATGAACTTCAAACTTACAAAGTGATTTAGTCATAGGGTTTCACTGAATTTTGTGTCTTGTTTTTCTTGAAGATCAAAGTATCTGTGTCTTCAGGAGGTGACTGTATTCGAACATACAAACCAGAAATCAAGAAAGGAAGTTACAATAACATTGTTGTCAATGTCAAGACTACTGTTGCCGACAACCTTCTTTTTTATCTTGGGAGTGCCAAATTTGTAAGTCTAATATTACACTTTTCTTAAGGCTACTGTGTATGTGTAGAGGTCAAAAGTTAACAAATGAAGAAAATAAGTAGAGTCTAGCAACAGGGCCCCTAGAGTGTCTAATGTATCCTTTTGAGTCTGAAATCTCAGAATCTTAGCTGACAAATGTTTGTGCTTTCAGTTGAGTTAGAAAGATAAACAGGTGATAAATCTTTACCACTTCCGGGAACATTTCTTTTTATGTGTCAGTGTACTAATATTTATTTTGCATTATACTTTCAGATCTATCCATTTAATAAAAAAATCTAATGAGAATAAAAGATTTTTTTCTATTCTCAAATTAAGAAATGATAATAACCTTTCATGTTAACGAAGTGCAAATAACAACTTGTACATAAATTCTAACCAAGGCAAACTCTTGCAATGTGTTGAATCTATGGTTCAAACTGAAATTACCCAAGTTGTTCCTGCAAACTCTCACCCACCAAAGTTAACCTGACTTCTCATGTATGCGGATCTTCCAAGGCGGATAAGGTGTTTAGGCACACTGGTTGTGTCCTAAGTAAGCAATTTGCAGTTCACGTGAGGGAGCCTGTCTTGCCTTGTGTTAGAAATTACTACAGCTACCTCTGAGAAAAGACTAACTAGGAAGAATTGTGTCTAACTAGGAAGAATTCTCAATCCCAAATCTCCTTTTTCAGTGTGCTTTGTTCTAAAGCATGCCGTTTCCATATTTCTTTGATCTAGATTGACTTTCTTGCTATAGAAATGCGTAAAGGCAAAGTCAGCTTCCTCTGGGATGTTGGATCTGGAGTTGGCCGCGTAGAGTATCCAGATTTGACCATTGATGACTCATATTGGTACCGTATCGAAGCCTCAAGGTAATATCTCAGTAGAGTAAGATAACTGGATGGAAAAATTTTGAAGTAAATTCCTAGTTTATGAGAAAAATTCTGCTGCCAGTTCAATAACATACCTGTGTGTGAGTGTTCATTGTGTGTGCAAAAGCTATATGCTATGTGTATAAATGTGTGAGAAAATGCATTTGTCATCCTGTTAGGTAAAGACCAGCTTTCACGGTATAAACCAGAGAATCTATTTCAATTCTAACTCCTTAATCTGTTTTCTGCTAAGAGCAGGAATGGGGAGAGAAAAGCTATCTCAGACATCTTACCTCACCTGAAGAGAAAAAAATACAGCTACTTGTTCTTTTTAAACATACAAAAGAGCATAATAAATCTTCACTGTAATCATTGTGTACTCAATTTTCCTTCTAGTCTATGTAGTAACTGCAACTCCAGACCTATTCTGTGTCAATATACTGGGTCCCATATCTAATGTGTAAGATTCATCCATGCTATTTTAAATGGAGGTAGGAATAATAAAGATAAAGCTGTGCTCACGCCCATGTGAGTGTTGGGGGTGATTGAGTACTTTGCTCAGTTTAAGGACATTTATATCTCACAAAGTAGAGTTCTATCAGAAGAGATTCATTCTTTTCAAGAACTCTCGTTGATCAAATCCATTCTTTGTTCCCACATATTTCACTTAGCTCTGCCTCCTCCAAGAGAGAGTTTACCAAAACAAGACAGAAGGGAGAGGGACTCAGGGAAGTTTTGTTATGACTGCTTGTCTCAGAAGAGACCAGATTTTCACTTTTAACAACTCATAGAAATCAATCACTTAAAAAGGAAAATGGAATAAAATGATAATAGCTTTCAAAGTTTTTTAACTAAATTTAAAAGTGTACTTCTACAAATTTGTATGCACAACTCAGCAGACTAGTTACTTGCTCTATACATTAAGATGATATGACAAACAATGAGACCCACAGTTCTGGGAAAACTACTTCAACAAATTAAGATCCATTATAAAGAATTTTAGGCAAAATTATGCAGCTTGTTCTGCATAAGGGTGGCTCATTAGGACTCCACTTGCTGAATTAAATTTGACAAAATACTAAATGAAGTTAGGAAATTTGTTTAATTTTTATATCTCATAGAACAGCAAATTATTACTTTAAGAAACAGGGAAATGCTCTCTTCTTGAGCTATAATAATTCCATCATCTAATTGCTGCTGTCCTTTCTTATCAATGGCGATATACAGAACTGCGTTATGCTATTCTTTCCTTATTTGAATGTGATGGTAAGTGCTTAGCAAAGATCAAATCTGGAAGTGGCTTGCAAAGTGCTGACTTAGCTTGGACCCAAACACACAGTGCTCTGAAGTTTTCCAATTTTTTTCTATTTTATGTCTTTGAAATCTGCAGGTGATAGAATTTGTTCATATTTCATTTTCTCTATTTTCTTCCCTTTTATTGCAACACACACGTATGCTTGAAGAACGGGGAGAAATGGTTCTATTTCTGTGAGAGCTCTAGATGGGCCCAAAGCCAGCATTGTGCCCAGCACCTACCACTCAGTGTCCCCTCCAGGGTACACAATTCTAGACGTGGATGCAAATGCAATGCTGTTTGTTGGTGGCCTGACTGGGAAAATAAAGGTACGGAGCTTTTCCCCATCCTTTCCCTCTTCTTTACAGATAACTAAGAGAAGGTGTGGAGAACACTGAAAACAGTGTTTGTGAAACCATCCATTTAAAGAATTTTTTGATTTGATGTTATTTCTCCTAGATCTGCTTTATCTTTTTATTTTTACTTTTTGAGGCATGGTCTTACAGTGTAGCCAAGACCTGCTTGGAACTTGTAATCCTCCTGTTTCAGCTTCCCAGCTGTTATGATGACAGGCATGAGTCATAACACCCAACAGAACTTCCATCTTTGACTTGTGAACATTCAAATCTGGAAGTGCCATATTTCTAAACCTTTGATAGTAGTTTAATCCTTAACTGTGGCATTCATCTTTGGCATTCTTTTTTTTTTCAGTCACTTGAAGAGCACAGTGTTTCTTAAATATGCATCATTTTTGCAATTAATTTATGATTTGTAGAAGTGAAGTGCTATAAAGCTCATATATCTAATTAAAAGATTTATGAATCTTCAGGAAATATCATAGGGGCCATGCACTTTCAGATCATGATCCGCTTTAAAAAGTTTCTGAGTTGCTCTTCTCCTCATCCTTCAGAGCAATACACTTAATATTCATAATTGCTCCGTGGCAGGTCCTTGTGCATTTCAAATTGCAAAGTGCACGCATCTGAAAGAAGCTTATGTTGATTAGATGGAATTAGGTGTTGAAAATCGACCTGTGGGTGAGATGCAGGAACACAACTAAATATAATGGATAATCCTGGGCTTGTCAAAATCACCCTGGGCTAAGATTAGCCAGAGAGTATAAAATGGCAGGGTGACCCCACATTCTTGAGAACTCAACTTTCAGAGATCGTGAAGCTAATTTGTCTACTTTGTGCAGATGTGACTCTAAAATATGGGAGTTGATTCCACAGCTGCACAGTAAAACCATCCTCTCCCCATAGAGCTACTTATGCATATATACAGTATGTAGTAATATGTAGTCATATTGACAACTTTCTCTGCTCTCTTAAAGAAAAATTAGGACAATACGTAGTAGCCCAAGGCCATGAATTTTGAAATTACATCTGTGTTGCATTTCTTTTTCTATACTGCCTATAAAATGTCCATAGGTAGGACACTTAACCCTTTGGGCTTCAGGGTTCCTTACTACAGAAGAGCAGTGAAAATATTAGCCTCACTTGCAAGTTAACAGAGAAACTAAGAAACTTTGATAACATGTTATGATCCTCACTATGTGTTAAGTTGCATTCTAATCCATTTATGTGATTATTTGCTATTCGGAGCATAACAAAATGTCTTCAGATATTTTGGCTGTTGTAACAAACTATCATAGAACCAAGCAGTTTGTAAGCTGCTTTTTCACTGCTGTCGATACTGAGAGGTCCAGGATCAAGAACCAATAGGCAGTAATTTAATGTGAGCCCGTTCAGCAGGTAAGGCTCTGTCTTGTAATGTGCTCCATATGAGAAGGGGTAAGTGAATTTCCTTGGGCCTTTTGTGCAAGGTCACTTGTCCCATTCATGGAGGCCCTGCACTCATAGTCCAAACACTTCCCAAACTCCCACACCTTGCCAGTAAGGTTTTCTGTTCATTTGTTTGTTTTTTGAAACAGGAACTCTGTACACAGCCCTGGCTATCCTGGAACTCACTACATAGACCAGGCTAGCCTGGGGCTCAAAGGGTTCCACCTGCCTCGACCTCCCATGTTCTGGGACTAAAGACAAACACCACCATGCCTGGCTTGAGGGTAACATGTTCAATATGAGAATTTGGGAAGGAGATAGACATTCAGGTCACAGCAGGGTAGATACTAAAATCATCCTTATTCCATAATTAAAGAGACTGAAGAAGAGAGAACTTGAATGTTTTGACCATGTTACACAGTCATTAGTGAAAGGGATTACATTTGAACATGGAGTAAGAAGCCACCACCCCTAATCTCCATGCATCGCTGGCACAGTGAAAGTGAGACCATGTGTTTAAATTATATGAAATGTATTAAATTCATAAAATGTGTTTATGTATATGAGTATGTTTTATGTACACACATGCATGGTGTATGGTATATATAGATATATATACCAAAGGTGGCAATTGGGTGTCTTCCAATATGGTTCTCCACCTTCTCCATCCCCACCAGTGCTTAAATTACAGTATGCTGTCTTGCCTGACTTTTGTGTAGGTGCTATAGATCCAAACTCAGGTTCTCATGTCTGTGTGGCAGGTACATTACCTATTGAGCCACATCCCTAGGCCCAAACTCATATTTTTTTATTATCCAGGTGTCACTAGTACAAGAACAAAGGATGGCCTAAGGATAGAATTTGGCTATCTGGCCAAATTTGGCCTAAGGATAAGAAAGGCATATAGACAAAGGACATATATAGAAAGCCTTAAGGAATCACTTGGACCAAGAGTTCCCAGTCCCCCAACACCCAAACTATGAACCAAAACCACAAGTACTCACTCAGTGATCTTACTGCTTAGAACACAAATAAGCAGGAAGATTTCTCAAGTGCAGCATCTCAGGATGGAGGAAGATTGAGAAGGCAAGTAGAAGCTGCAGCAGGATGGTCCATGTCTAGTCAACAAGAGGCTCCAGCTGTTGACAGCATTCCAAGCACCTCTCCCATGAACATCTATAGCCTTGGTCACAGCACTAGGAAGAGATGCATATTGTTAATGCTAGAACTAAAGCTTTAACCAGAATACTTCGGCTTCTCATGACTATCTCCTCATATTTTCTCTGCAACATCTCAATCTACTCTTTTTACTGGATAATTGAGGTACAGGTAGACTTACATATCCATTACTCTTCTGATTGCTGTGACCAAATACATGACAACGCAAAATTAAGAAAAGGAGGGTTTATTTTGACTCATGATCTCGGTTAGACCCATCCTGGAGGGGACAGGAAGGCACGGTCGCAGGGGTGTAAGGTGGTTTCTCACAATCACCACAGTCAGACTATAGAGTGAGGAGGAAGCTGGTGCTCAATGTGCTTTCTTTTCTTTTCTTTTTTTTCTTTTTATTCAGTCTGAGAACATATGTTTCCTAGTTTGTTTTCTGATTCTATGATAAAGATCATAACCAAAAGTAACTTGGGGGAGAATGAGTTTATTTAGCTTACATGTCCTCATCATATTCCATCCCTGAGGAAAATCAAGACAAGGACTCAAGTAAGAAAGGAACCTGCAAGCTAAAACTAAAGCAGAGGCCATGGAGGACTGCTGCTTACTGGCTTGTTCCCCAGGGCTTATCCAGTCTGTATTCTTATACAGCCAGGACCACCTGCCCAGCCTTAGCACAACCACAGTGAGTTGGGCCCACTCACATCAGTCATTAGTCAAGAAAATGCCTGAAGACTTGCCTAGAAGCAATCTGATGGAGGCATTTTCTTAACTGGGGTTCTTATTCCCATATAACTCTAGCCTGTGTCAAGTTGACACAAACCTATTCAGGTTACCAGGCTAGCATGGTGCTACCCATATTTAGGGTGGGTCTTATTTGTTCAGGTAAATTTTTCTGGAAATACCCTCAAACACACTCAGAAATGTGTTTCCACGGAGGTTCTAAATCCTTTGAAGTTGGCAATGAGATTACCCATCACAGTTAGCGTTGGCACAGTTTCTGATATAAAGAGCAGACTATGCCACTTATTTGTAATAAGTCAGGGCTGGGACAAGAGGTATTTAAACAAGGTTTTCTATCTTGGAGCTGGTCTTTTTCCTCCTTTGTGAATGTAGCGTTCACCAAGCTGAAGGCCTGCCTCTGTGACAATGACACCAGAACTGACATTGAGCAGATGCCCTCTTCAACCCCAGACTCTGTGCTGGGGATAGCAGCAAGCAAGACCTGCATGGATGCATATGGTCCTCTCTTACAAAGTTGCTGTCTTTCTCCTCATTCTCTTGAGATGAAGGCCTACCTGGCTAGGAATGAAAACCCTATCAACAGTTCTCTACCTGTGGGTCTTGACTCCATAGTGTTCACCTAAGATCATCAGAAAACATATGTTTACACTATGACTCATAACAGTAGAAAAATTACAGTTAAAAGTAGTAATGAAAATAATTTTATGGTTGGGGGTCATTACAATGTGAGAGACTGTATTAAAGGGTCACAGCATTAAGAAAGGTAAAACACTGTTGTAGGTTAATTTATGCATATGATCTCTCCTTCATCATTGAGAACTCTGTGAATTCTCTTATGACCTCAAGGGAAAAACGTCTTTGTGTGTTGTGGGCCAGATTTACCCAAAGTAAACAATATCCATGCACTACTTCTTTTTAAAAATTTTTTATTTAAAAGTTTCTGTTTTCATTTTACATAGCAACCATGGTCTCCCCTCCCTCTCCCTTCCTCTCACTCCCCACAATCTTTACCCCCACCCACCATCTACTCCTCAGAAAGGGTAAGGCCTCCAATGGGGTGTCTATGAGGTCTGGAATATCAAGTTGAGGCAGGACCTAGCTCCTCTTCCCTGTATCACAGCTAAGCAAAGTATCCCTCCTCAGGGAGTGGGCTCCAAAAAGCCAGTTCATGCACTAGGGATAAATTCCCACTGCCGGTGGTCCCACAGATTTCCCAAGCCACAGAACTGTCACCCACATTTAGAGGGCCTAGTTCAATCCTATGCAAATTCCCCAGCCCTCAGTACAGATTCAGTAAGCTCCCACTAGTTCAAATCAGCTGTCTCTGTGGGTTTCCCCATCACGATCTTGATCCCTTTGCTCATATAATTCCTCCTCCCTCTCTTTGACTGGACTCGACCCAGCATGTACTAGTTCTTAACACACCCTTGTCTGTACTGGACATTGGTTTTAGGAGCAGAAATAATCTAATTCTCACAATGATCCCATGTGACAGGCACCTGCAGAAAAGCTCAATAGCTAGCTTAAAGTTAGAAGCTGGAAATCATTTAGTTCTGCCACAACTATACATGGACTTTCCATCCTCGGACTCCATAAATTAAGAATGGAAAATATGTGAAAAATAAAATTGCACCTATATTGAAGACATACAGATGTTTTCTTTCCATTTTGTAAATAATATAGTGTGATAGCTAATCATGCATAATTTATATTATGTTGCTTTTAGTTTATTATTTAAACTGGAGATCATTTGAAGTATATGGAAGGATTGTGTATGTTATGTACAAACACCACACCATTTTTATGTAAGAGACTTCAGAATCTAAGGACTGTACATTTCGGAGGGGTTTCCAACAAAACACTAGAGGATACGAAAGGACAATTGCTTTTACTAATGGAGATAAAACATGTAAATGCAGTTCCATTGTAGGATGAGCAGGACCCACTGATGAAATATCTGAGCTTTTCCCGTTCTGACCTATCCTGTAGTAGCTGTGATGACATAATATGCCCTAAAAAGACCGCCAAGGTTGTCATATGCAACGGATAAGAGCTCTTCTGCCTTCTGCTGCTAAGAAGTCACAACTATTGCAACTTGGAATATCAGTAACTCTAACAAATACCACCTGTCTCCCTGCAGAAGGCTGATGCTGTGCGTGTGATTACATTCACCGGCTGCATGGGAGAAACATACTTTGACAACAAACCTATAGGTCTATGGAACTTCCGTGAAAAAGAAGGGGACTGCAAGGGCTGCACTGTCAGGTGGGTTTAGATGAGGTGGTCTGTTCTGTGCAACACAGTTTGCATTTTAGTGTGTATCCATCTATCATGGTGCACGGCAGGGCTCATCGTGCTTATGGTGGATTTACCAAAAGTGGGGAAAACATCTACTCCCAGCCCAGCCTGTGCAGGCATTTTCCAAGGACCTTGAAAGTGCCTTCACCACATCTACATGGCCGTGTGTTTTTATAAAATCTGCACAGATGAGCGATTTGAACCCCAGTCAATTATGCCGGTGCCTCTTCATAGCGAGGAGTTTGCTTATCTATTAATGACTTCTGGTCATAATTATTATTTTATAAGGAGCATACTCCCCAAACTGATTAAGCATACATGTAGAAATCTAGCTTGCATTGCTTTTCCTGTAGGACCTTCTGAATTGACATCTGATCCTGCAAGTGCCTTAAGGGGTAACTGAAGGACTTTGAGATGTGGCTAAAGGTAGGGGGCAGGGGGTAAGACTGGTGCTCAGTCCAGGAAGAAGTACTGTAACACAAAGCATTAAATATAAGAAAGAGTCCAGAACAAACAGGATTTTAAAGTATATCCAGCGTAAAATGCATATGTAGAAAATAAATAGTTTTATGTGAACCTGAGCAGAGAGTATAAAAATAATAACCTAAATGGAAGGAATTTCTGAACATGAAAATAAGGAACCCCCTAGTCATTTGAGTCTAAAAATGATTAAACTATAGTAAAACTCTGAAGTGTACATTAAATACCTAAAAGATTAATGTAAAAAATACACAAGAATTCAGAGGTACCAAGCAGTTTGTGCTTTTAATTCTAATTTGGCATTGCCAAACCTCAAACCCCATTAACACAGCAAAGCACATTGTACATTTTCTTCTAGATAGCTCTACAATTCCATTTAGGAAGAGTCTCTAAAATACCTCTGAAAATTTTAATTTCCTTCTTCTGGTACCATAACCTTATCAATGTGATGTTAAGACAGGGTGAAAATCTGACACACTTAAGATGGTTTTATCCAGAACATATTGACACAGAATATGTAAAGCTGTCAATAAAATTCTTTAGTTCAACCAAAGCCATGAGATGCAATGCAAAGTTTGATGGACCATGACTGTAATCCCAGCACCAAGAATGCAGAGGTTGGAAGATTATTAATTCAATACTAGCTCCAGACACACGAGGTCCAGACTTGCCCCAAACATTTCCTTCCTAGTTTTTTAACTGGAATTTTTAGAAGATTACTAACAACCGTAGTGAAAGAAAGTCTTGCAGGACTATCCAACTAGTTGACATTGCAGTATGATATTGTCATCCTCAAATGTACAGGTCACGTTTGTAGCTATCTTGGAATACATGTAGCCCATAGACCACAGGTTGAAGGTACCTGATTATTTTAAAACATCAGATCATTTTTCTGTCAGGCACAGTTTATAAGACTACCACATTACCAACTGTGTAAAAAAAAAAACAAAAAAAAAAACAAAAAAAAAACCTTCAATATGTATTGTCTTATCTAGGGAATTTATACTTCCAACCTTCTGATAGTAGGAAGAATTCAGTTCAAACTCAGTCATCAAAAGTATCTATCACATGGAAGGAAGAAAAGATTAAAAAGATAGTTAAATTATAAAGTATAATCTTTAAAAAATCCCTTTGTATGGGTATAAAGTATAACTTTAGAAATCTGCTTTGTGAAGGAAGAAGCGCAACACCCTGAGGTAAACCTCAACAGTGTTTCACACCTAGTAGAAGGTAGTGCTGACTGCCCAGTTTTCTATCATAATGTTTTTTGACTAAGCTCCACCTCTGTGCAGTGTTGATCCTCTTGTCTCAGTTGTATCTCTACTGCTGATGATAAAACACCACCACTAAAACACCACCACTTGGTGATGAGAGGGTTTATCTCAGTTTACAGGTTCACATTACAAGGGAAGAACTGAAGCAGGGCAGGGAACTCAAGCAGACCAGCAACCTAGAGGAAGGAACTGAAGCAGAAGTCACAGAGCAGTGTTGCTTACTGGATCACTCCCTATGACTTCCTCAGCCTGCTTTCTTATAGGACCCAGGGGAAGAAAAAGTCTGCAATGGACTGGGCCCTCCCACATCAACCATTAACCAAGAAAAAAAAATCCATAGGCTTGCCCACAGGCCAATCTGGTGGAAATATCTTCTCAATTGATGTGACTTCTTCCCAAATGACTGTAGCTTATGACAAGGACAGAAACTAATTAGGACAGCTTCCTTATGCATCCAGCTTTCAAATTACCTTTATCTTTTCTTTTTAAAGTAAAGTTCTTTGTTTACATTTTTAAAATTCCCAAATATAGAATTATTTAAGTACCTTTTTGCTTTGTGAAATTATTTTGATTAGGATTTTTATTGTGCTCTAATGTGCTTTGATTTTTGAGTGGTCTCCTGAAGCACTGCTGTCCCCTTTGACCTTACATTTGTTAACAATAATTTTTTACAGAACTCAGGGTATTGTTAGGTATTGTTGGAGGTTTCCTTTGAGAAAGCTTTGTTGCATTTTTACATAAAGACAAATCATGCAATTTAAAGGACAAAAATCAATTTTGTGAGAAAGAAAAAGAATAAGTCTACAGGAGGTAGGCCAGGAACATTCCGTAGAGCCATCAGGATGTCATCTTAGGAAGCTGTGGTTTTAGATAAATAATATGAAAGGGTGCAGTTGTTGTAATGCTTAGAATAACAGTTGGGGGATAACTTATTTTTCTTAAACATAAAATGTCACATTAGAATTCAAATACAAAAACTGCTACAAGTAAAATGCATCTAGCTGAGCATAAAAATTACGATAAACTTTTAAGTACTGAGACACAATATACACTCATATTTGTATGAGAATCCATAGGGTGTGCTGCTCCAAAGCAGCAGGCTTATCCTTTACTGACTTGACCAGACACACAGGTTTAACACAGAAATAAAAGCAAATTAAGGTACTCTGTGTTTATGAGGTATAATACGGTTGCCACATTTCCTTTAAAAGTATGTTCAAAATGAACAGGAGATTAATATAATGTTACATGTTGAAATATTATAGCATATACCTAACTGAACTAACTTGTCCCACTGCAAAATTATTCATTCAAAGCTGGATTTCCCTTTCTTTGACCAATATCAGGGGTGAAGTGAGTGAAGGCAGCTTTCCTGTACCTATACGCTGGCTTACTTCTCGCCCGAAACTCTTGCTCATAAATTGACTTTTGCTTGAGTGACATAATGTTGTCAGTATTAGAAAGAATTTAGAAATCTAAAAGTGACTGAAACTTTCATGTCACGCTTGGAAAATTCCAACATGAATTGTTAAATGGCTTCTGTGAGGTTTTCCAGCACTCCCAGGGAACCTGATATCTAACTCACATTGAGAGGAAGATAGGTTAGGGACACAAGGATGTCAGAGCTTAATTTCATAACTTTTATATAAAAAAATAAACTGGTATTTCTCTTTTGAGTCTAGAATTGTGTGGTGAGAATTTTGTTATTTGGGGCACTTTTAAAGTTATCAGTAAGTAACAATGTCTGGGGACAAAGCACTAGAAAGTAGATGTGGCGGACTCCCACAATCCTTTCCTGAGATAGTCTTGATACCATGGTGGTATACTATGCAAAGTAAATGAGAACCACAAGGAACATGGATGGCATCTCTTGTAGTAGCCTCTTATGTCTAGTGTGGTATTCCAAAACTTACTGTTCTATCGTGATGAAAGGATAAATAATAGTCAACTTACTCACTGTCAATAAGCTAATTTAGTTCCTCAGTTTCCAAATTAAGACTTTTAATAATTTACTGTTCTTTTCCTCTCTGACAAGGAGCCAAGAGCAAGTCAACTTGTCCAAGTGTGAAGCAGCTATTCCTACACAGCACGCACAATTTTATACTCTGTAATTTTTATCTCATTAGCTACGATTTTATGAAAATAAAATTTTAGGCAATTATTTTATGACAGAACCATCACTTCTCATTACTCCCTCTGCCCTCAGAACTCTACAACATTCCAGTTTCAGAGCTTAAATGATTACTAGCATGCAGGTGGGGAGGTCTGAAAACTCTCCCCACAGTACAGAAATGATTGGGTGTGTGGGTAGGTAGGTAGCTGGGTAACCGGGTACATGTTAGATACGGAGACGCCCGGATACATAAATAGATTAGACAAACTCACACTTGAAAAGTCAATACTTTTTGACTATTATATTTATAAGATTTATCTTAATCATTAGTTATTAAAACAATATTGAATTATCTTATCTATGAATCATTTTGCTATATGAAAATCTCCTTCATCCCACATATGTTTATTACAATCTATTAAGCAAGAGCTAGCATAGATCCTGAGTGTGAGACTGCTATAGATAGGGACCCATAACTTCAGGATAATCTCTTAAAGTCACACACTAATGACAAACGCTAATTAAAAACACAAAGTGAAATGCCGGTGTCTTTCATTGTCTGAATTTAATTTGTCCAGGGAGAACTTGATGGACAGAAGGATTTAGAGATTGGGAGTCTATATTCTAATTTGTTGTGTAGACAGGAAGTATCATAAAAGATTCAGCCTATCCCAGATTCTAACAGTGTTCACAAATATCACCAAGAAGTGCTTAAGTATTGTGTAATTTTATACTAAGTGCTTGCCTAAAATGCCTATGAAAGTCTCAGTAAGAGATTACGGTTTGGGTGCTAAGATTGTGGACAGTGGGGGTAGAAGTAAAGGGGTATGTACCATCTTTGAGATAGTTTCTATCTAGCAACAGCTTGTCATCCCGTCCTGGGGGTGGTCTGGCTCACTGAAGGGTGACAGACAAAATGGGTCCAACCGTTGTAAAATGTCTCTTTTCAGTCCCCAAGTGGAAGACAGTGAGGGGACTATTCAGTTTGATGGAGAAGGTTATGCCCTGGTGAGCCGCCCCATCCGCTGGTACCCCAATATCTCCACAGTCATGTTCAAGTTCCGGACATTTTCATCAAGTGCTCTGCTGATGTACCTTGCCACACGAGACCTGGTAACATGGAGAATGGGTTTGCTTCTGCTTTTTGTAGAGTACTAATACAACTATTAGTTACTGATAAAACTATCAGTTAAACCACAAGTGAGTCTGTAATGGTTGTGTAGTTGCCAAGAATGATACAGAAAATGCTTATATGTTTTCAGTGGTGATTTACTAATGATACAGTTTAGATACTTTTTCTCTGAAGTATCACTACCTGGATAGCTCTTTATGAGAAGCATCCCGCGATTACTTTCCCAGGATAGAATTGTTTAGTTGTATTTGAGATACCGGAGTGGAAAGGTATTCCTAAATACTCCTTGGCATCATTTCTCTCAGGTCCACATTTCTTTAGTAAATTTGTTTGGGTATCTTAACATTGGCTTGCTTAATGCATTTTTCAAAGGAAGCCATTTTGCACTACCATCATGAGAGAATATGTCTCAGTGGTTTGATTGTGGCTGTCTGCACTGTAACATCATACTCACAAGCAAAAACAAAATTGCAAATAGTAGCACTAGTTCTCTTTCTGAAATATGCTTCTGTCACAGAGTGACACATGCAGCAATCTAGCCATAAGGCCCTTTTAGACGCCCCATAAAAAATGAATCCCCATATATTTCTCCGTGTATCTAATCACTGGTATATTTTCACGCTGTTAATAGAAAGATTTCATGAGTGTGGAGCTCAGTGATGGGCACATAAAAGTCAGCTATGATCTGGGCTCAGGAATGGCTTCTGTTGTCAGCAATCAAAACCATAATGATGGGAAATGGAAATCGTTCACCCTGTCAAGGATTCAGAAACAAGGTGAGTTTTTCAAGTAAGAATGCAGTGTGGGCCTTAATCATGCCATCCAAAGCACCCGTGAACCTAATCAGGAGAAGGACCTTGCCTGTAATTTCAGCTACTCACAAGTTCTGGGAAAAATTGATACAGTCATTTCTTTGGCTTACATTATAGGTGGTTTGGATTAGACAAGGCTGATTGAAGAGCCAAATGGTTCTCTGTCATTTTCGTTTTTGAAACCGAGAGCTTAATTTAAAAGCATAAAAGTGTCTTACAACTTGTGAAATTATATCCTATAACAGATTCGGAAAGGTTGTGTGCTTTTCTATTTTGTCAAGATGTTTCCTTCACTTTAGAAGGTATAGGGTGGTATGTCACAACTCTCAATTTCTTGTTCTTCAAAAATGTCAAAACCTGTAAATATGTTTCAGAAATTAATTGAAAAGTAATGGCGTGACGTTTGCTATTGTTCTGGGACTTTTTAAAGTAGAGCGTTATTTTATTTGACCTCATAAGGGAATATTTTGGTCTGTTGTTAGAAAATGGGAAATGCATCCTTAAACTTATAGATGCTGTCATATGTGCATATGTACGTGTACATGTGTACATGTATTTGGTGGGGTGTGATGTGGTGAGTTTGTGTGTGTGTGTGTGTATGTGATGACTAATCTTGGTTTTCAGCTCAAGACACTTGAAAAGATGCAACCCCACATTGAGAACGGCCTCCATCAGTTTTATCTGTGGGGCATTTTCTTAATTTCCAGTTAATATACAATGGCCCCACCCTCAGTAGGTGGTACCATCTGAAGGCAGATAGATGGGTATGGCTTGTTTATGAAAAGTGGAGAAAGGAGAGCCTGGAAGCAGACCAGCAAGTAGCATTCCTCCATGACTTCTGCTTGAAGCTCTGGACAGGGAAGGCCCTGTCTCTTGGTTCTCAGTATGGTGTAATAGTGCAACTGTTATTTGGTTAGAATCTCATAATTCTTATGGCATTACCAGTATCTGAAACCCGAACTTTGATACCTCTAAAAATAGAACTGACCTAATTAACATTGGTGATGCCAATGTGATATTTTAAGAAAATTTAGATTTAACTCTATACCATCTTCCCACACATTCTGTATTTAATAAATTTTTTGCCAGTCATCTACTACGTACTAATGGAAATCTGAAGCAAATCTTTGCCTTCAAGAAACTTGCAGTCAGATGATACAAGAATCGTTAATTGCTGATGGTGTTGTGTATAGTAAGGTAGCACTCTGTCACAGTAAGGGTTTCTATTGCTGAAAAACAAAATACCATGACCAAAAGCAGCTTGGGGAGGAAAGGTTTTATTTATTTTTCTCTTCCATAACATCATTGAAGGCAGTCAGGACAGGAATTCAAGCAAGGCAAGAACTCAGAGGCAGGAACTGATGCCAGGGCCATGGAAAAGTGCTGCTTACTGGCTTGCTCCTTGTCTTGTTCAGAATGCTTTTTAAAGCACCCAGGACTACCAGTCCTGGGGTAGCACCACCCACAAATGAACTGGGAACTCCCCCAATTATGACTAATGGAGAAAATAATCCATTGGTTTGCGTACAGCCAAATCTTGCAGGGGACATTTTTTTTTCCCTCAAATGGGGTATCCTCCTCTCAGATGACTTTAGCTTATGTCAAATTGATACAAAACTACCCAGCACATAGTCTCAGAAGAGAACTTTGGAGGGAGAAATCAGCTCCAGGAAGGGTTCCCGAACACAAGCAGGAGTGGAAGAGTGGCCTAGGTGATGATCACCTGCAGAAATTTCAGAGGAATGCTGCACAGACCATGGAGCCACTGGAGAGCTAGATGTGCCAGTTTGAAGCAGCCTTTCCTTGGAACAGGAGGTGCTTGGAGAAACTCCTTAGGGTAGACAAAAGCTAATGCTAGACTTCAAAAGCCGGTGTGCTGCACTCTTCATCCCCACGTAAGAGAGACACATGCTCAGAGGTCATAAGAACCCTGTGTAGTTCAGGACGGACATTTAATTAGTTGTTTCTCAAATATCTTTACTCACATAAATCCTTCAACTACTGCAATAGAAATGTTTCTGCCAGACACATGTTAGAAGACACACTATTAGTGGTCAGTAAATGGGTAGACTAAAATGAATAAGTAATGGTAGAAAATCACTGAATCATACTGAGATAGCAGAGTGAGTCTCTGCATAGGCCTGTGAGCTAAGAAAATGGAAACCATTATTTCCGTGCTCCAGTGTGAAGGTTTCAATAACGAGCTGTGTTTATGCTATTGTTGTGCATTGAATAGTTATATATATAAAATACATATGCTGGGAGAACACTAATGTCTATTCAAAATTTAGACTGAATGTATCTCCAGTTGCCAGCAAGAGCGTAGCTATGGTGGACCTTGTGCTAATTAAATGGAAAATCTCTATCTATTACAGCCAACATATCGATTGTCGACATCGATACTAACCAGGAGGAGAATGTAGCCACTTCATCTTCTGGAAACAACTATGGTCTTGACCTGAAAGCAGATGACAAAATATATTTTGGTGGCCTGCCAACTCTGAGAAACTTGAGGTAATCTAGTGTAGATTTAAAGTGAAAGTTTTAATTAAATGGCCATTGTGTCACTTAGAGTTGGGAAGTTTAATTACAATAGCAATGCCATATAACCTTTAGCTATAGAAAGGACTAATCAAAAAAAAATCATGTTGTATGTAAGAACAACAGAAGGATTTGGAAACTGGGGATTAATTTGACATCTTTGTTGAAGAGATAAATTGGAATTGCTGTTTCTCTTATATTCACCTGCTGAAAGGAATTATGAAAGTAATTAAAGGTGGAAGCCAAAGCTGAATGTGAGTCCTGTAATTGCTGCTCTCTGTGCACAGTCACCAGAGAGAATGGCACTCTGACATTGTGCAGGCTTCTGAAAATTAGTCAGCGTTTGGGATGCTGTGAGTAGAAGCCATGTTATTGCTAAGCATTAGCATCATAATAGCATAATGGAGCTTTCCCACATACCCAGTACCAAACGACACTTGTTATTCACATGCCTGTCCCAACATATTTAGAGATCTCTCATATTCTCTCTAGTGAGCAGGATAGAAAGACATCAGTAACTCATAGTTCAGTTAGTTCAAAAGCAGGAACTAAAAAGTCAGAAAGTAGCCCATGTGGTATTTAATTAACTAACTGCTTAATATAAAACATGAGAAACAAATCCCATAGAGTATCTGGTACATACTGTATGTTAGCTGAATCTGATTAAAATGGGATGAACTGAAACGATTAATTTGTGGGTAGTTATGACACTCGCAGAGTACCATGTTTTCACGGTTTTCATCTCTGGTTTCTGGCTTTTTGTTGGTGGTTTATAAAGATTATGAAAGTCCTTCAAAGGTGTTTCTACTCAATAAAAATAGAACATCTGGAGATGCCTTAGAATGTCATCATTGGAAACCATGGGGGCAGTTAGCTCCCTATTTCCCATCAACACCTTGCTCTCATTTTATGTATCAGTGTTAGACCAACTGAAGTTGGTTTTCCTCAGATCTACTCCTAGACTGGGCAATTGTCTGATTAGCAGTTTTCATAGTGTATATAGATAAGCTTCATGGTACAGGTCATGTGTGCATGTTCACACACATGTGTACACACATTCATATATAAAATATCAGTATATTCATTTGTTTGTAATATAATTCTGAAATATCAAATAATAAAAATCACTACATATCAAAATTATTTGAATGGTGTTATAGCTATCACTTAGTAGTTTCTTTGTTAAACAAGCATCTAACACATGATTGCTGAATACCTCCTTTGTGCTAGGTAACATACCAAACGCTGGTGGTCCAGTGCTTATTTAAGCCCAATATATACCTTGAAAAATCACGAACGATATTCAGAATGAATTAAATGTAGCAAAATAAGGTTACCCTAAAAATAGTTCACTTAGTCTAGTGAAGGTTTTTATTATTTGAAAGTGAATTCTTAAAACACCCACAAAGACATCAGGAATTAACTTCATTGAGAATAATTTGTATCTTGGTGTCTATTTGGAAACTATTTATGCTCTAAATCTTTATCATCAAAATGTTACTTCCTCCATTCAGCAATTTAAAATACAATACTGCTGCAGCATGGCTATATTTCAATATAATCTTTACATGGCTATCTCTGATTGACAAATTATTCATGCACTCATGGGTTGCTTTGTGCAGTCAGTACCACTGTATGATGATGTGGTAAACACGAATTATTTTCACGTGTATTGTTAAATTTGAGTTTCTTGAGAGCTGATATTTATAAGCTGCTCATAAGCACCACGTTGGTACACTTTCTCATATATTATGTCAAAAGCATAAGAACTTTGAATTCGTATTCCAAAATAAAATTGTCTAGGAGGTAATGTTTGGTGAGTGGCCATCTCTGAAGTTTGGTTTTACTTCCATCAAGGACATTGGTCTATTCTGTGTACTTTCCTTTTTAAATATTCCTTTCTATGAGATGGGGTTTAAACAAGATTTATTATTAAAGTTTGTTGTTTTATTAAATGAAAATTATGAATATTTTTTAGAAGCAAATGGTTATAAGTAAATTGTTTTTTCTCTTTCTTCCCTTTGGCTTAGTATGAAAGCAAGGTAAAATTTAAATTTATGCATGCCTTCTTCAAGTGCATGGCTGGGGAAATGTGGCTTTGTGGGGACAGCAGCAGTGCAGAAGCAGAGCAACACCGATGCAATTGCTCCCACAGTAGATTTCATGAGCGAATAAAATGTGCTGCAAGAGTCCTCATGCTTCCCAGCTCTTACAAAGAGGCTGCTGCTTGCCCACCTTCAGTCAGATTACAACTTTTTGTTTCACTGCTTTCTTGGGCGGACACTTGGCACAGCACCTCCTGGTGGCCAGCAGGCGCTACGCACACGGCACCTGGCCAGTCAAGTTTATGGGAATAGTCTAATTTCGGGGGAACTATGTTATAAGATGGCTTCTGAAGCAGAATCTTAGACTCTGGCCTCCCTAGCACTGTGCTGTTTGCTCAACACACCACCCGTGCCACCGAATGCTCAGCACTGCCTTCTTGCTTTTTGCAAATACGCATTTACATGGCCACCGCACCTCTTGTCAAAGACGCTTATTTATTGCCATTTATAAAATTTTCCATGGAGCCAAATGAAAAGAACCTTTGCAAGATACTACATTTCAAACAAATATTTGAGTTAAGAGTGGAGAGATTTAGCAGCATTCTCCATATAGCTTTTTAGCAGCTTTTGCATTTCTCCCTGAAGGCAGATATTAGTAAGAATTAGCAGTCTTGTAAGTGGCTGATCAAATCCTAGAGATGTGGATGGCCGGCTGACCCTGGCCAAAAACAAAGGTGTTTTGGCATTTCGGAGACTAATTCTGCCAGAATTCTGAACAGGAGATGATGAAACTGAAGTGGCCCAGGAAATGTTTAAAGCCAAGATCAGATTTTAGTATCAAAAACTAAAAAACATAGAAGAACAAAAACAACTCATTTTTTTTTCATGACATCATTCTGAAACTACTCATTCCCTGTTTGCAGAGAAGGGTAAAAAGCAAAGACTGAACATTCATTGCAAATACAGAGAAATAAAACTCCACATTGGCACTGCGTAATTTTTGTGCATGAGTGGTGGTCCTCAGGAAAGAGATCTGCGGTTGCTTTAGGAAAGCAAATCGCTGTACCGTGACTAATCCCTGAGACTTTCATAATGTTGAACTTGCTGAATCATTACACTTTGAGTAATGATTTATTGAGAATTTTGGTATTTCCATGAAACAATAAGCTTGTTGGAGTGACTCACCTTATTGACAAAACTTCCCCAACCTCCCACATTGTGATAGACCTGTCCTCCTCTAAAGCACAATTCGGAAGCAAGTGAGCACCGCAAATGAAACCCGCCATCCCCTTCACTTTGTAGATGGTGATAAGTAAGGCCCCTTCCCCCAGCTGGCAGGGTTCTTCATAATTACTGACTAAAGGAACAGAAGGAAGAGACCTTGGGAACCAGAGAAAATGATCAAAGGAAATGAAGTTCCAGAGAGACGGGGGTGGAAGTGGAAAGGAGAACAAACACTTGACAAGAAATAAATCACCTGGTACAGACTGCCAGGGTCTAATTTGCTTTCCCACCTGTTTTTCCTCATGCCATGTGTCTTTTATAAAGATGAAAATGAGAAACTTGGCATCAAGGGACGATGAGAGGAGAATTAATCATTAGCCTATCGAGTACAATATTGGTGTCGATTGGACATTTTCCAGATGTTCATCACTACATAATGAAAATTTGCCATTTTTACTCTTATATTTTGACACTGTTCAGTGTAGAAGCTACTAACCACTGTGAACATTTTGCACACATGCATGCATGCCTGCACACACACACACCACACACACACACAGTCAGCTCCTTCTTGACACAAACTACATTGCAAGTCCCAATAATCAAGATGCCTGAGAACTAATAAACTACTGAAGAGAGCACGTCCACAGAGAAAGTTCTGCTGTCATAGACTCAAGAGATGTCATCACTCTGCATGTTCTGTTCATATGTGTGAATTGTGCATTTAGGTGTGCGGTGCTCTGCAGTATATCCAGATTTTGTTCATCGAATACATAGGCACTACTGTCATTGTCACCATGCCTACTTACACATACAAATATGGAAACCTAGGGAAATCAGATCACTTAGTCAATATCAAGCAATAAATCAGAGCAGCATGTAAGTGTCAAAGGCAAGGAATTAATTTCTTATTTTGTAGTCTATTAGCATCCTTGCTGTGTCATTAGAAGTAGTGAGCAGAAAGCAAGCATTTAAATGTGGTTTGGGTGTAGAAGACATGAACCAAATTAGAAGAACTGACAACTTTGCTCTATGTTGCCTTGTTTTGTTACGGCACACACACACATGAACTCACATACACATATACACACTCACATACATACACATGCACAGGTACATGCACACACACATGCACATATACACACTCACATACATACACATGCACACACACATGCACATATACACACTTACATGCATACACATGCACAGGTACATGCACACACACATGCACACACATGCACATATACACACTCACATACATACACATGCACAGGTACATGTACACATACACATATACACACTCACATAAATACACATGCACAGGTACATGTACATACACATACTCACACATATTCTGTCACACACACACATCCTCACATGTGCACACATACGCACACCTACACAGTTCCCTCCACCTTCAGGAATGTTTCAAATAAACATTTCCAAATATTTTTTCTAAATTTTGAACAAGATTTTAAAGAGCTTTTTATAAATAATTGAATTATTCTGGCCACACAATTATCTGCTCTGTCGTGGAAACAAGAAGCACTTATTTCATTATGCACATGAAGCATTAATAAGTCAGTTGACTTCTGGGCCTCGTATTGAAATGCTGTGAGTGAAGCTTCTCGGAGAGAGAAAAAGATATCAGAACTCTGTGTACAGAGTGATGTTAACCCAGCTACCACATAATGGAAAGCACAGTTTGTGGTGTGCAAGTGTGAGCATGTGCACTTTGATTGCCATGTCCCTACTTCTGTGTGTGTGTGTGTGTGTGTGTGTGTGTGTGTTCCACATGGCTTCCTTCCAGTGCTCGACGACTACACTGCCATCAGTCTAACAGTGTTGCTTTTATTCTCCGTTTGACTACTCAATAGGCCAGAAGTAAATGTGAAGAAGTATTCCGGCTGCCTCAAAGACATTGAAATTTCAAGGACTCCTTACAATATACTCAGTAGCCCTGATTATGTTGGTGTTACCAAAGGCTGTTCGCTGGAGGTTGGTTCATTTCTAAAGGTTCTATAACATATTTGGGTCATATTTCATTTACTTAACATGAGTGCTTTTGCTAGAATTGTTCCTTTGTTAATATGGTTTAGATTTGTTCTGATCTTTTCTTAGTCATGCATAGAGGACAGAGTAAGACAGAAGCATCCTATAAGTCACTGTGATAGAAATGGTATTATGCAGAGCCAAAATTGTATCCCATTTTCCAAATCCTATGTACTTGAGTACATTGCAGTTGTCTTCATAGGAATAGCTCTTCTGGTTTGTTCTATCTTCCTTTTCAATAACATTTCTTCTCGTTTTTGTTATCTTTCTTAAATTCATTTTATATTTGCACATTATACAGGTTGATTACCTTTATCTAGAATATGTTAATAGTTTACACAGATGGTAACACCATTCGCCATCTCTCCAGTGTGCAGCATCTTGTCCACAATTTACACAGTCAATAACACCATCCACCTTCTCACCAGAGTGCAGCGTCTGATCTACAGTTTACACAGATGGTAACACCATCCACAATCTCATCAGTGCACAGCATCTTGTCCACAGTTTGCACAAATGGTAACACCATCCATCACCTCACCAGTGCACAGCATCTTGTCTATAGACTTGAAGTTGTGTGTTGCGTTTTGTCCAATTCTGCAAAGGCTCATGTGTATGCGTATCTCAGAATCTCTTTTGTGTTGTTAGTGCACTCAGGGGATTTGTGCTCAGTAGTGACACTTCAACTCTGGCCAGTCAATGACAGAAAGACCCAGAACATCACTTTCCCTTTTATAATTTCTATAACATAGCTAAAAATGACCATAAATTACTAACAGGAATTTTATGAAAATTCTATAGTGGTGAGGATTTTTTATTAAGAAAATGTTGACTCTATCAAACACTAATTTTTAATTACCCATTCTGATATAACTGTTCATTTTGGCTGCTTTCTCCAATTCAAATCATTTTGAGTCACTGCTGTGGACTTCAATGAAATGAAGAGGGGACAGGGAAATAGAGAAAAGAGTGGATTTGCCTTCTGAGCTGTGAGATTGCAGGACAGACCTGTCTGGGTCTTCATTGTTCATAGCTGCAGGCTCTGTGTGAAATGGTCGTAGACTCCCGCTCCAAGTGTAAGGAGAAATACAGAAAGAATGAATACTCTAAGGGTCCACACTGTCTTCTTAAAGAAACACTTACATACAGTTAAAATCTTCAATGTCTAACTCTCATCTGCACTCAAAAGATATATGCTTGAGAGTGAAGAGCTGTCCAGAGCAGTGAACTGAACAGCCTGTGGCACGATATAAAGGCATCCTACATAAAGATTCCCAAGTAAAGGCATTCCAGAGTAGAGAAGTACTTGGCTAAAGTAAGAGGCAGGAATTTGAAATGGATAAATACTGAAAAGTCTGCAAAGTAGTTCTATTTGAAACATCTAAAATTGTGAAATTTGAAAATCAGAATAGAAAGTAGATTACACATTTTTCCAATGGCTGTGCCATTTTGTTGGACTTAAAACCCTGTGCAGGGGGGCAGGGGCTAGGGGTAGCCCACATAAAAAAAAATTTGCCTTCCCTCCAAAAAAAAAAAGTCCAAGACTTTTAAAAATGAGTATTTTAGGTACCTTAAATGTTGAATGATGTGGTCTTTCTGGAACAAATGTGAGCACTTTTAGATGGTAGAATTCCTCCAGCTGTTAAAAGCAATGATAAACCTGGCAGTGGTGGTGCACGCCTTTATTCCAAGCACTTGGGAGGCAGAGGTAGGTGGATCTCTGGCCATCCTGGTCTACAGAGTGAGTTCCAGGACAGCTAGGGCTGTTACCCACAGAAACCCTATCTCAAATAAATAAATAAATAAATAAATAAATAAATAAATAAATAAATAAATAAATAAATAAATAAATAAATAAATAAAAAGTGATGATGAACTATATTTACTGGCAGAGAAATTTACATATTTGACAAATGAAGCTGCAGGACTGGAGAGAAAGCTGATTGGTTAAGGGCCTGCACTGCTCTTGCAGAAGAACTGATTGCCTATGGCTCCCACAGCAGATGTGTCACACCTGCCTCTAACTCTCACTTGAGGTAGATCCAAAGTCCTTGGCCTCTGTGGGTATGTGCTCACCTCCCCTCACACACACTCTTTACTTTTAGAAGCAAAGTAAAGTCTAAAAGAATGTAAAGAAGTGATTCAGTCTAAATATAAAAGGAATAAAAGAGAGGACAAGGTTGTGAAAGATAGAGCGAATGAATAAATGAGTTCTAGAGGACTTCCTGCTTTCTGCATGACTTTGAGAGGTGAGTCACTTTCTCCTCTTTGTACTGGGGTCAGTCTCTGAAGCATGAGCATATGAATTCTATGGTTAGTGGCAAAACACTGGTAATATGTTGTAATTAGGGGAGAGGTGTG
>JAQHUG010000002.1:12511454-12539102 GCA_028555095.1 Dicrostonyx torquatus
GAACACCGGAGGCATAGCCCGAAAGCAGGAACCACCCCTTTCTTTCCTGTGTGCTTTTGAGCCAAAGACAAAAGGCATCATTGTCACACAGGTGACACTGCTGTGGATGTGGCAATGGTAGATTAAAGCTGATTTGATAACAGAGCATAATAAACATATCTTTCAGTATTTACAATGTGAGGACTACACCAGTTCTAATGAAACTTTCTCAAAAGGCTGGAGAAATGGCCCGAGGGTTAATAATGCCTGCTGTTCCTGCAGAAGAACCACTGCTCAAAACCACTTGTAACTCCTGCTCCAGAGGGCTGGCCTCTTCTGCTTAGACATGCTTCTGAACTCACATGCACAAACTTAGGCACAGATACACACGTATAAACATAATTGTAAAATTTTAAAAAGTTTTAAAAATATTTTTCTTGCCACATTCAAAAAGAAAAGTAATACTTACCTTCTCACTGCGAGGAATAATCATTGAGAAGATATAAAAAAGAGTGCCACCAAATCTTCATCTTCTAATTCTGAAAAATAAGAATCATTTCTCACCTTCGCAAATGATACTCAGATTATATTAAGAACCAAGCCAAACATTCTGAAATTTTCATCACATCCTCTTGGCCACTTCCAATAATTAAACACCTGCCAGCTCCAAATTTCTTAGCACTGAATAAATGGATTAAATCACCAGATTTCAGGCAAATTTTTAAAATAGAGTGTGTTCCCATTAAGACAATTAACATACAAAGATAATAAGTACTGAAATACAAAACACATCAGAAATGAAATTTTAATGCCCCGAACATTTAATGATAATGAATATCTAGCTTTTAAAATCTTCTAATATTTGTTATCTTATAAAGGAAACAGTGCTAAATTATTCAAATGGGCTTGAATCAGTGCTGTCTAAATGGATACATTTTATTTGTGAAAGCTAACAGTTGAAATATCCAGAAGGTTATCTGTGGTTGTGTTGTCCTGCATGTGCGTTTGGCATCAAACAATCAGTTAAAGTAGTTTTTGAGTAGGTAGCTTGTGGTGATCTCACTGAGGGATGATGAGGGCTAGTCTGCAGTACATTGTATACGGGACATGTAGCTGCATAGATAACCTAGTGAGTTATTGAAGGGATGGTAATGCTGATGGGAAGAAAACATGTTAAACACCATCAGTTACTCACAGAATGGTCACTGTGCAGCAGCTGCCCCGGTACTACGCTAACATCAGCTTTGGATACAAGGACTGCATCCAATCTCCCTGGAGTTCATAATCGGATATCAGCACCATACTGGTTGCCATGGTAACACTGACAAGAAGAAAACAGGCATGTTTGTGGTTGGAAAATTGTCTCCCTTCTTTCTAAATGTGGGAGACAAGCTACATGTTTGTGGCAGTGATCTATTCCACCAGCTTGGGTACAAATTTAAGTCTAAATGCTCAAATGCCACGAGATTGAGTCAGAACTCATTTCTCGAAACGAGCAGCCCACTTGGGAGTATAAAGGAAAATGATTTTGTTGACACCCTTTGATTCCTGACAGTTCCTGAAAGTTAGAGGACAGCGGTAAGCAGAGCTGTTAGGCTGAGCATTGGAAACTTGTCAGACAACTGATACTACTGTATCTACCTGCTCCTATATCCTTATCAACTCTGTTTAAGTAAATATTGAGATGCTAGGGAGATGGCTTAATGGGTAAGAATACTTGCTGTGCAAGCATGAAGACCTGTACTCACATCCTTAGAATTTACAAAAGCAGCGAGATGTGGCTATATGAGGCTAGATATAACACAGCAGTATAGGAGACAGAACAACAGGATTATTGCTGGGGCTTGATAGATGCCAACCTAGCTCCAGGTTCAATGAGAAAGCCTATTCCAAGTGAGGGAGGCAGAATGTTAGAGTGGGACCTGACATACTCCTTTGGCTTCTCTGTGGTCGGGACAGAACATCAAATCCCTCCAGCTGTCGCATATACAACTCCTGTTTAATCCTCAATACCCATTTTTCGCTGCAGGCCTATTATGCCATATTCCTCAACAAGGGCCGTCTGGAAGTGCACCTCTCATCGGGGACTCGGACAATGAGGAAAATTGTCATCAAACCGGAGCCAAATCTGTTTCACGACGGGAGAGAACACTCAGTTCACATGGAAAGAACTAGAGGGTAACTAAGAATAGAGCACTTGTTGTTACTCTATCCACTGAGAACTCCCTTTGCCAGCACAGCTCTTCACCCAAGCCCCCCATGTGGACAGACCACACACTCCAAACTGTGACAACGCACTGAGGTCCTCATTTTGTATTTGGGAGCTTCATTGGCAAGGGCCTGGGGAGTTCTGTTACTAAGGTTTCCCTTCTCTGGGGTTCTTCTCACACGTTCACACAGCGCATCTTCTCCAGCTAGGGATAAAGAAAAATCCTTCCCCCTGCACCTTGCAAGTAGCCACTTCTCTAATAAGGTAATCCTAGGACAGCTGAGGTTGAGCCAGCAGCCTCTGGCTGCTGCTAGTTCACTCGGGTTCCAAACCAGTTATGGCAGGTGCTTAGAAACCCACCATCAATACTATGCAGCATGATAGTAGCTATGAGACCAACTGTGCCTCTTCTGAGTGTGCTTCATCTCTGTCTGTTCCTTAAAACAGCATGCAAGGCCCTGTAGTGGCTTTCTGAAAGAAGAGGGTCAAAGTAGAAAAGGAGAATGGTGGCCATCTCTAATCATACATAGTGGCCACTTCTCTATAATTCTCCAAAGATACTTGTCCTTAGTCCTGAGCCAGGGAATCACCCTTGAAGCATATAAACTGATGCTTTATTTCCGCACAATGCTTTCTCCTTACTTTATTGGGAAAGTCATCCGTGTTCTTCATCAAAATCTTATGAAACAATTCAGAGAGGTAATTAGTTCAGAAGGAGGATGAGAGGAAAAGACAACAGAAGCCCAGAGACTTGGGGGCCTCAAACCTCCAGACCAACAATCCATTTATTAACCCAAAAGCAAAGAAAAGAACTGGAAATTCAATCTGCTGAAACCTCAGAACACAGAGAGCACACAGGAGGGTAGCAAGGGTATGAATGCGGAAAAATGCTCCAAAGAAGCAGGGCTATCGTATATTGGAGGTCTATATTTTCTAATTGTCCTCTTGTATGGATAAGAGTTTAGATAACTAATGAGGTTTCTTATTTTCTGAGTAAATAAAGCCTTCTTTGGTTTGTTCCGTTATTGTGATACAGGACATTTGTTTGTGAGCTGAATTAATTCTGAGCATCTGTGTTGTGTCTAGACCAGGAGATTTGGAAACCATGATTAAGAAAAATGAGTGATCAACATTCAGAAAGCACATGATTTTTACTGATTTAATAGCCAGGTATCATAGTTAGGGTATCTAGGGTTAAAGGCAGACCAGATTTTTCTCACTTAAATCTTGGGGAGTACTTTAGAATATCAGTTTTGCTTGTCTTCTTGTATACATTTTAGGCCATTTGCTAAACTTTAATCTTTCTCACTATGGGAAGGACATTTCACAAGTCCTGAAATCTCAAATAATTTCAACAAACAAATGCAAATTTGAAAAATATAGGTGGCCAAAATTCAACAAAAGTATGTTATTTTCAAAAGAAAGAATTTAGAAATCCCATAATGTGTCACTATGTTATGTATACGAAGATGTCCTCTGAACAGGTGTTTCCTCAAGAAGGGCATTTTATTATGCCGACTTCACAGCTGTTGGCCATCAATCCAAATTTTATTTGATTAAGTTCTGTATACAATACATCCCTGAAAACTGGTCACCCGGTTAATTAGCCTTATAAACAAACAGGTTTGCCACTTACTCTTAGTTAAGAGATGATGTATTAGGCATACGACTGTGTGGTTATCTAATTCCATGCCAAAACAGGAGCCCATTTACTAAAGTGTCCTCCTTGGCACCCTAAGGTCAAAGCACAGTCATTGTCTACTATATAAACAAACACATGAAGCTGGTTAACCAGACATCACTAATGAGCATTCCAACGTCACTCAGAAACATTGTACTGCTGCATATGGCAATTCTAAGGAATGCACTGTGTTGAATTCTAGGCTGATCATCTTTTAATCATTTTAAACTGAGCGTGAGAAATGTATTAATATAATTCATCCCAAATGAGAAAACATTACATAATTTGCCTCAAATTGCATAGCAGAAACAAAAGCCAGGTTTAAAGCCAGCCTTAACGTGTCATCTACGCTTGGCCTGCTATTTGTTCTTACCCAATGAAGACTTCAAAGATTTAATATTGCTAGGTATTGAGTATGGTATGCTATCACTAATTTGGAAATCTTGCTTTCTCTCAATGCCTTTATACACAAGCTGTCAATCTTTTCTTTTCCTAAACTTCAGAATATTGTGGTAATTCTAGTAACACTCTTAAATTATTTGGAATTTTAGCAAGTTGTTTGACAAAATTTCTCTCCTCTTGTGCTCCGTTTTTCACCTCCACCCCATATTCTCTCCTTTTTTTACCTCTTCCTTTTAAAAATAAAAATAAACTCACATCAATCATCTTCTTATGTCACTTTCGGACACTCTGGGACCCTTCCTTCTGTGACTGCCTTCATTTTGAACTTTCCCTAGGAGCTGACCCTATGGACATCAGCTCTAACTGAACAAAACTTTGAAGACCTTGGGTGTCTGGGACTGAGTTGAGTGTGTCTCTGAGAAAGCATTTTGTACAGAATATAGCTAAAGAGCAGCAAGTTAGGAGGTTTTCAGAAGTTAGGACTTCTGAAATCACGATACAGACAATCCAAGCTTTGTCTCCCATAGCATTCAATATGTGTCCATTTGAAAATACCATTTTATTTTCCATGTAAATTACAAATACTACAGTTAATACCTTCCTCAGCATACACAATTGCTGATGAGTTGAAAATTACAAAAAAAGACCCATTTTGCAAATAAGTACAGACTAAAGTACAAGAAAATAATTAGAAGGCTGTGAGAATCAACCACTGAAATTATAAAAGAAAATGGTCAGATAACTTACCAGTACTGAGAGGGGATGAGTGTTTACGGCAGAGTTTAACATAAAGCAGCCTATCAGAAGATATGAGGGGCTGGTGTGGGCTCAGTGGTTAAGAGTACATACTGCTCTTGGAGAGGACCAAAGTTTGGTTCCCAGCACCCATATCACATGACTCACAACCATCTAGAACTCCAGCTCCTGGGCAGCCAGCATCATCTTCTGGATTCCATAAGGCCTTGCACTCACACTTGTAAATATCCACACACACACACACACACACACACACACAAACGAAAAAATAAAATAATTCTTTAAAAGTAATAAAATTAGAACAGATTATCTCACCAGAAGGGATACGTTGTTAACATCCTTATCTAAAAAAGAAATGGAATCAATTATTTATATTTAATATTTCTTGAATGTAAAATGCAAAAAAAAAATTATATCAACTGTAGCCTTTCAGCATTGCCCTTATTATGTACCACAGCCTTGGGGCAATCTCTTAATTAATGTATTCCACTGTTTGAAGTAAGTGTTTTTAATCTCCATTTATAAATGAATAAAATGAAGCTAAGCATGATTAAATAACTTGCCCAAGGTCACGCTACTAGGAAGATTCCACATTAATGCTGAACTCAGTCTAGCCTTCCTAAAGGCTCACACTCCTTCTGCATTACAGCGGATTAAGGCCTGTTGTTGTGCTCCCTGGATAGAACAGAACAGTTTGAGAAACCACCTTAGAAAAGAAGGGTCCCTGGTTCCTTAACATCCTAATCAAGATCAGAAAGTTACCTCAGTGGGCATTCCTTAGGAGTGGGTTAACTCCCCAGTTAAGTCTTAAATTCAGTGCCTTAGAAGAAAAGCCAGTGCTTCAGCCTAGAGAACCCTGGCTGGGGGAAGGTGCTCAGTGAATCACTCACACCTGGTGGCTCTATCTGGCTCAGAAATCCCCAGTGCTCTGAGCAGTGATGTTGAACCCCCTGGGCTTTGTCAACATATTCCTCCAGAGTCTATCACTTAAAACCAAGTTCTGTATAGCTTCCTTCTGAAGCAAAGTATTGCTTGTGCCTCTAGCCCCTGGAACAGTGACATTTTTAAGCCAAGACAAAGTTTATTTTGTTCTATTTTCTTACGTTAGAATTGTGGATCCGCTGCTCAGTTTCAAGTCCTAACTTGTCTTAATTTGTTATTTGCAGCCCGCTCACCTTCATCTCCCTCTCCCTCTCCTTCTAGCCCCCCACTCTCTTTCCTCCCTCCCTCTCTGTCTTCCCACTGCTTCGTTAACAAAATCAGGTAATATGGCATTTTAAGGCTGAGTTTTAATCTGGGCACTTAGGTCCCGTCTTCAAATGAGAACTAAGTTCTCCATAATCCACCTACAATCTGTCCACGATGAGGAACAGCACTGTGATTACTTGTTGGGACCAAGTTCAAACCTGCTTGTACAAAGCAAAATAGATATATGCCTTCGGTCGTTTTCATCATTAGAACTCCGTGTCTTGGTTCTTTGGCCCTGGATCCAAGGATTGTTGTGAATAAGTAGTGTGCGGTTCTCAATTAGCAGTGTGTGAGTAATCACTCATAAGCAAATTAGGGAAATTAATGAAACAGCCACTGAGGAAAATCACTGCAAGGAACAATTGGCTTGGTGTTCTGGCCTGCCTCCTCTGTTCAAAAGCCAGCAGCTACATTCTTTATACAATGTACTGTAAGTGTTTGCTGTTGATTCCTGCAATCTAAGCTCTCAGGAGGACAGTTTGTCCCCTAGCAAGAAGATAATAGCTAGCACAAACCAAGACATAAAGAGCCAAACAAAATGCAGCCCCTTGCTGTGCCAAACTCACAGATCCTTATCTGATTAGACGTTGCTGTACAGCCCCGCAGCCTCTGTGCTCACAGAATGTGTGTTGGGCTGCAGACCTGGGTTACCACCTGCATCAGAGACGCGTGTTGAAGCTGCGCGATTGCCTACTTTCAATAGACTTTCAGTACAAGTTAATGAGCGAGGCATGAGGCAAAGTCCGAGGGAACAGTGGTGTTTGTTAGTTGCTTGGTGTAGAGGTCCTAATCATCTAATCTGGGCTATCTTAAAAGCTATGGGAGATCAGAGTGCCATGGAACATGCCTGCAAACTCCTAGCTGTCAACAGGCTGAGGCAGAGAGATCGTAAGTTCAAAGCCAGCTTAAGCTACATAGCTAGACCCCTTTTCAACAACAGTAATAATGACGTCATAATAGAAAACTAAATTTCTGGGGGCAGAGAATGAGAGGTGGTGGGAAAAGACATTTCTAACTGTACTGGGTATTTGTTATCTTTAAATGTCTTATCAGCATCTTCACTGTTCAAGTCGATGAAGACAGAAGACAGACACAAAACCTCACAGTGGAGCAGCCTATTGAAGTGAAGAAGCTCTTCGTCGGGGGTGCTCCTCCTGAATTTCAGCCTTCCCCACTCAGGAATATTCCTGCCTTCGAAGGCTGCGTGTGGAACCTTGTTATTAACTCTGTGTAAGTGGCTCTTATGTCTGCTGCTGTTTGTTTTGAATTTAATACGAGGGTCGCTCTAGCAACCACATTTATCTAAAACCACAGAAGATTATCCTTTAATGTAGTCCTAGAATTCTATCCTGACCATTTGCAAGTAATAGTTGGGGTATGATTTAATTGCTCAGAAAGAAGACAGTGAAAAAATAAGCAAAACTTTCATTTTGGTTGTATTTGATTAGCCCCATGGACTTTGCACGGCCTGTCGCCTTCAAAAATGCTGACATTGGCCACTGTGCCTATCAGAAGCCCCGGGAGGATGAAGACGCGGTTCCAGCTGAAGTCGTTGTCCAGCCTCAGCCAGTGCCTACCCCTGCCTACCCGTCACCTGCCCCCACCCTGGTGCATGTAAGTGTTCAAGTGCGCACTGCTTTCGAGCCCTCCATTCTGAGTCATTTCCAGATCAACAGTTGTTCAAGGTATCTCGTAGACTGTCACTAGCTCTAGTGCACTAGGGACCCGTGTATAAAAACCTGGTCTCCTCACATCTTCTTTGGACTGCTTTTATCTTCATTACCTTTTCTGTTAATTCTGACGTTCATAAACTGGAACTGATTTTTCTTTGAAGGATTGAAGAGGACTGAAGTGTTCAGAATCCAGATTCAAAGCCATTTTTAATTCCAATACACAGAGATAACTGTATCAGTGTTCGGTCCCTTTGAATTTTACACATAGATCTCATATAATTTGGAGTCTTAACTTTTCAAACTGGTAATACATAATTGCAACTATATAAATATCACGTAGATGTATGTTTGTGTCTGACATAATTTTCTATTGTACACACACACACACATACAGAGGGAGTCACACAAAATAGGCCACATTATGAAATGAAGCTGCTAACAGCCCAGGTGTCGAATTTCATCGGAATTTTAGAAGACAGTGCCTGAAATATACTAAGCATATACTAATGATTCTATTTGGTCTTTTCAAGACTTACCGTGTACCCACGTCTAGCCAAACAAATTCCATCCAATATGAAATACAAATACAAATGAAAATACAATCCTGTTTTCAGTAGATTGGATAAAAATTGGCTATCTAAAGTAACTCACAAGTTCACTCAAACAACTGGCCAGTGACAAGATGGGGATGCTAATCCATTAGATCAGATGCTAAAATCTGGTTTCTAATGAGCACAACGCTTTGCCTTTTCTTTGGCCAGCCCATTGAGGGCTACTGGGGAAGCGGGGAGGTTCCAGTTTGCACTATTAGAAACTAAGCAACCAAGAATTTCTGAGAATTAAAGTCTTTCAGCACTACTCATTATTGTACTAGATTTCTAGTAGGAAACGATGAAGCCAAATAAATAAATAATGGGTGCATCTAAGGCTCGCATGTGTGTCAAAATGGCTTTTTGCAGAATTGACTGCAGCTAACAGTCTCACCATTACATCAGAGATGGTCCATTTCACTGCACTCAGGAGCATAGGCATCCATCACAGTTGTGGTCCATGGCTAAAGAACGGTGTAGCACATGTGGTCTTAAGTAAATGTTCTGAAAACACTTGGACACAGCATTCTCTCCTTTAGTTTATTCTCTAGCTGGTTCCTTTCACTAGGGGTTCTTATCATGTTGCAGGCCAAATAGTCATCGTTCAGAAAAACAGATTGTCTGCTATAATCAACATTTAAGCTTCTGAAAAAAATGTGTCTTACACTACTGGAATTATTATAATGAAATTACATGACTCTTGTGAAGATATAATAATCAAAGGGCGTGGTGTATGTGTAACTTTAAAAATTGGGGTTTTATTTTTATAGGATATTATTTTATTTTCCTTTATAATATTATTAGAAGTATTATTATCCCAGTCATTACCAAAAAAATGCCTAGAGTCACCAGCAAACAACAGGAAGCCAGTGGTCAAGTAGGGTGATTTCCCCTGGTTTACCATTGCTACGTAGATGCTTCCAACAGATGCATCAATAAGAGGTCTCCTATTTAGTTAGCATATTTGGTCAAGCAAAGCCTCTTGGACCTTCTTATCGGTAGGTCTTCAGCTTTGTGTGTTGGCTTATTTGGGTAGAAAAGATTGCTGGTAGTCTCTACAGAGCCCCTCATTTTTCCTTGTGAAATGGATAGCCCAATCTGCGGTTAATACATTATCAGCCATCCAAAGTTAGAAAGCATTTCCCACATGTTATCTCACTTGACACAGTGCCAGAGTCCAGCATCCTCTTGTGCTTCTCTCTTATTATACAACCTGTTCAGCTCTAGGATATTCCTGTAAATTCTGCAGACTTTGCTTTAAGGGATTCTTCAAGCACCCCAGTGCCTCTGGTTTCTGAAGAGCATGGTTTTCAGAAACACGAAGAGTTTTACAAATGAGTTTTTTGGGAACCTCTTATTCTAATTCAGGTTTTCATTTTCTCTTAGCAAAATGCTTTAACTTTTTCAAAAACACAACACTGCACTATAGACAAGACTGACACCAAAGGCTTGAGGAGCAGCCCAACTTGTAGATGAAAAAAGATCTCTATCACAGGTAGAAAAGATCTGAGAAATCCCAGCTCTTTTATAAGGCATTTATTTTTAATGTGTATGAGTATATATGTGCTCCATGCAATGCACACAATGTTCAAAAGGAGGTACCAGATCCTTCAGACTGGAGGTGAGGATGCTCGTGAGCCTTCCTGAACGCAGGATCCTAACTTCTAATTCATCGCAGCACATAAATCCTAACTCTTAAAAGGCCCTGCGAGAAAAGTCAAAGTGTGGTCTCAGATTATACACACAATAGAGACCTGAACCCCATTCCCTATTTCCCCTCGTAATCTTTGTATCCCTTTGTGACTGTAGGGTCAGAATTCTTTTAGGACTTTCCAGCTTCATGCTTTTTCTTTCATTTTAAAACAAGGTCTTGCTCTGTAGACCAGGCTGGCCTCAAACTCACAGAAATTCACCTGCCTCTGCCTCCCAAGTGTTGGAATTAAAGGCATGTGTCACCACACTAAGCAGAATTGTGTTTTAGAGGTTTAGCTCCTGTTTCATATAATATGTATTATCCAGTTTAATTGGATTTATTTCTTTCCTTTTTTGGAAAACAGCATCTACGTTTTAGAAGTGACTAAAAGTTAATAACTTGGTAATTTACTTTGTAAAATACATTCATCAAAAGCCCAATGAATATAAGATTGATATCATCCGAGCTAACAGGAAAGAACAGAAAGGGGAAGGAGAGGCCCCCTGCCATTGCTCAGTGAACTCTGTAGTTGATGTCCTCTCTGAGTATGGACACCTAGCTTTGAAGATCATTAGGCACAAAATTACATTCTGTCCAAAAAATACCTAGATTGAGGTCTAGCCTGTGGTAACACCTCATCACGCTGTAAATTCTCCTGTGAGAACTAGTTGGTCTAACCTTTCACACTTCCAAGGTGGGCACACATAGTGGGAGCCCTCGGGTGCTTGATGGCTCTTCTATTTGTAAGCAGTTTCAAACTCAAGAGTGAAATGCTTTATGGATCTTTGTTTCTAGCTGTTTTTAATTCTCAACATTTCTGAGTTTATAGTTTTAAAATCAGTGCAGGTCAGTCTTGGAGGTGGGAACTACTGTCTGAAAGTCTCATATTTCCTGACCACCCTTCATGCCCATCGTTATCTTCCTTATACCTTGAAAGATGCTTGGATTGCAAAGAAAACATTCACTAGGCTTCAGGCTAGTTGGAAAAATATCCTGGGAAAGCCCTGCCCTGTGAAACGGATAAGTTGATCCTTTGGTTATTACAAGGTCAGCCATCCTAGATTAGACAGAATTTCCTGCATTTTATCTCATTTCTCAGTGCCAGAGCCTAGCAGCCCCTTGTAGTTTTTCTCTGATTATTTACCCATTAATATCTAGGGGCAGGGAAGACCCTTGTTTGTCTTATCTATGGATATTTCTCATCTAGAATGACAGAGATGAGATGGATAAGCATCTCGGCTTATCAATACTGAAATGTATCGATGTGTTCAAATGAGACAAGTGTCTGCACTGTTGATTCCAAGCCCTCCTCAAAAGCATGGCTCAGGAGAATTGGCATAAAACAAGTTGGTTGCATTTCTTATATTTGAATCTTGCTGGAGAGTTGAATGTAGCATTTCCAAGCTCTGGTAGAAATGAAGCGTTCTGATAAGGTCTCTCTGAGAATTGAAAAAATAACAAAACCGAGCACTAGAAAGTTATTCCTGTAGCAACATCAGTGCTGCAACTTTAAAAGCTATGTACAGCCAAAGCCACAGGATAAATCAATTGGGCACTGACATGCACTTAACGGGAAAATACACGTTCTACACACTCCAGGGAATCTGTCTTAAGGCATGTCCCTGGCAAGGCCCAGTTCCCACCTGAGAGCTCACACACAGGAAGTTAACGTGGTTCAGTGTTGCAACCGTAGCAGGTATTGTATCCATCGGGACATTGAAGTTGGTGCTGGAAAAGTACCTAGTTAGTATTCGCCCACAAAGATCACCAGAAGCAAGCATCAGATGGGATTTTAGCCCACACTTATTAGCGGGATCATTGACTCATGAAGGAAGAAAATTACACAATTTTTAGCATGAGTCATCATATGGTGCCCGCTTTGATACACATGGTTGAGATCTCTGCAATACAGCTATCTGAAGTCAAAGGATGCTGACCAAGAAACCATGTGCTGCCTTGGGTTTGATTATTCCCAACTGTCAACTCTGTATCAGGAATTATTCTGACCTGAAGTTTAATCAGTGGCAAGGTTTGCCAGGGAACCTGACTACTTACTTGCCTTGTGCCTGTGGCTCCAGGAAATATGGCTTCCTTCAGAATCCTCTCGAATCACTTCAGGCCCTCATCAACAAGTGCATTACTCCATTAGGCTCCCCACATCCCTGTGTCCCTAAGGATTGTCACCTGCAAAACAGAAACAAATCAATTTGTCCTTTATCACCCTTCCCACGTGTGTTGCCTGCATTCTAAAGCGTCGCCACCAGGTGGCAGAAGTGTAACATGCTGAGATTGATGAGCCTCTAGTGAGGCTGATTTTTAAATTACTATTATTATTATTATTACTATTATTGTTGTTGTTTTAACACGTTTCAGAGATGAGTGTTTCCAAAACACAGGAAAAGGCATTTTTCGGGCACTCACCAGCTGAGAGGAATAAGACTCAAAAAAAAAAAAATTAGCTGTGCTTTGTCTGTTCCTCTACCCTTCCTTGCTTAGCTTAGGTTTCTATGGAGGCCGGGCTTGAAAATGTCCTTGCTGACAAGATGGCTTCATTCGATGAGAAGTACCATTTTTCTATTAGCCCTCGGGTGTCCCCACTTTGCAGTAAGAGCAGTTCTACCCTCTGTCCAAGAGCAGGGAGGAAGGGAAGCCCTCACCTCCCACAGCAGGCATATCTGGACCCACCGGAATCTCAGATCCCCCAGGGGATGGTGATTGGGCAGGATGACATCAAGTCAAGCAAGGGGATAGGTGTAGATTTGTAGGAAAATATTGTATTGAAAGAGAATTTTTTGATATTTATATTCTAATTACGGTAGATGCATACATAATCACTACACTCGCACTTCTATCTTTTGCCCAGATCCAGTTTTATGAAGGGCTATAGATTATGAATAGCTTACTGGGGTAATATACGAGGTATGCATCCTCTTAGCAATTGGTGGTAAGAATCTGCCACCGTGACTATAACATGGGGTGGCCTGTTAGAGAATGGGCGTGCTCCCCCTCTCTCCTGTGGCCCTGAGCGTTCTGAGGCCGCTGCTGTAATCACTGCTCTTCCTGACTCTCAGATCCCTGCCCCCCACACAGACGTGAAGCTGGCCTCTCACAGTGATTTTCTCTTGGTACTATAAAGTGACATCAGAGTTCAAGGACCTGGACGACATCTCTTCCACCCAAAAGTGTTTCTAAGACTGCCTAGGAAATTTGATAACGTTTTCAGGGTCAGCGAGACGGGCTGTCTGGCTGAGGACCTGTTCCGTACCTGTCCAGTCTGCCAAGAGGCAAAGTCATGATGTTCAGATACCACGTGACATTCAAAGACACAAGCTGTCCAAAGCATACCACTAAGAAAACACCAAAACTTTACAACTGCCATCCTAATCCCTCAAAAAGCCATATTAGAAAATGACATGTTACGGTATGATTTGGTGCTAACATATTCTTTGGTGAATGGATAAGCGGCCGCATTTCCTACTAGTGGGGGGATTTCTTCAGGCTGTGCATTATTGGGTCCTAATTCCTTGGCATCCCCTGCCTTTTTCAATGTCTGTTTTCAGAGCTCAAAGTTGAGAGATGTGTTGGTCAAATTCCGTTCCCAAGAACTCATAACATATCCATTCTCTCAGAGAATTCGAAGGAAGGCTACATACTACAACATTTGCTGAGAGGGTCTTCTGTACACGAAACGCCCCGGAAGCCTGATAAATGATCCTTACTCTGTTCGTAGCCTGTGTGGGACAGGCCTTGAAGCCACTAAAGGTGTTCCATGTGGGTTTTCTTTGTGGACATGCAATAGGAAAGTGCTGCTCGGTGTCATGAATAGAATCGTCTTGCCCTACCCACTGTGTGTTTGCACAGCCATACGAATTTCAGCTGGTCCTTTCTTCATAACCGACCATCTCCCGGGAGTCGAGAAAGGAACCACCTCCAGAAAGACCAATTTTACAGCTTTCAAAACACTTTAAGCCTTTTTTACCTGCTGTGGCATAACAGCGCCTTTGACTAAGCTCGAGAGAAAAGAGAATAAGGCTTTCCCTTGCATCAGGATGTCCTAGGTGCTGATGAGTCATGTCTGAAATATTCTGTTGGAGAAGAACGCCCCCTCATCCAAAGCCTCCCTGGGTTGTTTAGGAGCCCTGCTCCATCAGCGTTGGCTGCGGTGGCTGCCCTTTTGTAGCTATTAATCTCAGATGAGGCAGATGTGTGCGTGCAAGGGTGCATGTTATTCTCATGGATCCTCCCATAAGCCTGGCCTCTAAACGACTTCGTCAGCCACCTGCATGTCAAAGCAGCCTGGGAAAATGGAAAATGAATGAGGAGAAGGCTTGGGGCTTTGTCACTTGAGGAGCCTTGCTTCCTGAGCTGTGTGTGAGAGTCCAAGCTGCCAGGATTGGTTTTGTGATGGGTGAGGCTGTGTACAAAATGGAAATGCAGGTTTCCTTTATCAAAAATTATTATGAATTTCTAGGCAGTGACAGCATAGCATTATGTGAGTAACTGCGCGTACACGCACCTAGCTGTCCTTCTCAAGCACCCTGGGAAGCTGATCTTTGAACAGCAGCAGTGGAAATGGTGTATGGTGGGTTGCATTTTAAAAAAAAATGTGATGGTTGCCTAGCAACTGGCTAAGGCCCTGAATGGGCTGACTTGCAGGTTTAGATACACCATCTTTAAATTCTGAATTTCTGTTCTAGTGGACTGATAATTTTCACGGGGAAAAAAAATACTAAAGTGGGAAATGGAAATGGGAAGGGCAAGAAGGACCCAATTTTTCTACTCTCATAATCCACGTGACTATCCCATAGTTCTCCCTGTTCTATCTTCTAAACACAAAACTCCTCCTCAGTGACGTAAATGAGGGAAAGAAATTGCAATTTGCACAGAAATCTCAACCATGTTTTCCTTAGAGAGTGAGGAAAATGTGAATGTATCGATACATTTTTTTTAACACGCTCCTTTAGCAATCTCCAACTGCAGAGATGAGAAAGAGGTGGGTTTTATTCTTGGGGAATTCTGCGTTCTGCAGTGTCATGAAGGGAATAGATGGAAACATGCAGTCTGCAGCTCTGATCTCATCCCCTGTCCTTGGTATTTCTCAGGGCCCCTGTGTTGCAGAATCAGAACCAGCTCTCCTGGCAGGGACCAAGCAGTTTGGGCTTTCCAGAAACAGCCATATCGCCATTGCCTTTGATGACACCAAAGTTAAAAACCGGTATGTATTATTCTGGAACATGCCACAAGGAACTGCGCATCGAAGCACTGAAGATTCACAACTTAATCAAGCCTAATCAACTGCATGTAAAATCCCGTTTTTAATCCACTGAGCAGGAAACAGAATTCTGTTTGCTTTGAGCTCATATACAGGAGATTCATAGCCTACAAATTCCCCTGTTCCAGATTTTATATCCGTCATCAAAGTGCGTCCCTCATATGATACCACTTTTTCTTGGCCTAACAATGCTCTTGGTTTTCTGCTTCTTCTCCACATTTTTATTTCACAGTCTCACCGTTGAGTTGGAAGTGCGAACTGAGGCTGAATCAGGCTTACTCTTTTACATGGCTCGGGTCAATCATGCTGATTTTGCTACTGTTCAGCTGAGAAATGGATTCCCCTACTTCAGTTATGACTTGGGAAGTGGCAACACCAGCACCATGATCCCTACCAGAATCAATGACGGCCAGTGGCACAAGGTAACAGTCCCAGGTTATGGGTGGTATTCTAGGAAGCGTCCTGGAGACAGCCTGGACCTTCCCCTGCTGGAGCTGTTTTGCCAAGGTAGACCCCAGCCCCAGAGTAACAGAAATGTGTCGGAGACTGAACAAAATGGCCAGTGTTATGTAGAATGGCCAGAGCCTTGAGAATGTGGTTAGACCTGAGAAGGTTTCTGCTTTACCACATGAGCTGGTTATGATGCTACAGCTTCCTCTCATTGTTACATAGGCATCTGGCCATGAAACAGGGCCAGGCAGTTGAAGATGGCTGCACTGGCTCCCGTGAGAATCAGAGGACAGAAGAGTGTGTTCATTGTGCTTCTTTTGTGTTTTCAGCTTCTAAGCTCAAATAATAGTCTGTTCCAAGACTGTGCATTCCTCTCTACTAAGAAATAATATGTGGCCAAAGTAAAAGTTGGCAGCATTAAGACGGGCCCTAAGACCTACCCCTCACCCTAGCACATTTTGATATGAAAATCAGGAGACCAGAAATCTCTGCAATATCAAATTTAAGGGTCCCCGAGGTACCATTTCCAACGACAGTCATTTGCAACAACTTTAAAACGTTGGCCTTACATCCAGAACTGGTGCTATTGTAGGCACAGACTGCTCATTTGCCAACTTACTCCTCTTTGGCACAGCTACAAGTAGATAACATGTGGCCTGATTAAAACAAAAGCTCAAAATTTGTCTCTGCACCTGTGATAGTCTATTAAGCAAAGTTTCCCTAGGTAGACCAATAAAATGTTTAATTTGCAAAGTGCAATGTTATTAGATGTTGAGTTTGATGTATTAACCTGCTTTGGCTTGTCATGTCAGAGAGGAAGCCAAAGAAGGGAAGAAAATAGAATTACAATATAAACTGCAGGTCAATCAGCTTGCTATCCCAAAAAGAAGCTACAAGATCTTTTTTGCTTGGGACCTTCAAAATAGCAAGCACGGCTCCTGATGAGGGAGGTCTTGATACGATTTCTTCTGCTCTCTGACTATAGGAAGAACAAATAAACACTCGAGAAAAAAAAAAGACATATTGATAGACCAGCAAGTTGAAACTGGGAAAGGCAATTTATGTAGCACAAATTCTAGTTGGCCTTAATGATAAAAAATATCCAGAGTCAGATATAGGGGTGTAATGCTAAAGAATATCACTACACATTTATGAAGAATAATTAGCCTTAATATCCAGTACAGGTTTCATTTGTGAAAGTTAAAAAAATTACTTCCTACGTCAGAATAGATATTTAAAATGTGGTGTTACATTGTTCTAATCCTGCCCTAATCTGCTTTTAGAGCACTTTGTGCCCCAGCATTTAAAGACCTACATCTTCCCTTGGCAAAATGCGGACTTCCCAGGCCTCACATCCCTCCCTGTCTCTCATTCAGTCCTATCATGATATCAGCAGATCTCAGCGTTACATCTTCCTCCCTGACTTTAGACCAATCAGCTGCCTCAGGAATAGCAACACCCATCCCCTGCCCTGATCTTTCTTCCTCAAATTTTTCACAGGGAGGGCTTAGTAGGCATACATGAATTTATATTAGGATCCCAGGCTTTTCTCATCCAAAGTAACATACTACTAAAGGTAGACATGGAAACCGAGTGCAATGCCTATCCTATCAGCACTGGGGAGACCGGGGCAACAGGATCCTGAGTTCAGAGCCAACCTAAGCTAAGTAATGAGACCTTCTTTTAATAATAGTGATAATGACAAAGAAATGCATTTTGCATCTCTCTTAGCTCAAGGCAAAGCTGTTAGTCTGCCAAGTTCTTTATGGCACACCGACCTCGGGAGCATATATCTCTCTTCATATTTCCGGAACTGTATCTGGTACTTACTCAGAAAGAAATTATACTAAAAAACAGCATTTGATATGCTCTATAAACATGGTTACTTTCACTTGTATTATGGGCTTAGTACGTGAGTGATACCATTTTCCCTTGGAAATACCAGGAAAGTTCTTATGTCTTGTGTTTTTTGTTAAAAACAAGTGTTAATGATGCCTCCTCACTTTTGTAGATTAAGATTCTGAGGGTGAAACAAGAAGGAACTCTTTATGTAGATGATGCCTCCAATCAAACCATCAGTCCCAAGAAAGCTGATATCTTGGATGTTGTGGGGATGCTGTATGTTGGTGGGTTGCCCATTAACTATACCACACGCAGAATTGGTCCAGTAAGTTTCTAATTCTTTGTCGTTTATTTGATAGAGCTAATGACTTGTGCATGTATTTTTTTTAATTGTGAAGTCCCCTATCTCATGATTACTTGCTAGTGTGTGAGAACTCATCTTATTAAAGAAATGGAGAAAGTCTTCTAGGTAGCCTTGACTATGCAAGAAAATAGCATAGAATACTGAAGTGGACCCTGGTGTCCAACGTCCTTGGTTTGAATATCTACTTAACTAGATATTCACACTAACTGTATGACCTTAAACAAATATTTTCACTTCTCTTTAAATGAACTTTCTATTTTCAAAACATGGTAATGATAATGCCAACCAAATAAAGCTATAAAGATTAAAGGAGATAATACATGTAAGGTGTTTAGTAAAAGACTCGGGGTATGGGAAGCACTGGACAAGGAAGATGGAGGCAATGTTCACGCTGCTCGTTTAGAACTCTTAAGAGATGCAGAATTTAAAGAGTAGCTCCTACATTTTGACTTTAAAATTTAAAATCTTAAAAAATGTACAAATTAATATTTACCAGTTAAGTTTTGCAAACTCAGCTTGTGTCATGATTTACTTTGGAAAGCACAATTCTGAGAAGTGAATGGGATTAGAGTCTTTAGTGACTGCATTACAAACAAGATTGAGACTCCACGCAATTAACTATCTGTTAATTAAAATATCTGTTTATGCATCAAAGCCCATCACTACTACAGTCATAATGCTCAGCACGTGGATGTATGTGTATATATGTGTGTAAATAATATACATTGCATTTTTCGTAACTATGCTACCTACCTATCTATCCAAAACAAGAGTCTGGAGTGATGATAACAAAAATGATCACCTGGAATTTCTAAACCCAATAGACTATAGTGGATCAGAGCATTATAGGATGAAGTTAGTTCTAGATTCTATCATCCCTAAAATATTTTATACATACTTTTGTATTTTTTGTATATATCTTCTCAGGGAAGGGACTATTACTTTCCTGGGTTTTATTCTCAAGGAAGTGGAACTGATCCAAACGTGTCTTTTTCCATAGAAACTGGAACAGAACACAATAGAATGCATTGATAGTAAGGTTAACAAATTATCTATAGAAACTTGAAATCAAAAATATAAGAGACTAATCAAAAGTTACTGTTCTTATTTGGAACTCAGATCTCTGTCAAGTCAATGGTCGCATGGTGTAATCCAGTCTTTAGATTATCAGGTTATTGTGGTCATGGCTAGATACATACCAGTGGACAAGTTATATGTTGGATTTTGGTCCAATGTGCTGTCAAGTCTGTGATATAAAAGTCCAGACCCAAGTAATTTTGACACATACTCTAGTAGCTAATGACTGCACATGGTGTATCCCACAGTTGATTGTGAGGTGAAAACATTGCTAAGTTTGGCATCTATTTCCTCTGCCCTGACTGTGCAGGTAACCTACAGTCTTGATGGCTGCATTAGGAATCTTCGCATGGAACAGGTCCATGTTAACCTGGACCAGCCAACTTCCAGCTTCCACGTCGGAACATGTTTCACATATGCTCAAAGGGGAACTTACTTTGATGGAACAGGTTTTGCCAAAGCAGGTGAGGGACTTCCACATTCTTTCTGTTGATATACACAATGTATAAACACTGACTTCTTACCTATGCCAAGAAATAAAAATCCCCCAGGTCCTAAACTATTTATTATTCTTCATTTAAACCAAAAATTAGTTTCTCCAACTAACAAAAAGAAAATACCTCTAAAACTTTCCCATTTATGGTTTATGGGGGTGGAGACGGTAGTTCTGTGGTAATGCACTTGCTTCACTTGGGTGAGGCCCTGGGTTCAGCCTCTATGACTGCCAAAGCAAACCAACAATGACAAAAAAAATTCCCATGTGTGATTCTAATAAGAACTGATTGGAAAAAAATAAGTAATGGGGTAAAAGGACACTTGGAAAGTCTGTTCTTTTTCCTTCACTAGAAGTCAGTGGCAAGAAAGTGAAATCAACTATGCAAGAAGGCTCACTTGTTTTGTTTTTGGTTTTTGTTTTTTTTTTTGTTTTGTTTTTTGTTTTGTTTTTCGAGACAGGGTTTCTCTGTAGCTTTGGAGCCTATCCTGGAACTAGCTCTTGTAGACCAGGCTGGCCTCGAACTCACAGAGATCTGTCTGGCTAGAAGGCTCACTAGTGATGTTCTGCGTCTCTGTGCTCTCTAATTTTCTGGGAATGAGATACCATCTTTCTTTCTTCCTTTAACACTCCTTTCAGGGTTCCATTTCATCACAACACACATGCATGTACACAGAGGTACCTAGTCACCATTGACAATGACAAGAGATGTCATTTTGGCTGGCTTTTAAGTATTAACTTCCAACAGAGGTCTACATCACTGAAATTGAACATAACATTGTAAAGGAAAATAGAACTAATCTATATTTACATAAAACCCTTTATATTAGTCACTGTGGAAGAATATTTAGGACTATGGGCTTTTGGGTGACATATATTTATTCATTTAGGAGAAAAATAAGGAACGTACGATGTGTGGGTGTTAATTCTAGGAAATGGGTAGAGATGTAATTCCTGCCTTTAAACATATATTATCAATAATAAAAATTCAAGTTCCTAACAAATCACAAAGGAAAAAAGAAAAATAATTTACTGAAGACACACAGTGCTCTGCAGATTTACAAAAAAATATTAGTTTTGTTTGGAAGTCAGAAAAGGTTTTCTGGAGAAACAAATATGTTGTAGAAGGTTGCTTATTTGTTTCTGGCTACTCAGCCCCAAAATAATCACACAGAAACTATATTTTTTGCAACACTGTTTGGCAAATAGCTTAAGCATATTTTTGGCTAACTCATACTTAAATTAACCCATCTCCATTAATCTGTGTATCACCACAAGGCTCACCAGGTAAAGTTCTGGCATCTGTCTCTGGCGGGGCTACATGGCTTCTCCCTGACTCAGCCTTCTTTCTCCAGGCATTCAGTTTAGTTTTCCCTGCCTAGCTAAATTCTGCCTTGCCAAAGTAGCTTCTTTATTCATTAACCAATAAAAAAACAACACATAGATAGAAGGACCTCCCACACCACAGATATATGAGGAAAGCTTTATTATACAAATTGAATACTTCCATGTGAATGTTGTACAAGTGGCTATCAGAATGCTCCAACATGGTCTAGGGAGGAAACACCACCTCTGTAGAAACGGAATTCCAAAAAAGGGAATTTGTTAGGTGCTGAAACACTGGAGGATATGATGGAGCCCAGAAGTTAAGTGCTATGAAAGTCAAAAGCTTTCTCAAGATTTCTACAAATTCACAAGTGCCTGCCAGACTACTCTCTTAGCCAGGTTTGATGCCAGGATCTGACATCTGTAGCTAATGGATTGACATGTCATCCTCCTACCTATTCTTGGCACTGGATCAACCCGAATAGAAAGGAAGAAAGGAAGGAAGGAAGGAAGGAAGGAGAAAGAAAGAAGGAAAGAAAGAAAGAAAGAAAGAAAGAAAGAAAGAAAGAAAGAAAGAAAGAAAGGCAGCTCACAGCAGAATACAATACACAGAAGTCTTGAGTGAATGGAACTGAGGGTTACTTCAGTAGAAACCATATAAATTCAATATCTCCGTTCTTAAAAGCTTGCCAGTCACCCTGTCACTGGACATTTTATGGGACGCTTCACTACCTCTGTCTCCAGTTGAAGCGCCTTACATCATTCCTTTCTTCTTTTTACTTATTTCTTGCTATTTTATTTTCCAGAATAATTCAGCTCCTTCTGCCCTTTACTTGAAAAAAAATTGCTAAAGATCTATCACTTTTTCCCATGCAAACTCATCAAAATTCTCAGGAGAACAAAACATCTAGCACATCACAAGTGCCACCCTTCACTGGGGACACTTGTGCTCGCACGTGGTATTTATTGCTTGCACAGTAAATGAAAGGTGCAGCAAGGATTTTCTTGAGTGCTTTCCTAATCTTCTGTGAACTTCATGTAGTCTTAACTGATCTTAGGAAATCATTTTATACCTAAGTGAAATACCTTAAATTCTTATTTAAAGGCTGAATAAATCCATGAACCAAATGTTAAAAAGTCCAGAGAAAAGAGCTGGCTGAATTAAATAGAAAAGATTATGTCTTAGAATCTTTCCATAAAAATTATATTTGCAACTCTTCTCTTCATTTAATAAAATATTTAGGTCTGTTTAAACTCTCCCCAATCACTGTAGCGCCACTTAGAGTGTCTCAATAAAATTTTACTGAGTAATTATTGAAATTATTGAAATGTGCTTAACCCAGCAGACTTCTGAAATAATCATACCTGCCTTCCAGCGTCCTTGATTCAGTCTTAGTGTGTGCTCATTCACTTGGTTATTCAGTGATGCGGTCCCACCATGTGCTCACCCATTCACTTAACTCAACCATTAAAGTTCCACTGTGTGCTAGGTTCTTGGACAGTTCCAAGAGTAAAAGTAGCAGCAGTATAGATAAAGTCCTGCCTGTCCGATCAGCAGCCAAGGAAAACAAGCGATAGATAGTGACAGAGTGTACCAGTGGTGAGGCTACGGAGTAAAATTATGTAACTTTAATCAATACTTTCCCCCCCAGTTGGTGGGTTCAAAGTGGGACTGGACCTTCTTGTAGAATTTGAATTCCGTACCACAAGACCCACTGGTGTTCTCCTGGGAATCAGCAGTCAGAAAATGGATGGACTGGGAATCGAAATGATTGACGAGAAGGTGAGTGGCTGGAGCCCAAATACAGCTCATCCTCTCAGCTCTGTTTTCAGGTCTTGGCAGCTTCTTCATTGCCAGGTCATCACACTCCATGTGCACTCTTATCACCAGCATCCTGGTCACCAGCCTGTACTTTCAATGTGTCAGTTCACACCAATTGTAGACCAAGTGTTTATGGTTACTCGGGTCTTAGTGTCATACTCCAAGGACATACTTTCTCTCTGTTCACCTAGTCTGCAAAACTACTGTTGCAAAGAAAAGGGAAATGGCTCAGTAATCTGAAATCAGCTTACAAGCACCCAGATACTTTTCCAAAAACAGCAAGCGTAAATAAGCATTACTAGTTTGTGTACAACCAATAATCTAATTTCACAAATTTTCTCATTGACTCATACTTAAGGATTGTACTTTTATTTTTAAATAATATCATGCTTTTATTTCCCACCTTGGGTGCTGGTGTTGCCCAAGAAGAAACATGACAGGGTGGTCTAAAACAGCCTTCCTTGCCTTTCTTTCCTTTTTGTGTCCTCAAATCATCCCACAGGCAACATAGTAAAATATCCAGGAGCATAGAGGCAAAAAGGATGGACAAATGAACAGACAGTCAAAACTTCACAGATTTGTCGGATTTTCAAAGCCTACATTCATTACATCGTTTTTTCAAGTTTCTTTGCTTGCTTGTAACCTTTTACTGTTTACACGGCACTGTGTCATGGGATTTTTTACCACGCTCTTCAGAGATGCAAAATGTCATTTTTACAAACTCCACTCAGTGTCCTAAACTCTAATATTTACGTTAGTATATGTTTTGCAGAGTTTTCACCTAGCCTTATTAATCTTTTTTAAACAAAATATTTCTTTCGTCTACCTTGTCAAGTCTTTTGCCAAGCTGACTAATGTTTTCAATATTTCAGCATGCTCCTTTTCTTCACCAGCTTCAAAAGAATTCTGATGTCTCAAATTTCAGTGACTTTGCCATGTTACTAAAAACAGATTTTTCTCATTTAAACAAGAACTTCTAATCAAGTTCTTCCTTGTTGGGAATTTAACTGGCCTTCTGGCTCAGGTCTTTGGCACCCGTGACTTGAAACTTGCCCAAAAAAGTAATTTATGTAACTCTTAATCCTGTATTTAAAATGAAAACCATGAAGGAGAAAGAAAAACACAATTAAAACACCAAAAGTTTAAATTTAAAAGCAATCCTTTAAAGTAAATTTGCAAGTCAATTAACGAGTTACTTTAAGCAACATCTCCTAAGAAAGCTTTGTGAGGTTCACCAAGAGCCCTTACCCTCTAAAAAGATGCATGGCAGAAGTTTTCCTGTGGATTCGGGTCTTTGTTGTTGCTCAACTCTCTTCAGTGGTTTTTCTGAAATGAGAACCAAGAACACACACATTCTCTAGTAACACTGGCAACACCCAAGAGCAAAGAACACGGTTTGTCACTGGTTCTCAAGTCTTAAGTTTGCATTTCAACTTTCCTCGTGTGTGTGTGTGTGTGTGTGTGTGTGTGTGTGTGCTCAAGTGTGCATGTGCATATGATGATGGTCAGAAGATGCTGTGCAGTGCTATCCTGAAGAGCCACCCACCTTACTCTTTGAGATACTAGCTGTTGCTAATTTGAAGCACACCAAGCAGTGTAGCCTGGCTGGCCAGCGAGCCCCAATCTGCTTCCCTTATGCTGAGATTAAGAACCCATGTCTGCCACATCCAGATTTTTCACATGTATTGCAGTGATCAAACTCAAGAACTACACTTCAACTGTGCCCATTATTTCTACCCTTTGTTACTGGTGTTTCACACACACACACACACACACAAAGTAATTTAAAATACACCATTATCCTTCCCTCCCTCTTTTCCCCTTATTTTTCAAGCCTTTGCATAAACAACAGAGTAAAACATCAAGAACTCGAAGGCAGAACGGAGAAGCAGAACCGAATACCTAAATAAACTAAGTGGTTTTAAATGCATGTCAAGCACTTTACTCCTGGACCTATTTCTCCAGGCTCAACTTTTGTCCAGATTAAAAAACAAAATTAAATAGGCCTCAGTTGTGTTCACTCCAGACTCTATCTAATTTCCACTGTGTGGGCTGTGGAGCTCGCCTCTGCTAAAGCCACCTGTGACTGCTCATTTTCCTACTTCCAGCTTATGTTCCATGTGGATAATGGCGCTGGACGGTTCACTGCGGTCTATGATGCTGGGATCCCGGGCCATATGTGCAATGGACAGTGGCATAAAGTGACTGCTAAGAAGATCAAAAACCGCCTTGAGCTTGTAGTAGATGGAAACCAGGTGGACGCCCACAGCCCAAATTCAGCGTCGACATCGGCTGATACAAACGACCCTGTTTTTGTTGGCGGGTTCCCAGGTGAGTGCTGGCTGCTCCAGCCAACATGTCCTTTGCTCTATATGCTTGTGGTTTTAAACATTTATATTTGTGTAGTCATGTCCAAGAATGTGTACTTAAGGGTGCTTGCTCCCCAGCTTTAGAATCTCCTCCCAGAAATAACATTTGGCCTTAAATTTCCAGTCTGTAAAATGAGAGTACATTTATTTAAACCACATGGAGCTGAAATTTTCATAATCACCCCCAAAGTTTCATCCAAGGGGAGGCTAAAGCTAAAGGAAATGAATCTGCCTTACAAAAATATATAAAGCATTTAATACCAGTTGAGGCCAGAATTGTGGGGCTTTTTTTCCCCGATTTTAAAATTAATGTATCAGAGGAATCATAAAGTTCTGTTGAACTTATTTTCTCCAGTTCTAGACTTCTCTAGGTTAAATGTAGCTAATTTCCCACAAAAGTTATTATAGAATTTATATTTAGATGACAAAGAAATAAAAGCAATAAATCTGTACAAAAAAAAACACCCTTCTTCAACACATTAAATACGCCATATGGACCCCAGCGTTACCTAAAGAATCCATGAACAAGGTGGCAAACCGAGCAACGAAGCTACTGCTTCTTCACGACCAACACGTGGACAATTCAGACACCTGAAACGAGCTGTCATCATTTTGAAAGGACAATGTCTGTTCTCCCCTATGCACAGCCCTTCTGCCTAGGAAGAAGAACAGTGTGCAGTATTTAGCACAGGTAGACAGAGCAAAGGACAGTAGAGGAGACTGACAGTGTCTCCTTCCAGGGTTTCTTTCGATTTTTCTCTTTTAAATTTTATTTCATGGGCATGGATGTTTGGCCTGCATGTGTGTCTGTGAACCATGAACATGCCTGGTTCCAGTGAAAGATGGCATCAGATCCCCTGGGTCGGGAGTTACAGACAGTTGGGGCCCCCATGTGGGTGCTGGGAGTAGGGGGTCGGACCAATGGTAGAGTGCCTGTCTAGCGTGCACAAGGTTTCTGAACTGAATCACCAGCACGTGTAAGGAAAGAAAAGGTAAACCTGAAATCTCTTGTTCTGTCTTTTCAGATGGCCTCAAACAATTTGGCCTGACCACCAACATTCGGTTCCGAGGTTGCATCCGATCTCTGAGGCTCACCAAAGGCACTGGCAAGCCGCTGGAGGTTAATTTCTCCAAGGCCCTGGAGCTGAGGGGTGTTCAACCTGTGTCATGCCCAGCTACCTAATAAAGAGAAGTTCAATCCCATAAAGAATCCATCAAACAAGTGTATCAAGTTAAACAATATCTTTCCCTATGCATATTAATAAAACTAATGTGTGCACATACATAGAATTCTTTCTGCTTTCAGGTGGTGATAATTCAGACCACAGATTGAACTTTAATTCAAGTTCTTTTTCAAACTCATAATTATTAAAACAATTATTTCATTCTAAATAATTGTATGTTTTGTGTGATTTTTAAAGATGAAAGGTAACTGACCATAAAATAAATTTGCAACATGCCCTGAAGTCATCATTTTAAAAATGCAATTTGTGGAGGCAACTATAAAAAGAGACGACATCTATGAATACTTTTTTCATCCCCTTCCATGGCTGTTGGCTTTGGCTTTGTGTTCAAGCCACTGAAAACAAGTAGATTTTGTACTTGTATTTGGGAGGTAATCAGGTCCTTCAGTCTCTGTGTTTGCAAAAGCATTAGCAAATCATTTCCCTAATCCAGGTTCATTATTAGAGCATTTATGTGGCCTTATGAGTGAATACCTTTTCATGCTGAAGGTTGATAGTATAGATCAGAATCAAGGCAGAGAGCTTAATTACTTGATTTTCTTGTTTGATAATGATTTATAGGCTTCGAGAAGAAGCAGAGCCAAGCTGCAGAATGACAATGAAGCTCACAGTCTCTGCTACTGTAGTGAGAATGTGGACTCTAGGTTTATAAGAGGGAGTTCACAACCTACACTCAGATGAAGAGAAGGTGATGGAACAGCATTTGCATTTATCAGGAGGCAATCCACCAGAAGTTTCAAAGACATTTCCCTTTGAATCTTCCTGTCATGTAGTGTGAACCTAACAAACTCATTTTCTATAAACAAAACAGAGCAACAACAAAAATTGGGTTGCTTTTTTCTTTTCTGTATCTCTTTCTGTTTAGTCATCTTCAAAGGGGTGTGGGAACCAAGACTAGCCTGGATTTTATTCATCAAATTTTAAAGGGAAATATTTCATTTGCCACCTTCAGAAGAAATGATTGTGATTTGATAATTCAGAACATGTAAAGCAGTGGATCTCAACCTTCCTAATGGTGTGTTAGCCCCAGGCATAAAATTATTTCCTTGCTACTTTATAAACTGTAATTTTGCTACTGTGATGAATTATAATGTAAATATCTGATATGTAGGATATCTAATATGCAGCCCCTGTGGAAAGGATCACAACCCAGGTATT
>JAQHUG010000002.1:12551368-12563621 GCA_028555095.1 Dicrostonyx torquatus
GTACACAATGAAATTTTATTCTGCTGTGAAGAAAAATGAATTCATGAAACTTGAATACTAGCAAACAATATTAAGGAAGGAAACCCAGGCTCATAAAAAATAATTACCTCCCACCCACATATTCTCTCATATGTGGATCCAGCTTCTAACTGTCAAATATATGTGTCTACATGAGAGTAATTGGGCAAAGTCCAGAAGTCTAAAAAGGGCTGTACAAAAGGGATGAGACTTTAAGAGAGAGAGGTGAGAAAGACCTCCTAGCCTATCATGATAGCTTTCTTTTGTTTTAATTTTCTATTTTTATTCTTTGTATGCCTGTTTATTTTTTAATGAAAGACTGAAATGGTATAGAAGACATTACTGTGAAGTGAAAAAGTTACAGTGGAAATGGAAAGGCTGTGAGTTGGGGGGAGGGGAGATAGAACAGAAGGATATTTTAAAGAGAATCAATCAAAATGAAGTGTGCATCAAAATATTTTGTAAAGCAACTTAAAATAACATAATAAAGTAATGGAATATTCATTCACATTTTAAATGTTTTTGATTTGAAATAAAGTGCCACTCTCTACTATATACAATTCACAACCCCAGAGAACCTAGACAACAATGAGGACCCTAAGAGAGAGAGACATTCATGGATGTAATCTACATCGGAAGTAGAAAAAGACAAGATCTCCTGAGTAAATTGAGAGCATGGGGATCATGGGGGAGGGTAAAAGAGGAAGCGGTAGGAAGGGATGGAAGTGGAGGAAAAATACATACCTCAATTAAAAAAGAAAGTGATTTAAACTATCCTCGTAGTCGTAAGGATTTAATATTGCTTATACAGGACTGAGTAGGACCGTAAGGAGAGCATAGAAGGACTCTGCAAACACTAATATTAAAAGTGTCCCTAGCAGAGATATCAGAAAACTGTGCAGAGTCAGGAAGCAGGTACAGGAAAGGTCTAGATGCTCTTTTTCAGTGTATTACTAGGCTCAACTACTATAGTAGAACTACATGGGACATGTAGCTTGCAGCTTTTGCCTAACAGACACAAATACGCAAACCAGATAACTTCTAAAGTCACAACAGCCTTATTTTACTGAATAATCCTGTTCTCATATTTCATTGAGAAATTGAAAGCATGTACATGACATCTTACCAAGCTCTGAAACCTTAAAAATTGTCATTTCCCTTATTAGTTGATGAGTTAAAAATCATTGGTGTTTTTACATCATATTCTTTCTGACTGTCATAAATTTTCATCTTTGCAAACCACACAGTAGCAGAGAATGGAGAGAAAAGAAATAGCAGACTGAATTTGCTCAGGTTAATTCAAAAGTAAACAACAGTTCACACAATTTCCTTATTTATGATTGAATTTTCTCAGCCTTTCTGACCTCTTGTTTCCATTCCTGTGTTTCTTGTGAAGTAAATATGATACATAGCAGCTTCTATAATGTATTTTAAGCACAGAAAAAGAATTATACCTCTTTATATTTCTTTATATTCTCTCTCAACTGTTTGGCTTTGACTTTTATAGAGAGAAGGAGAGAGAGAAAAAGAGAAACAGAATATTCATATCTACTGTTATCTTTGGATAATATAATTGGAACCTGAAAAATAAATTCTTTGTAGTAAAATACATTTATTTTCTTTCTTTGTTTTCTATTCTTTTTTTTCTTTTTCCAGACAGGGTCTTCTGCAGTCCAGGCTACATTCAAACTTGTTGTATAACCAAGGATGACCTTGAACTTCTGATCCTTCAGCATCTACATAAAGAGTATGAGGATCAAAGGTTTGGGCCCCACTCAGTTATGCAGTGCGGGGGATCGAACTCAGGTTCGAGCTTGGTGCATGCTCAGCAAGCACTTGAATAACTCATGTGTTCCTCCATTCCCAACACTGACGTTTCTTTACAAAAGTCAGACCTGTTGGCATTCAAAATTCTGGCTAACATACAGTCACAAAAACATACATAGAATTTTCTAAAGTTATTTTGTAGCTTTGCATTACAGAGAACAATGACTTTTTAAATATAAAAATTCAATAATTGGGCTACTTAAGATAACCCTATATACTTGATTTACTTAACATTTTCTAGCAAAGTCCATAATCATACTAGAGTTAAAAAAAAATCATTGATTTTTAAATGTCACAAAATGAACTCTCTGAGCACACTATTGCCAATTTTGGAGAGACAGATTTGAATTTACAATGCAGCAATCCTTGTAGCTTTCACAAATTCATCCAAGAAACCCTGGTGAGAACCCCAGGGAACTGGGCAATCATATCTCAAAACTGAAGTTTTAGCTTTAGAGACTCTTGACTGCTTAAGGAGAAAGACAGTATAGGCATACCAAACCGTGGTGAAAGGGACAAAGGGACACTACCAAGACACCCAAATGGGGATGGAAAGTGTAGGCACTGCTGTGTCTGTGAGCTGTATTTTACTGGTGGATTCTCTACAACAATTCCAATTCAAGGCTTAGAGCTCCTTAAGATAATTTAAATTAAAAAATATTAAAATCTTATGAATTTTTGAAGATGTAGCAGATGAGGGTAAAGAAACAGGGAGAGAAGGATGAAGGAAAGAAGGAAAGAAGTGAGGGATTAAAAAAAGGGATGAGATAGGAAGGAGAAAGGGAAGGTAGAAGGAAGGGCTGATGGGGAGAAAATAGAAAATATTAGACTTTCTTATAAAGAAAATGCTCACTTTTAATTTGAAAATGTAAAAAAGAGCCAATCTATTGAACAATGCCTATGGTTTCAACTTAATATGCTAAATAAATACTAATGTTTAAAAATTCAAGGATATTGTGGGAATAAAAGATGGATCAAAATAAACTTTATGATCTCATGTTTGCAATTCTTAAATTTTTATACTTTAAAGTGTCAGTTGTTTCATTTAAATTCCATTTTTTGGTTTCTCTGTAACAAAGGGGGATATTTTGCACCACTACATGTAGGCACATCTCATAAAGAATACCCTGCTATGAATAGGTTAGTTCCAGTAAAAATAGAAACTGGATGACTTCTTTTTTTTTGTCTTTTTGTTGCTGGTATTACAGGCAATCATAGTGTCAGATTCAGAATATAAATTATAACTTTATGAGACAAATGTGGATTTTTTTTAAAAATATTATTTACAGAAAGGCATCTGGCATCATGTATGAGTTAGTCACTTGTGACTGAGTTGTAGTGCTTTCATCTGACTTCTTTTAGTTGGTTAGTCAGGGTTCTCTAGAAAAGAAGAACTGACAGAATAAGTATATATGACAGAGGGTGGTTGCCAGACTGGCTAGCATGATGGGGACTGAGTATCCAACAATGGCTGCCAACAAGCTGGAGGGGCTGTAGCTGCTCAGTCCACTAGAGAGGACTCAGAAATGCTAATCTAGCACTGAAAGCTTCAAGGATTCCCGCAGAGCCAGTGGTTTGGCTTCCATGCTGGAAGGTTAAAAAGACTGAGCTCTGCTGGCTGTGAAGAATGGTGGCAGCCAGAGTAGACACAGTCACTAGCAGGAAGTGAAAGCAGACAGGCAAAAAGCAGTAAGCTTTCCACAGGCCTTCTTAGACCTGGGTCATATTGAAGGCACCTCCCATTCTGAAGGAGGGGCTCTGGATCTCGGTTAATTCTTCCAGATATTCCCTTATAGTCTCCAGATACAGATCTCTTTGGTTATTCCAGGTTCAACCAGATTGACAAGATTAATACCAAGGCAGCCATGCTTACTTGATCTGCTGCTGTGGTTTCTCAACTGTGAGTATTCAGGAGAACAATTTCATATTACTTTAAATTATATAATGCTTTTAAAAAGAGAAGCACAAATATTGATCACCTCTGTATTACAAAGATAAGAACTCCTTTTAACACACATAATTATTCAGGAGAAAGTATAGCTTTAGCAAGAATATCCAAATTGTATTTCTGAGACACATCAGTGGGCCATAACATCAAATCACAGGATTGCAAATGAGTGATTTATAGAAGAAAATTGAATGAAAGGGGAAAACACAGAATAGTGACATGAAATCACATCATACAGAGTGCCACTGCTTTATGTACAAATCTTTGTGAGTGTACATGCTGGGTTATTAGAGAAAGTGTGTTTAAAATATATGCTAATGCCATTACTTCTGTGGATTATAGTTTCAAAAGGCTGAAGTAAATATTAGAAGAAATAATGTTATAGGAAAATGCAGGAAAAAAGGAATCAGTAAGGCAATGCTATTCTTTGAATAAGAAAGGTCCTTCAGTGATGTATTTAGCACCTGGTCCCCAGTAGGCGGCGCTGTTTGGGAAGGTTCTGCAACCTCTAGGACATAGAGAGTTCCTGTAAGAAGTACATCACTTGGGGCTGACTTGAAGGTTTATAGCCTTGCCCCATTTCCTGTTCAATCTCTCTGCTTCCTGTGTGTGGATAAAAATGTGATCATCCAGCCTCCTACTCCCACAGTCAGTCATGCTTTCCCTGAGTTCTCGTGCCTTCTCTACCTGGACTGTATCCTGGAATCATATGTCAAAATACACCTTCTTCCTTAAGTTGTCTTTGACCTTGTTCTTTTATTATATGAAGAAAAGTAACTAATACAAGTGACTTTTTTGTATTTTAAAAATAAACTAAAAATAACAACAACAGAATAATCTTATTATACTGAGAAAATGTATTCAATCTATCTACTAAACCAAATGACATTTATTTCCCTTGACATTGTGTACCATTAAACTAATATCCTACAAATATTACATTTAAAAGTATGACTTAGCCAGGCTTGGTGGCTCAGGTCCCCCCCCCCCCCCCAGAGAGGAATATGAGACTGAAGATTTGATGTGAGTTCATGTCAGCCTAGACTATAGAATAAGATTCAATGTCTAAAAACAAAATCAACTCAAAAAAGTGTACATAATCAATAGCTTCCTTAGTAATAACTCTTTAAATTGCAATAGATATCAAGGCTTCTGTCATGTCCAGAAACTCATCTCTAAAACGATCAAGAGTCTTGAGAACAGACTTCTGAAGGAGTTGTGGAGATGAAGGCAGAGTTAGCACAATGTTGCTCAAAATGCTGTCTTTGAATTAAAACATTGCAAAATTATCTCTTTGCTTTGAAAACTCAAAGAGCAGATCTCCATAAAAGGAAAGGGGAAAACAAATAAAAGACAAAGAACAATTAGTGCCAATCAAATTTCAATGAAGAATAATGTATTTCTCAGGACCCGTTTCTAAAATTCTCATCAACAGAAAACTAATGAAGGTTATGCCGAGCTCATGTATAATTACATTGTGAAGAAAACAATAAACTTCATTTTGTGTGGGATGCTTTTAAAACTATGTCCAAGGCAAAGGAATGATACATGCATTGCACTTCGGGAATGAGAGAAAACCTCTCCCCCACATCCCCTTTTCTCTGGAGATTTGTCCTGCCCATGAATTACTTTCCATAAATAGTGATAACTCAGCAAGTGAACTTTATCCCACCCTCCCGCCCACAGCCCCTGGGATGATAAGGATGCTAGTTAAGACCCTGGTGTTTCCAGTGGAAGCAGTGCCCTCCCCTCCTGAGTGATTGATTGCATGTGGAAGTAAGGTTGTGATAGCTGGGATGTTGACACCTGTGTGGGGAGACCCGGTGTACAGAGGAACCAAGGGATGAATGGGGACAGAAATGGCACTCTGACTAGGGGAACATTATATTCTGGAACCTACTGCCCCTCTGGCATTTCTGGTTCGTGACCAGCACAGTTCCCGTGTTACAGGCTGGCCATGGGACTTCCTCACAGTTGCGACAATGACTTCTGATTGTTAGACATCCGAATGGCAGGGAAGGCACTGTGTGCATGATTTTCTAGCCACTCTTCACAGCAGTCCTTCGTGAGGAGACCGTCATCTCCTCTACATCTCAGGTAGGAAACAAGAGAGACCTAAACTGCTTATGCGTTCATCCCACAATCCCCAAGCCAGGAAGTCCAGAAGCCACGGATCCTAACTTTAGAATATTCTCACCTCCCCAGAGTCAATGATTTCTGAAAGTAAAACTAATTTCCCCCCTTCGACTTCAAATGCTTTTTAAAGACGAAACTTGCAAGATGCAAATGGAAGAGAGTTGAAAGGTATAGGTCCTGACCCTTCTTCCCACAAACGGTTTCAGTACTAACGCATGCAGTCACTCTTGAGATAACGGAATATGCTCTTATTCACATTTCCATAGTTTGTAAGTAAAGATGGGAAAGTAGCCAAGACTGTTTGTTAGCAGAGATGGGAATTTTCATGGAACTTGAAAACAGAACAACAATCTGAGCAACCTGAGCCGGCTGGAGATACAGGGTCCTGCCGCAGCTCTGTACATCCGTTTCTGCTTCTGCTCAACTTCAGTCTCTTCTCCTTCCAGATGCTATCTCAGCGTTGGTTGCTGTGAAGAAGCCACCCCCACTTAAGTCAGTTATTTTTCACAGGGCTCTTGGAGAAACGCTATCTGGGCCCGATCTCAATTCTAAAGCCCCATGAATCAACTGTTGCTACCAGTGGTTCAATCTGTGTGATCCCTGAAGGGAGGGTCAGGTGATGAAAGCCTAAATGCATAGAACAAGCCCTTGTATCTAAGGTGAGGCGGCATCCTACAGAGGTGGGAGATCGGCTACAGCAAGACAAGGTGAGGGTGCAGGAAACTCAGGAAGCTTTGAGTCCTGGTGAGACTTGGTAATTAAGAGGTGTGGACTGAGAGGAAGACATCACAGAAAGAGGATGCCTGAATTCAGTTTCCACGAAGAGCTGATGAATGAATATATCAGGGTTTTTGTTTTGTTTTGAAAAAATGCAATAGTAGAAACAGATACTTTAAAACCACAAATTGACATTTTGAAAGAGTTTTTGATAGCCCAAAAGAGTTTCTAAGACTGATGTGGTCTCTTCAAATCCTTTCAAAAAGACAAGATGATAAATGATATTCTCAGCTAAGGGCTATCTCGCAATGAAAGCCATAATACCACAACTTAGGATATTCAGCCACTGATTAAATGATAATGAGTTTTTAAAGTCTGTCTTCTTCCTCCTGGTTTTCTAAACAACCCACCAGTCTGATAAATCAATCTAAATTGCTCCATAATTTAAAGGCCTAGTTGTCTACTCAAAGTGTTTGGTTTGTATGTTTATTGTAGTTCATGTACTTCACACATAAAAAAAAAGTCTAATTTTCTTAATGGAAGATCTATGATGGACTCAATCTAATGTATTTCTGCAAGAAATACAACTTTTCTTTGGGGTTATAAGACAGACATACAAATAAAATTCCTCAAGCAAACAGTGATCAAAACTCCTTCTTTCTCTCCACAGCAAATGCCTTCTGAACACATGCAGGTGGAATATGGCTGCTGGATCCATGATTTCCCCTCCTGCTAAATAGATTGTTTCTCACTTGAGTGGAATAAAACCTGGAAAGCTAAACTAACATGACCTATATAACTTTCTAGATCAAACAATGCAGTTCTCAGAAGTGACAATTTCCATTAATGCTAACCTGCAGTGCTAATGTTTGGAACTTGAAAAATTAAAAAATACCTCTTCTGTTCTCTCCCTACTGTTAGCTCCTCTTTTATTTATTTTTGTACAATGCCTCTCTAATTTTTAAAAATGGGGAAAAATCCTTAATTCTATTTATGTCAAATTGAGATTAGTTGTTAGCACTATCAAAAACAAGAAAATAAGAGCCTTTGGGAATGAAGGCACCATGGAAACACCAACAACTAATCTCATCCTGAATCCAGAAGCTATCTCCATTATACAACTGCTCACAAAGAAAAAGTAGTTTTCTCCAACAGAGAAACCTGGGTACACAAACCCACAGTAGATGGTCAACACAAAATGAACTCAAAGATGTTTTGTTTTGTTTTGTTTGAGGGTTTTTCTTTTTTCTTTTCTTTTCCTCTCACAATGCTTTGTCTAGGCATGTTTCAAATCTTCCAAATCTTTTGCTTATATATTCGAGTTTCCAATTTTTTATAGGTTTTCTGAGTGGGAGAATCTCTGTGTTTCAGTATCTATATGTGTTTCTTGTGCCTTTTCTTTGATTCTTGTTTGTTTGTTTGCTTATTTGGTTTTTTTTTACTGTTCTATTTTTTATTGTGTTTGTTGATTTTATCTTATTTGATTTTAGATGTCTGTATACTAATGAGAGAGAGAAAGGGTGTGGTTTGGGTGGGAGGAGAAGATGGGACGAGATGGAAGGAGTGGAAGAAGGAAAAGCCATAACCAGAATATACTGAAGGAATAAACCTATTTTCAATTTAAAAATAATAAGACAAAGAAATTTAGCCTTCATCTTTCATCTGACACCTGTGAGTTCTGCCTGTAGCAATGAATCAGCTGGGTGCTAGAGACAAAATTTGAGTGGAAAGTCACCCACCCTCCCTTTTCTCTTTGGTAGAAATGAAACAAAATCCTGTAATAATTGCCAGGAACGAAACAAAACAGAGAGGTGCAAGGCTAGGTATCTGTTTCAGTGGTAGAACTCTTGCCTTGCCAACAAAAGGCTCTGAAACATCCACAAAAACAGAGGGAACCAATTTTAGGGTGAGTCTTCCCTGGTTTTCTGAAATGGTAACCCTTACGCTGATACTATGAGGGAAAATCCAATTATGTTAAAAATATGCTCATGTAGCCGGGCGGTGGTGGCGCACGCCTTAATCCCAGCACTCGGGAGACAGAGGCAGGTGGATCTCTGTGAGTTCGAGACCAGCCTGGTCTACAAGAGCTAGTTCCAGGACAGGCTCCAAAGCTACAGAGAAACCCTGTCTCGAAAAATCAAAAAAAAAAAAAAAGGCAGAAGATGAGGCTGTTAAGAGGACATCAATCAAAGGAAAGGGGATTTTCAGACTGAGGCGGGGCAGAACAGATGTCTTCTACAAAGAGGAAGTCACCAACGTGGGTAGAGACTAGCTAGCAAACCGGAGGAAGGCTGCTGCTGTGAACTCAATCTGAACTGACAGAAAGGGAGGGTTATTTTTAAAGAGGGGCTGTTTTAATCTGGCTTCTAAAGCTAGAGCTCTTTCTCTCATGCTAGGCTTGCTGCTTTGTTCTTCTCAAGTTTACCCATCATTGTTTGGGTGGGAGTGGCAGTGACTGACCTATCTTACTATTCTGATAGGATGCCTTGTTTTACTGTGCATTTTCTACCTCTCTTTCGTTCGTTGCCTAATTATGTTTGTTTTTTCAAGAACTCAGTAGATTCAGCTTGAAATGGCTATTCAACAAATATGGCTGCCCATGTGTCCCAGAAGGCATCCCAAATTCATTCTCTACAGTGGATTGCTAGTGCAATCAATGATTACGTATGGCAGTGGCATCGAATTGATTTTAAACAAGGTGTAAAAGATATGAATCTAATCTCATTCTACAAGTGGATATCCAGGTTTGTCAGCACTATTTATTGCACAAGTCATCTTTTTCCCAATGATTTTTGTCTCCTTTGTCAAAAATTAAGTGGGCATATCTTTGTGGGTTTATTTCTGGCTTCTCTTTTCTGTTCCACTGGTCCCTGTTTATTTGTATGCCATTTTAATCAGTTTTTTAAAGGAAGATAAGAGTATCATTGGATTCAGGGAGTGTGGCATGTGTTTTTGATGATAAAAGCAGAAGGCTGTTACTGGATAGACAACATGGTAACCTTGACAAGAGCTATTCTTTAAAGACTTGAGCCATGAATGGGAAATGAGAATTAAAGAGGGCTTACTGTAGATGAGCAAATGTGGTTTTTTTGTTTTGTTTTGTTTTGATAAAAGGATTATTTTGTGTCAGCCTATGCCTTGCATATAAATCTCTCTCTTTCTCACCAGGGAATAAAATAAAATGGGAACATTAAATTATTCAAACATATGTGTATCCACATGACTCTGATAAAAGATGCTGGCCCATTGGACAAGCTAATATCATTTTTTGAAGGACTCTGCCTCTCAGCAAGATGCAGCTTCTGTATCTGAGAGGTCATCAACTAGTCAGATCACATTTGCCTGCTCACCAAAGCCCTCCTAGACAGATTTTAGAATTGAAGAAAGACAGAGTCTTTCTAGATGTCTCTTTTTTAAATAATCTACCTAAATAAACCATTCAGTTCATCAACAGTTGATAAATGTTATCTACTTGATAGAGTATATTAAAAACAAGAAAAAATGTCAAAAGACAAATATAATCTACTAGACTGTAGGATCAAAAAGATGATAGGGAATATAAAGCAAGCCTCAGTGTTTCTAGACACAAGCACTCCTGCCCTCATCCCACTACCCAGGCAACCACACACATACACAAAATTTAAGAGGTCTCTTGGTGGTGTCTGCATAGCAGGAGGTACATCACAAACACCATTCTGCTACTACTGTAAAGGACATCAGATACTTGGTTTTAAGACTAGAGTCCATTTTTAAAATATTGACCAAAAAGCCATCAAAAGCCCTATGTTAACTTCAAGAAATAACACAGTAAATTTGAGGGCAACTTGGCATATTTAAATCTTTATTGTTCTACTTCAAAGTCAAAGTGTTGTACTAAGGCTAGGCTATGAGAATAGTTATATCAATTTGGGCCCGTCAATATGTAGAATTCAGGAGACAGGGCAAGGAGTAACCAGTAAAGCTATGATTAGGTATTTGTGTAGAAAAAAAATGTTTGGAAGAAAATATCACTTGCAGGGGCAAATGTAAAAGCATTCAAATAAAACCATGTGTAAGACATACAGGGATGGAGTTCCTCTTATGAGGGAAAGTGGTATTGTGATTTAATAGGAGAAAATTATCTACTCCTAAGACTAAGGTCTAGATATTATTTCTACCACCTGGAAACTATCGGTAAAATGCATATAGCCAAATAGCTAATTAGTAAAATTTGAACCTCATTTTTAGGCAAAAATATCTTTTTCATTGCCTGACTTAAAACATTTGTTATGAGAATTCCTTCCACCGAGATCTGTAAACAATACCTAGCCTAGCCTAATAGGGTACCAATACAAGACAGGATGATTCCATTAAAGATCACCCTGGCAAACCAATGAGTTCACCAGGCTTACTTACAGAGAGTGGGTGAGGGGTTACTTGTAGAGTGTGAGAGATTTCAATGCAACTGAACCAGAAAAGTTTCACTCAGCATGGATGATGGCTTCCCCATACCTGCATAGATGGAGCCTTCCCTCAATTAATCACACCTGTGTCTTGGTCTGTGTTCTATCTCTGTGAAGAGACACCATGACCACAGCAACTCTTATAAAGGCAATATTTAATTGGTGCTGGCTTACAGTTCCAGAAATTTAGTCCATTATCTTCACAGCAGGAAGCATGGTGACATGCAGGCTGACATAGTGCTGGAGAAGTAACAGAGAGTTCTCCATCTGGATCCTCGGGCAGCAGGAAGAGAGAGAGCCACTGGACCTGACTTGGGCTTTTGAAACCTCAAAGCCCACCTCCAGTGACAACTTCCTCCAAAAAGGTCACAATGACTCCATTAAGGCCACAACTCCTATTTATTCTCAAGTAGTACTATGCCCTGATGACCAATTACTCACATATATGAGCCTATGGGGCTTATTCTTATTCAAACCATGAGTCTGTTTACTCTGGTACCTCCAGAGAATCTAGGAAACATGCAGTTAGGGCAAAATTACATGCTCCTTCTATGAAGCAATGTCAATACTCCACAGACCCTTCAGCAATGGATTACTGCATTTAAATACAGTTGCTCTCATGAAGATGAGCTATTTTGCCCTGAGGACACACTCTAAATAACTTTGTTTTGTGCTTTCCTTTCCTATGTTGAGTAAAATAATTCTACCTTCCTTAAAAATAAAAATATCTACTGTTTTTGGAGTTTGATATTCACTTTTGTTTCTTTGAATTTTCTCAATTTAAGGGTAACCCTTAAAGTGGAATTTTGATTTGAGTAAAAAACTGGAAGAACTTCCATCCTGTGTCAATGTGTTTGTGTGTGTGTGTGTGTGTGTGTGTGTGTGTGTGTGCCTGCCTGTTTGTCTATCTGTTCTAGTGTTTTGGTTGGTTTAAACTATACAAAATTGGTTGCTATTGATTTTGGCTTGCTTTTAGACAATATTTATTGCTAATTCACAACATTTTAGTTTATTATCACTTCCTGGATTTTCTCTCTTTCTTCCAGATTCTTTTATTATGTTGCTAAGGATTCCACTTTGTTTTGTTTTGTTTGTATTGTTTTTATTGAGCTATATGTTTTTCTCTATTCCCTTCACTGCCTCCCCTCTTCCCTTCTACCCTCTC
>JAQHUG010000002.1:12594662-12614566 GCA_028555095.1 Dicrostonyx torquatus
ATGATTGATGTTTTCATTAAAAACTGTATTTATACTTTGTTGTTGCTTGCTTTATTACTATTTTACTCTTAGCATTTGGGGGTGCCTGCCACTCAGCTCCCAAATACTTCACAGAGTCTTATTCTTTATGTTGGATGCCCAGCATTAGCTTGGCTTAATTCTAGCCAATTTTTCTTAAATTATCCCATCTATCTTTTGCCTCTGAGCTCTTACCTTTCTCTATTTTGGTATCCCTTTCTTTACTTCTTATTCCATGGTTTACTGTGTGGCCGGCCCCTAGAGTCCTCCTCCTCTTGCCCTTTGATTTCTTCTTCCCAGATTTCTTCTTCTTTTTATTCTCTCTGCCTACCAGCCTCCCCTCACCAATCCTTTCTCATTCCTTGCTATTAGCCATTTGGCTCTTTATTAGACCAATCAGGTTATTTAGACAGGCAAAGTAACACAGCTTCACAGAGCTAAAAAATTAAACATAAAAGAATGCAACACATCTTTGGATGATTAAAACAAATGGTCCACAGCTTAAACAAATTCAGCATATTCAACCAATATTCTACAACAATAATAGATTTTGTTGTAGATATTTTTGAAATTATTTTAAAATATTAAAAAACAATCCCAGCACTCAGGAGGCAGAGGCAGACGGATCTCTGTGAGTTTGAGGCCAGCCTGGTCTACAAGAGCTAGTTCCAGGACTGACTCCAAAGCCACAAAGAAACCCTGTCTTGAAAAAGAAAAGCAAAAAAAATATTAGCAAACACATACATAATATAATTCCAGATCTGCAGTGAAATACAAGGATAAGTTTAGAAGGTCCATGCCCATGCACATCAGTGATGAAAATGTCAATATCACTTTCATGTCCACAGCTTATTTGTATATTTTAATATAGAATAGTTCAATTTTAATACCATCTGACTTACTTGGGGAGGGGCAATGTAAGAAAGCCTTCAGTTCAAAGGAAAATCTATGTTGCTAACAATTACTATTACTAAGTAAAAAATTATAGAGTTGGAGAGATGGCTCCATAAAAAAGCACTCACTGCTCTTGCAGAGGACTCAGGTTCAATTCCTACCTGCTGGCCCACAACTAATTCCAGCAGATTTTATGCCCTATTTGTGTCTTCCAAATCTCCTGCATGTACACAGTGCACAAAACTCAGGCAGGCACACACAAATATACTCATACATTTTAAAAATCTTTCTAGATAAAGGTAACAGAAGGTGATAAATTTTTAAGACAAGACCTCATACTTTTTAAGAAAGCCTTTTGTCTTACCAAAGGAGCACTGCAATAGTAGGATACCATGGATTGAGTGGCTTAAATAATATAAAGGTATTTCTTCATTCTGGAAAATGAAAGTTCATAGTTAAAAGGTATTATGATTCAGTACTGGATCAGACCCTCTTCCTGACAAATGATAACCATTTTCTCCTAGCTTTTAAATAGCTTTTACTTAGAGCATTCACATGGTGAGACTGCTCTTTTATCATGTTACAAGCCCACTAATCCCACAATGGACCTGTTCCCATGGATATATCTATCTATGCTTACCATTCTAAGGTTCCATTTCCAAATACTATATTCTGAGTATTTTGTCTTTAACAAATAAATTTGGATAAGACACATTCATTTCTAAACATCTTCATTAAATAAGAATATTTCACTTCAAGATACATCCAGAATACCAAAATTAAAAATAAAATTTTGGAGAAGCATAAAACAAACAATTTAAAGTCAAGTCAGAGGAAATGCTTTCCACTAGTAATTCTGAAACCACTGACACTGAAAAGTCTTTGAATCACATGATCTGCTATGCTAATATTTTCTGTCGCATCTATGTTCATTAAATGTGCATACATAATAAATGTAAACTTCCTAAATACAACTTTTGTGCTTCTCCATTACTAACATATAAAGAAGATAAAAGATAACATTTTATGAACATACTATAACAATCATATGAGACATGATTAGCCTCATGTTGGCAGCACGAATAGCTCTGGCTCTTTCAGGAGCACTTGAATGGGGTATCCATAAAATGTATGTTAAAACAGCAAAATGTTGTTTCTTTACCCTTGAAATTAATTAATATAAAAGAGAATAAGGGGGAGATACTGAATATCACTCAACCATTATTAATGGAAGTATAAATTAATACTTTGACAATATATGAAACAACACCTTCAAATATTTTTCTCTTTTCTCAGCTATTACTTGTCTAGTATACTTCCTAGAAACTGAAAATAAAATGCATGATTATAACAATTAGATCACAGATCATTATGAAAGTCAGGTTGTTTCAAAATATATGATTTCAAGTAATATGATTTGTAAGTGGATCCTCACAAATTGTAATCAGAGAGCCATGACTTCTGTCACATAGTGAATGTTCAAAGAATTGAAAGAAACTGTGCACAATGACTGTAACTAAAGTACTCAATAATTTATATTCACATAAAAAAGACTTCTGTGTCTACACATATATAATCATACACACAAATGTATTTATTCAAACTAAATGATGACTACCCAGTGTGTCAATTAGAGGCAAATTAATCCAAAATCTTAAGTAAGAACTGTCTTCAATGGACTTTACATATTGAATAACTATCAAATTTTTGAATATTTTTTGTTTCATTCAGTAGACAACTTATTTTGCTTCATATCATGGGATACATTACTTTTGGAGGAAACTCTAGAAAGAAGTGTGATGAAACCTTAAATAAAATAATTATGTAAGCATTCTTATTAATTTAGTTTCATACATTTAGAAATATGTTATCAAAACACTGTGGTGTATTTATTCTTCTTGAAATATATTAAAGACTTAGGATATCCTTTGAAAGTTTTAAAACTGAGAATGAAAAGTTTGACTGTCTTTAAAAAGTATGCAAGGTGCTTGTGATGGCTATTCTTTGTTGTCAACTTGACTACATCTGGAATTACCTAAAACTCAAAATGACTGGGCACACCTGTAAGGATTTTAGTTTAATCATTTGAAGTGGAAAGATACAGTTCTAATCTGGATCTTTGAGGTGCAAAGACACACCTTTAATCAAGATCTCTTGAGGTGTGATGATCCACCTCTAATCCGGAGTCTCTTTTTTGCTTGAAGCCCACATAAAGGACATAGAAAAAAGAAGTTGCTCTCTTTGTCTGCTTGCTCTTGCCCCATTGCTAGCTAGTACATTCCTTTACTGGCATTAAAGGTACTTCTTCAGGATTCAGGCATATATCAAAGATCAGGCTGAGACGCACAGCCTGTGGATTCAACAACTTACCATATTTGGACCTTCCATTCACAGGCAGCCATTGTTAAAATAGCTGGACCATAATCTATTAATTACCCTGATAAATCCCTTCATATATATGTATATATATAAATGTTATATGTATATATATGATAAATCCCCTTTGTTCATATAAATGTATACACACATATAGCTGTGTGTATACATATATATGTGTGTGTGTATATGTGTATGTGTGTATATATATTCATATATATAATGTGGGATTTCCATCTGTATGCTGTGAATATGTTCTATTACCATTAATAAAGAAGCTTCTTTGGCCTATGGCAGGCCCGAATACAAGGTAGGTGGGAAACCTAAACTGAATGCAGGGAGAAAGAAGGCAGAATCAGAGAGTCACCATGTAGCTGCTGGAAGAGAAAAATGCAGGAATCTTACCCATAGGCCCCAGTCTCATAGTGATACATAGATTATTGGAAATTGGTTAATTTAAAACATAAGAGGTAGCTAGAAATACACCCAAGCCATCAGCTAAATAGTGTTGTAATTAATATAGTTTCTGTGTAATTATTTGGGTCTGGGCAGTCAAGAAACATAAGTATAATATCTGTTTGCATAATGGCACCCACCGTCTGGGGCATGGATCCATATAAGACCTGAGAAGGCTTTTTTAAAAAAGGACCCCCCCAAAAATCGGTAGCTAAGCACAGCTTCTTGGTAAATGTATTTTTTTCAAATAGGCGCTGTTTACTGGTGCTAGTAGAGGCGCTGCTCCTTTAAGAGAAAGCTTCCTGATGCAGCATTACCAGCAAAACCAGCACAGCTTCTTTGAGAGTCAGCTTCTTGGTTCATGTTGGCAGCACGAATAGCTCTGGCTCTTTCAGGAGCACTTGAATGGGGTTTATGGGCAGTGTGCTCCAAGTTACTTGATGGTAGCATGGGCCAACTGCTTCCAAGAGTTGGGGTGGTAAACATGGCTCCTAGAGCTGGAAGTAAATGGATCTCTGCCATGTTGAAAAGTCAAGCAGGATGGAACCAATAGCCAAAGTGTCCACCTGATCCTAGCCATGCCAGCTTAACAGTTTACGATCAAAAAAGGATTACAGATACACAATAGAGACAGATTCAGTCAGAAATAAACCTCTGAATGGGTCACAGTCTATTTTAAAAAATGTATGTAGGCTTAAGAAGAAAAGAAAATGGGTATAGGCAGTCATAGAAAGATAATTTTAAAAATTAAAACAAAGTCTTTAAAAAGAGAAAAAATAATATAAAAGAATACAGACAGTCATATATTAAAGGAGTAAAGAGACTTTAAAAACGCCACGTAAAGATGAAAGATACACAGAGAATCTAGATTATGTATATTATATGTGTTTTCTTTGAATTTTTTGACTGTGAATGAGCTAAGTACAGAGAGACATTTCATTGACAAAGAGGTTCTGCTTTGGTTTCCACAGAGGATGGGAGCCTGTGGATTCCTTCCAGGCTAATATGGTTTGATGGAAAGAGACTCTCCCCACCCTGCCCACAAAAGGTCTCCATGAACCCTAAAAATACTTTGCCCAACAAACAGCAGGAAGTAGTTTGGAAAAGACAATCCCTAAATTCCCAAAATTTTTGTTTATATATTTGTTTTCATTTAAAAGGGGTTGGGTACAAATGGTTAAATGTTCACAAGCTCTTAAAAGGGGGGAGGAGAGATATAATATAGAAATAAATTCTTTACATTTATAAACTGAATGCAGGGAGAAAGAAGGCAGAGTCAGAGAGACGCTATGTAGTTGCCGATGGAGAAAGATTTGGGAACTTTACTATAGGGAACAGCCTCATGGTGATACACAGATTATTAGAAATGGGTTAAGATATAAGAGCTTGCTATAAATATGCCTGAGTCATTTACCAAACAGTGTTGTAATTTATATAGTTTCTGTGTGATTATTTGGGTGTGGGTGGCCAGGAAACATAAGCAGAATCTCTGTTTACATATGTGTGTGGGCCTATATGTATTTGTGTGTATGTGTGTGTGTAATATGTAGAGAGAGAGATTTGTTCTATAAGTTCTGTTAGTCAAGAGGACCCTTAACAACACAGTGACATATCATAGAGAAAGGTTAAGTGAAAAAAGTTGAAGAACAGAATTCTAGAGCATCTAATGAATTGTTTACATTTCAACAATTAAACATGGGAACGAACACTTTGTATAACATTTGTTCTCATCCTTGTTTTGAGTGGAATCATCAGAAGTTATGTAGTATATGTTCCCCAAGCCTTACTAAGCAAATTAAAGTGTCTCTTAGTATACCACAGGGACACTGAGGAGTAGTGGGAGTAAACACAGCATTTCCAAAATGGTGGGGTTTTTTTATTTAAAGTTTTACAATTTTTAAAATTTGCTTCTAAAGTACTGGGTTCCCTTACGGGATCTTATTTCATTTAGGTTGGTCTCCCTCCTCAACCCTCTGCTCCTTTCTCCACCATGCTCTTCATCCCTGGCATGGAGTGTTGCTAAATGGAATAAGCTTTAGTGCATCTCTGTGAACAGCCCTTAAAAGACCTACTTCCAAAGAAGCCTATTTTTAAAATCATTTAATTTAAACTTGGAAAGAGACTGAAAATATCATAGAAATAAAATGTAAATGAGTGATATCTTTGAAGGCTTGGCAAAATCTTGAGATTATCTTCATATTTGGCACAATCAATTTTCTTCGAAAGTTAATTATTTATGTGTATAGATATAGTTTAGTTGGGAGAGTGCTTGTCTAGCATGAGCATAGCCCCGTTTCATCAGCACCCCGAGAATCTGGCACAGTGGTGCAAACGTGTACTCAGAGCACTTGTGGGGGTGGAGGATTTGAGACTCAAGGTCATGCTCAGCTATACACTGAGAGCTACCAGAGACACCATCTCAAAAAGAAAATACTTTAAGTACTATTTTAGAGATGAGGACTTCATTGAAAATCTTGAATTAACTAAATACAGAGGTACAGATCATTTAAATGTTATAAAGCCTATGCAAAAACTATTTAAGTGATTTTCCCTTTTGTAAAATAATATCAAGCAATGACCAAAAGAAGTTGCCTTGGTAAACTCCATCCCCACTGTCACCCCCTCCATCAATTCCAAGTTCGTATCCATTTCCTGCTTGCATCTTGCTCTCAAAAAGATGTGTTCCCAACAGTCCCAAGCACTTTCAGCCTACTTCTAGAAGGTTCGTCCTGAATTCCAGCCCTAATCCTTCCAGCCCAATCCTTGTCTTGTTCTCTTAATTATCTATGTTGTCCTTTTAATTATCTATTATCTTGTTGATATCTTACCAGTCTCAACATTTACTATGTTGAAACTGTTATCCTCTGAGTTTGACCCATCCCATGCTACTGTGATGGTTTCAAGGCAGTGCTATCCCTCTTGGTCCCAATCACTTTTACTACCATATTCCAACAAGTATTAACTAAATATACATCTTTCAAAAAGTACTTCTTAAAAGATGCCTCCTTTTAGCTTTGCATATATCCATACATCTTGTTTCACACTCTCATTATTTTCTCTCCCTACATCCTATTTTCTCTCTTCTCTCTCTCTCTCTCTCTCTCTCTCTCTCTCTCTCTCTCTCTCTCTCTCTCTCTCTCTTTCAAATAATTGTCAAATCAGTACTTTAATCTCAAATCAGTACTTCACTCTAATCTGAGATTGGTTAAAAAGCAGCATCCTTTGTTCTCAGGGCTATAAAAGTTTTTTTATTCATTATTTGGCAATTTCATACTCACCCATCATTCCCCTGCAGAATCATTCAGACTCTTAATTCTAACCACAAAACATCAGCCTCACCCACTCTCACCTCCCACTGCACAGGTCTAATTCTGAACCTCATTCTTTTGGACCAAATCTAGTCTGTAGTATTTTAAATGGCTCAGCAACTTATGTATTCATGTTTCTGCTATCATTTACCCAGCTACTACCTGGGTGGTAACTTTGTGGTCTCACTGTATTTTATCCTACAGTTAGCCGTACACTTATCTGCCTATATCATATCTGAGTCAATTTGTAAAGAACACATTCTTCACAGCTCCAATCCACAAGTGTAAATGTAATTCCCTGTGGAAATACATCACACAATTGCTTTTTACATTACCACCATATAGTCACAGTATAATATATAGTAAACATCAAAATGTATGGGAGAAGAAAAGAATGGGAGAAGGAAAAACATAATGGCCATATTTTCTTCTTAACTAGTAACATTGTTTGTGATACTGTCCAATAAACTCAGTACCTTAAGCCATTATCTAGTACATCTAATAATTCCTTAGTTCTCCATACTTGAAAATCTAACATGTTTCACTCAGGAGGTTGAGACAAGATAATCCTGAGCTCTAAAACAGCTCGGGTTGCATAGTAAAACCTTGTCTCAAATAAATAAATGAGATTATAAAACCTGCTAGGGATGTTGTTTAGCATTTGCCTAACATGTACAAGGCCCTGAGATCAATTCTAGGGACCAAAATACATAGGCAAGTGAAATAAAGCATGAAAATTTCTTCCCTCTCAACATTAGGTAGGCATGGGAATACATGAAGCATGACCTAGGACATGTTTCAAGACTCTTGTACCAAAGGAAATATATTGTCTGCAGCTGATTTCTTGGACTTTTTGCCAAACCAGATGATGCAAGCAGACACAGGTAAGATAGCAAGGATTCCATTCACTGACTGAGAGTTGCAAAGGCACAAGTCATGTTTCGATTGGTTCCCCCTTTTGTCCTTGTAGTTTTGGCTACAGGGAAGTGAAAGAAAGAAAATCTTAACTGATGAACTACTGAGAATTGTGCCAAGGTCATTCTTCTTATGAACCTCCCTTTAAGGGATGTGCCTTGTTCTCGATGGTTCCTACCTGAAAGGGAAGATGACCAAAGGCACAGAGTCCATGAAAGTAGTGATTTTTGTAAAGGTTATAGGAGATACAATAAGACACAGAACTGAACAGCTGAGATGCAGTGAGGGATAGAAACCGAAATCAGGGTCAACAGTGGGAGGTCTCTTTCTCTGAGGCATATCTGAACTCTTTTAGTTGGGACACAGAGACTTCAAAGCTCAGGATGGAGAGCTTGCTAGATAGAGCCAGCGTCTTGGCTGCAGGTACAAACGCCTCAAGTATCGTTCCTGGCAGCTTGTTGCTTTCACTCACAGCTGTATGTGAAAATAGCCCAGAGTCCATCAAAGAACTTTAAAGAGTTAAAGAAATTGTTATGATGGGGAAAGAGTTCTTTTGTTTCCTGTCACACTTTTTTTTTAAGCCAGAAACAGGCTGCTCCAAACAACACTCATAGTCACAAGTTAAAAAAAGAAAGTGATGCAAAGTCGAGGTCCCAGAATGAGAGGCCAGAAGTAGAAGAGATGTGATGTTCAATTTGTATTAAGTATGGAATTTGAGAGACCAAGAAATCCAGGACAGTAGAGTGGGATAGCCAACGAGAGAAGTTGACAAAACTCCAGTGTCGTCTTCCCAGACACATCGAGTACAAAACAATGGGTCTAGGTTTGCTTTATCCCTGTGCTTCCAGGTCTCACATGATGGGAGAGAACTCTGGCCCTCTGGCATTCTTTATTGTAAATAAAACGAATCACCTTCAATGTTGGGCTAACACGCAGGTGAAGTAGAGAAAAGGAAGTTCTGTCCAACCACCAATGGCACCGCTTTTCCAAGGAACAGGTGCTATTATGGACTCCCAGTGAAATAGTTTGACCTTTGTCTGATTAGCTTAAACAAGATAAAGAGGAGGGCAGTCCTTAAACTATCTAGGAAGTGATTCCTACCTTGGAGAAATGAATATTCCTAAGAGCTGCTGTGACAATTACCTGCCATTTCCAATATAGCTGCTACTTCCCATCCCTGATTCTCCTGTTTATTGAATCTGGTATTATGTTTATTACACCTTTGCTCTCTGTTGAGGAGAACCGGAGCAGGGTGCTAGCACGATATTTTGAGAATTCTTATTATACAACTCTGATTTTAATCATTATAACCACTAATAAAACTACTGTCATTTATATGACTACTTGTTATTGGTTAGTATGCTGTTGAGCTCTTGACAAAGTCAAAGTCTAATAATGCTACTAAAAAGTGAATACTTCCATTATCACGTTTACACAAAAAAAGAAAATGAAGCACAGGTAAGAAATGTGCCCAAAGTCACATTCAAGTAGATAGCATTTCTAATGTGTCCTGCACTCATGGTAGCTTCGCTCAAAACATTACTTAAATAAATTTAAAACCATAACTAGACCAGATCACCTTTCTGGGCAGTTAGCCTCACTTATAGAGAACTTAGTCCCGCTATATTTTCAACTAGGCATCAAGATCAACAGAGACACACATAACTAAATCCATGACCGATCATTCCTAGTCCTTGAGTTACAAGGAAGAGCTCCTATGAGTTTGGTGGCCTTCCTTGGCATGACTTTTCATACACTGCGTCTCTAACTTTAGGAAAGGCTTCTTGCTAACACTTCCTTGTTCCCTTCACTCCCCAGCCTCTAATCCTGGGAAGCTTTAGGACTCCATTCTCCATTTTCTCTATAAAATCCACACTCCCTTCTTTGATCTTAGCCAAAGGGCATAGTTTACTCAGACTCCACCCTACCAACAGCCAAGATAATTGTGCCAATTCTTGTCTCTTGCCAGAAAGCCTGTAGGCTCTGCCTTCAGTGTGTGGAGTGACCACAATGTCTAATGAGGCATTATTAGATTTCACAGCTATGGCTTTTGCCAGTAGTGCCCTTTTCCTGGCTGTTCTGAAATGAACAATACATTGCCTCCCTTCTAATGCAAGGCTCCCATGATCTTGGACTCTGCCTTTGCATTTTCCTCTCTGCCCTTTGCTTTTGGTGACTCTAACTCCACTCTGGCCACACTGTTGACAAGGCACATTCCTACAGTGGACCTCGATCCTAAATGTTCCCTTTGTCTAGAACATCATTCCAAATATCCACACAGAAAAGCCCTCTCTTTTCTCTAAGTCTTTATTTAGTTGTCAACTATTCAAAGAAACCCTCATTTCACGCTGTCATGTGCTCTTCCCCCCAGCCCTTGTCCTACTTGCTCTGTCCATGTCTTTTATCCCCCACTACATCACCACCTTTTATTATACTCTGCAGTTCGAGCCACTTACTTTTGTTTAATTCATTGCTCACACCCCTCATTAAAATGTGTATCCAATAGGATCAATGTTTTTGGTTATTTTGTCCATTAAGGGATCTCAAGGATTACAGCCTGCTTGACATACATGCAAGGGTCCTTTTTTGTTGAAATGCAGAAACATGTAAACACTAAAACAAATGGCACCAAAGTGCTCCTATTTCTGAGCTCCTTGGCCCCATCCTCCTAGTTTCCCACCTTGACCCACAGCACTTCTGTTTACACCACACATTGCTGGAAGCTTAATTCTGGGTCTCAGACACCTGCCACATATTCACTCAACGGATTAAGGACTAGAGCAGACTAATTCATTACACACATACACACACACACAAACCGAGGTTAATTATTACTTACAATTTCAGCGTAACTAAAACAGAGCCCACAATGTTACCATCTAACTGCTGGAGGTGGCTGGCACCCACAAAGTCACAGCAACATATGGTATAAACTCCGGTTCAATGTCTACAATGTCATTTTCTTTAGATTCAAAGGAATCTCTGCCCAATACTGCCACCTACTGACAAGTAGGTGAAAAATCAGGACGAGCAGGCAGTGCAAACCAATTCTACAAACTTGAGAAAACAAAACAGTCTACTTTTTCCCAGAGATGATCGACAAGGAATTTATATCAATTTCCATAGCTATTTTAAGTAAAGGTGGTATAAATGAAAGAAATAACAAGGACCAGAAATATCTAGAAGAACTGCCAACAGGTGAGGAGGCAAAGCAGGACAGAAAGAAAGGGAGAACAGGAATCCCCATGGAATGGGGGTAGGTAAGAAGGGTGAGCACTTTTCTCTAAACACTGGCTCTCAGATTTTCCACCAGCAACTCCCATAAGTGTTAAAATGGTTGAGATTCAAAACAACTGTTTATTCTCACAGCACCGTCCTTTTCTCAACGAAACAGACGTACACTAAAAATTGAAACTTACTGGAAAGAAAAAGAAGTCATAGTAAAAGCATTTGAGTTAATATCAGGATATGTATGTATCTGAAGTGCTACAATATGATATGGAATCCTCTCCTGTCAAAGTAAATATACATATGATGGGTATGTGTATACACATCATTTTGCCCATCTTGCCCATCAAAACCTGGGAACTCAGTTGTGTGGTGGTGGCACATGCCTTTAATCCCAGCACTCAGGGGGAATCTCTGAGTTTGAGGTCAGCCTGATCTACAGAGTGAATTCTAGGACAGCCAGGGCTACACAGAGAAATCCTGTCTCGAGAAACAAGCAGAAAGAAAGAAAGAAAGAAAGAAAGAAAGAAAGAGAGAGAGAGAGAGAGAGAGAGAGAGAGAGAGAGAGAGAGAGAGAGAGGAGAAAAAAACAAGCAAGCAAACCAACCAACCAACCAGAAACCTGGGATTTCTTCTGCCAGTCTCCCTGGGTAAGCAGTCAGCATGCTAGAAACATTACTGTAAGCCGTTATCATAATTCCTGTCCTTTTGTTGTCATGGATCCCTAAATATTTTAAACACATATTTTTTCTTTAGAATTGTTCATTGTTTGCACCAAAACATCAATATATTTTTGCTACCCAAGAAATGAATATACTTTTATAATAAGAAACATCACAAAATGTGTTTTGAAAGCCCCAAAGAATAGACATTTATTTAAAAAAATGGAAACTAATGAGGAAAATAAGCTTGTCTCATATGTCTTTCGAGTTTAAAAAAAAAAAAGAACCAGTAAAAGAGCAGAGGAGACTCAATTACCATGAAAACAGACTGTTAATTAAAATAATTTAGAAAGACAAAAGGAGACCCATGAACACACTGGAATAAAAGTAATAATTCCAAGAGAAAATCATTTAGAAAAAGGCATTTAATTATAAAATTTCTTTAAATAAAAAAGCAATGGCACGAATCACCATGGCATTATGGAAGCGTCCATCCACAGGCTGCTCTTGTAATTACATGCTGAACATTTTGCTGTTCTCATTAACGGCACTTTCCTTCCTAATTAGAGTGACATCAAGAGCTGTGCAGCATCCCATGAAGAGCTATGAGCAGTTCCATCAACACATTGGTGCCATGTCTATGCATGCCACCTTTTATTGATAACACTCTACTCTTAAAAAATGGCGAACTTTGCTCTTATTTCATTTCTCTTATTCACAGCAGAGATCCATGCTTTGTCACCGTGTGGTCTGTGCACAAAAGGCCCTGGGAATAACACTTTCCATAACATCTTCACAAATAGACTCAGATTAGGTAAAATATGAAAATAGACAAAATGGTTCACAGCAATGATTATCACACCCAGAAGACTCATTCTGGGGGAGGGGAAAGGGCAGAAAGTAACATTTCACACTGTATTCTCCAGTTGTCCCAGACTGTACTATGATGGTGTTGATAATGCCACCAGGTAACTGTATATGCTACCCTTCAGATTCCATCTGGAAGAGTGTGGTACATCAAAAGTGGCTTGGCTTTTCACAGTGCAGTCAGAAGTGGTTCAGGCGTTTGTGTGGATCCATAGTATTCCTCCTGAGTATTTAAGCATTTCACACCTTGGTGATGATTGGACATCCCTGACATCTTTGGTGTTGATGATGGATACAGATTTATGCACATATGTCAGATAAGCTGAAAAGACCACTGCCTGGGATGCTACAGGAAGGACAGTTCAGGCAGAGGACTCAAAGCCATGAGTACTAACACTTCGTGGTAAAGAGAATTCTGTGGAGTTAGGTTTGCCTTCATACCTGCTATGGACTGTCTCTTTCTGGTTTAAAAAGCAAGTTTTATTGAGGGAAAGTAAATAGAAAGAGGTAAGAAAGGGGAGACAGCATTCTTAAAATGTAAATAAACCAAAACTTCATTGATAAATCTATTAGTAAAGATTATTTAATCTGCTGGGGACACCACTAGATGTCATAAAGCACTTGACCATCATGAGCAAAGTCGTGGATCAATCCCCAGTACCAAAAAAAGGGGGGAGAAAGAGTTTACTTCATACAAAACAAAAAACCAAACAGCTTTCCCATCTGAACACATTTTAGGTATGTATCAATAGCTTACAAGCTAATTAAGCTGCTTTTCTCTTACTCCAAAAATATTTGTTTTCTTAATAATAATAATAATAATTAACAATCATGGAAGTCACAAAAATCTATAATTTTAAGACCTAGGGATGTCACTTTGTAATATAATTGGGTACAGCTGAATAATTAAGAAACTTGCTACTTTTATTAACACTCTTGACCCAGCAAGAATGATGACGTTAGTCTTCTCTCTAGTCTTCTACCGTCGCTTGGATTTGATGACCCACTCAGCATTTGGGTTCAGTTGGTACAAGTCCTTCATGTATGTATCGTCATCCAGGCAGCGTTCCCCTGTGAAGGAGATGTGGTATCAGTTAACACAGTAGGGGAGTGCCTGTAAAATCATAAAATTAATCCCAATGGTTACAAATCTTAGATTTCAAAATCTGTGTCCTTCTTCCCTAGGTCTCATGACAACATTCAGACAATCGGCCAAGGTATTAAAAACGTCAGTTGGGTAATCATTCTCTAGCACTGGTATCAAATTATGTTAAGAAATGAAAATACTTTGTGGGATGGACTTTAAAATCATCCTCACCTGTATTAAACATTAACAGTAGTTTTGGATTCAGCTAAGGAACCACACTAATTTCCAAGATCTATTTGTGAAGTGAAAAGTCAAATGTGCCAGGCTGAATGTGATTTGAAAAGAAGGAGCTTAAAAAAAAAAAAACAGGCCTCAGGAAGAAAGATCAGATCACTGCACAAACCCAAACTATACAACTGTCAAAGGTATGGTATGTTTACTTTCAAATATAGAAATATTTTTGTTCCAAAGATACAAATAACAAACATTGGCAACATCAAATCAACATATAAGATGAAAACGTGCTTACCAATATTTCCTCCAATTTCATACAGAAAAATTTCCCCCTTCTTAAGTGTCTGGACAACTCCACTATCAGGGAGAAAACAAATTGATTAGTTGTGTCATCAAAGAGCTTGCAAGTAAAGTCAGTTTAGCAGACTGGGAAATTCTAACTAGCATAGAAAATTTATAACTTAGACAAACTGCAGTTATACACTTTGCATTTTCCCATCTGTTAAACATATCCTACAGGTAATTAAAATATCACACCTGGAAACAAAATAAATAGAAACAGATATCTGGGGGCAAAAAAATAAATCAGTCTCTAAATTTGTAAACACCAAAAAAAATCAATATTGATATGATGATCTGCTCTTCATAGTTTCTTCATTACACTTAGGATTTGTTCACTCAGTATGTTACATTTAAACAATTACATTCTTCAAAGACTAGCATTTTCCACCTACCATAAAGTGGTGCTGAGCCTTAAGTCCACAGATTCATATTGACATTACATAGTATATCCATGAATGGGAGCCTCTCAATACTCTATAAGTCTTTATAGTTTTAGGTTTTACATGTTGATTACAAAAGTGAACTTTATCTGGGCCGTGGTGGCACATGCCTTTAATTCCAGCACTTAGGGAGGTAGAGGCAGGTGGATTTCTGTGAGTTCAAGGTCAACCTGGTCTACTACAGACTAAATTCCAGAATAGCCAGAGATACACCCTGTCTCAAAAAAAAAATAGTAAACTTTTTCTAAAATGTTAAGTTCACACACACACACATTATAATTCAGTGATTTGGTCAAAGGTTTTTGTAAAAGAATTACTTCAAAAACCTGCTAAAACTTTAGTGCCAAACTTTGCATTTCTAGGACGAAGCTCAAGAATCTTCTTTGAAAATCCTTTGCAGTGTGTGACTAGGTGATTAGAGAAGTTGTGGGCTGTTGATAAGGGTGCAGAGGAGAGGGACTGGCATGATGACTCAGCAGTTCTGGCTATTCTTCCAGAGGACTGGGGTTCAATCCCCAGCACCCAGGATCACAACCAGGTATAACTCCAGTTCCAGGGGATCAAATACCCTTTTGGACCTCTACAGACACGGTACACATGGTGTACAGACACACATGTAGCATGTCTAAAGGAGACGCCACATATAAGCAGTGAGAAAATTAACCAGTCTGACTCTTCCAGGTATGAGGATTTCCTGGCATAGCAGCGTAGCCAGGCAGTATGTCAATGGTTCTCTGGTTATACGATCTTCTCTCCCCACTACTATGCCCACAGCATCACTGTCTGCCTAGGGCTGTGTACACACTCACACTTTAGGTCCTCCTGTGGCCTTGTATGCCATCCAGTGGTCATACTCTGATTCCAACCAAGAGTTACTTGTGGCTATAAAACAACCAGGGAATGCCATAAAATACTTGACTTAAAGAATCTAGTCCAATATGGCTTTCAGAGTGATTCTCAAGTGTCTATATGGTTCTTTCATTTTTTACAGGGAGCCGAACAAACTTTCTGAGATAGAATAGCTTTCATATGAAGTCAACAAACTCATAAGTACTGATGGAAAGGCATCAATACTTAAGCAAACATTGATGAATGAGCGGCCAATTTGCTGTACTTTTTGCTCATATGTATGTGCATTGCTTTGACAGAGAGAGCGGGAAAGTGAATGATGAAGGAAAGGGAGCTCCCTGATGGTCCCAAATAGGCAGAATATAAATGGGGGAGACACAAGTATGTGGTAGAGAAAAACTATAGTACAATCATTTATTGAGTACTTCACTCCCTCTGTGGCCCAGATAAACATCGATAGGACGTAAGGGCCACTTTCCTAGTCCACGCTCACAAGACTGTAAGGAGGTCCTATTCTGTCTTGCTCTTCCGAAAAAAGAATGGGGACATTAACTTAGGGCATGGGACATGTTCAGCAGGAAGTTACCAAACCTGAGGACCCAGAACCCACATCGGGGAAAGAGAAAAACCGATTCAAGTACCGTGGCATGTGCACTGTGCACACGTAAGTATGCACAAAACGAATGAAAATGTTACCATTTCAAACAGAGCCTGAGTGGAAGAGAGAATAGCATCTAGTTGACTATTCTGACTAATGTTTCATGCTCTACATCAAAATAGTAAGGACCCAGCTGAACGAGACTGTACAATTTCTTGAGGATTTACACTCGAAAAATCTAAGTAGAAAACATGAGCAGCAACTGAATTCGCAGAGCTTGCAGGATGCTCCTGACTGGAGCAGCCAAGCCTCCAGACACATTCTGGGAGGGAAAGAAACATACCCTTGGAAGGAAGAAGTGTCAAAAGTGGCAGCTGCAGGTCAAAGGTGGGGAGGAGCAAGAGAGAGGGTTGACTTCTTTGTAGCTGAGACACTCCAGGGAGGGAGGATCAATCTGAGAAATTCCTAATGCTCCCAGCCCCAAATTCTGAGAGATTCATCTCGGGAAGGATTAATGCCAGGCCCGACTTCCAAGAGTTGGTGTGGAGGGGACTTAAGGGGCTACTTCTGTGGACATGAACACAGGTTCCTATTTCCAGCTGTGTGACCTGGGACTAATATGCTCCCTATAGTGTTCCTATCAGTGAAAGAGAAGGAAGGATTGTATTTGCAGCAGACTGCTACAGCAAGGAAATTTATGCTGGAAGCTTTGGTGACCCATCCTTTTTTGGAACTTCTGAGATGGGGAGATGTGGTTCTAGTTCCCTAAGACCTCGTTCAGAGTCTTAATCAGAGACAAACATTAGCATGAGGCGCTGTACGGACACTGCAGAGGCATTAGCAGACAATCTGACTGAAGCGCCCCATGTTAGAATGTGATGAAGCTCAAGAGAGGCACAAAATGGGATCCTTTTTTTAAACTGAGAGGCTGGATTTCTTACAAGAATTTTAGATTGAGGCTGGGGAGATGACTTAGTAGGTAAAGGTGCTTGGTGCCCAAGCCTGGGGACCTGGGTTCAGTGCTTAGAATGCATATCAGGGTGGAAAGAGAATGGACTCCACTAATTTGTACACACACAAACACAAACACACACACACACACACACACACTAATAACATTTTTTTTTGATTTTTCGAGACAGGGTTTCTCTGTGGCTTTGGCGCCTGCGCTGGAACTAGCTCTTGTAGACCAGGCTGGTCTCAAACTCACAAAGATCCGCCTGCCTCTGCCTCCCGAGTGCTGGGATTAAAGGCGTGTGCCACCACCGCCCGGCCTAATAACATTTTTTTAAAAAATTAGTTTCATAGCATAAATAGGGGGAATGTCATTAAAACTAATTTTAGCCAAAAATAAGATGTTTAAAGGGGAAAAGCTAAAATCCCCATAAGCTTATCAGGACCTCTCAAATTCCGGACAGGATGAATGGGAAGCTACACAGACTCCAGTGAGTACAGTGAGGGAGAGCAGAGCTTTCTAAGCTTCTGCAGCATCTGCCCCAGGACAAGAAGGACATGCTTGTCCCTAATGAGCACAGCTTGTTTTCCTCTAGTGACTTCAGACCTCAGGGACTGGGTGTCCTCTCTCAATCATCCAAGCTTTCAGTTTTTAAATTGAAACATTTTCTTTCTTATTCATTAAGTTTCATAGGGAAAGTTACATCATCTTTTTAATCTTGCTGCATCCTAATTAGCAATCTTCGTAACAGTTAATTACAAACAGTAATTAACCTCCAACCAACATGTTCTAGAAGGACCGTTGAGTGGTTTCATGGACCAAGCTCATTGCAGGCCAATGGTGGAGGGCTGCTCACACACACTGCCTGAAACAGGCTCAACTTGAACACAAGCTACCTCTGACAAGTTCCCACCATTCACTCCAGTGGTCTAATTATCAAGCCTGCTTTGTTCTTCTGATGGGAAGTCGCACGCGCGCGCGCGCGCGCACACACACACACACACACACACACACATGCACACACACATGATGGGGGCAGGGGAGTATAAATATAAAAGTGAGTTACCCCGCAGAATAATTAAAGCAGGCCTTTACCTTTCTTGGCTGAGAAACCTGGCAAGCACGTCGCTGGCTTTTAGTTCTTCAGTTAGCTGTATTGCCATGGAAACTTTTGAAAGATGGGGAGCCTGCACTCGAATCACTCCCTGAGGAACGTCAGCCTGCAAAGCAATAATGACACTGGAACAAAGCTGACAACAGCTGGAACATGTAACTCCGTACAGTGCATTGTATGGAAAGTGTGCTTAACTACTACCCATTTCCCTCCACTGCATAAAACCTTAACTACTGTAATGTAATTTGCTAAATTACATCAAACCTCAAATATCCTCTTAATGGTGATAGGGGAACTTTATAATGCCTGTGCAGTAATGCTTAATTATTTTTAAAGATGTAAAGAATGACAGCAATAACCATTACTGCCATATTAAGTGCTGATTTCTGAGTGTTATCTACCAGAGAGTGCTTCCTCATGTAGCAATTTATGAAATTGAAACAGAAAGAAGTCACTCGGTGCTGTGGCTATGTGTGCTTTCACAAAACTGTCCCACCTAGTATCAAACTTCTTCTATCTTTTATGTCTCTGGGTGTGAAAAAGAATGGACTCTCAATGATGTATTTGTACTATATTTGATGCCACTTGGTTAACAAGCTTTTATACTTTTGACTATAAACACTGCACTTACAAAGGACTGATTCTAAGCCCTCCACCCATGGATTTACAGAACCTAGATAAATTTAGAAATACCACTGAAACATTTTTGAGGTTTGTAATATCTAATCGTCAGCTACAGCATTCAAAATAATAGGCTTAATTAATTCCTAAATGGTTTTGCCAAAACAAATACTAATTTATTATTTATAACCATATGTCTTAAACAGACTTTAGAACAGCATGCTCAGATTATGTTTAAATATAATTCCTTAAATACTACAAACACCCCCACTTAATCTGACCAAAATTTTTAAGTATCTATTGAGTACTGTGTTAGTTCTGCTTACCCAACAGATTAAAAAGATCCTCATCCTTTAGCATCCATAACTCCTATTAAATAGATATGGTCTTGAGTTCCATTTGGTTTTAACAATAAAACATGAATATATTACAGATGCCATTGATATCGTTGGGAAATAAAACTATTCTTCTAGAATCAGGCGGAATAAAAAAAGATGCCCCCCAACAATTTAAAATTGGTCTTCAGTAACAGGACAAATTTCATATTGTAATTACAGAGAAGAGAAACAGCCCTGCTGAGGAGTGCCCAGCAAACACAGGCACCAACCACCAAGTCCAAGCCAGAGGCAGATAGCTAATGCCACTCCACCTTGGGATTATTGGTTTTAACTTCTTTCTGGGGTTTGTAATCCAGCCTGACTACCTTAGTATTCTCTGACCTTGACATGACCCTTTCCATTACACGTCTAGCCCAATTTACCTTTCTCTTTTAACTAGGAGATAAACTACTTTCATCTGTAACATGCTGAAAATGAGCTATTTTAAACAGTCGATGGGGCATTTCCTGATTGTGTGTTTGTGTGCATGATATTGTGTGACTGTGTGTGTTGAGAGTGTGATATCGTGTGACTATATGTGTTGTGTGACTGTATGAATGTGA
>JAQHUG010000002.1:12614657-12715223 GCA_028555095.1 Dicrostonyx torquatus
TGTGTTGTATGAGTGTGGTTGTATGAATGTGATATTGTGTGACTGTGTGTGTTGTATGAGTGTGGTTGTATGAATGTGATATTGTGTGGCTGTGTGTGTTGTGACTGTATGAATGTGATATTGTGTGTGTGTTGTGAGTGTGACTGTATGAATGTGATATTGTGTGACTGTGTGTGTTGTGTGACTGTATGAATGTGATATTGTGTGACTGTGTGTGTTGTGAGTGTGACTGTATGAATGTGATATTGTGTGACTGTGTGTGTTGTATGAGTGTGGTTGTATGAATGTATGTAATATTGTGTGACTGTGTGTTATGAGTGTGGCAGTATGAATGTGATATTGTGTGACTGTGTGGGTTGTGAGTGTGACTGTATAAATGTATGTGATATTGTGTGACTGTGTGTGTGTTCCTTTCTGAACAGTTATCAGTGGTGAAACGCAACTCAGATGACAGGGCCTTCTCCTTTGGGATTATTCTTCTGCTTATTTTCTACCGTGCCTATTCCACCTGATGGCTTGGTCTTAGCAACCTCTTTCCTTCATGGGCAGTGGAAAACATTAAGTGGCCACTGACCACTTGAACATCAGAGAGAAAGCTGCAGCTGTGGCACTGGAAGTAGTGAGGATGTACTCCTCCCTATTTACCTTGTCCTCACAGCAGCGAACAAAGGCACTGTGAATGAACGTACTCTATCCTCACTCTAACTTATACAAGGCCAGGGTTTACATATAACCACTTACTTAGGACAATGTTAATGTTAGGAAATCCTGGTTAAATCACAGGGCCAACTATATTTAAATTTGTTTAATGAAAGTAATAACAATAAAAATGATTTTCATAGTCACCTCTTATCCAGTCCTAAGGAATAAATATGTATGTGTTTGGATAAACTATAGTTAAACACTTGAGAATAAGATAAAATTGTATATTCAGAGGATCTACAGTGAACACTTTACAAACAAAAGTGGATCAGAAAAATAGCATTTCATCATGGAGATCTCAACAGTTTGGCAACATCAGCAGCTACATCTCTTTCCTTTCATTATTTCATGTGGTTTATTTTCCTGTTTGGAAAAAAATCTGTCCTCTCTGGCAGGTCCTTATCCCTGTTGAGTATCTTTCAACCAGTCCTGCACCAAGGCTTATTTCAAACACCTCAGACTCTGATGTGGGAGTCCCTTCTGTGTGCTGTGATTAGCATTAATGAATAAAGAAACTGCCTTGGCCTGTTGATAGGGCAGAACTTAGGTAGGCAGGGAAGACATATCTGAATGCTGGAAGGAAGAAGGGCAGAGTCAGAGAGATGCCATGGATCCACCGCCGGAGATAGATATGCTTTGCCAGTAAGCCACTGCCACATGGCAATACACAGATTAATAGAAATGGGTTAAATTAATGTAAGAGTTAGCCAACAAGAAGAGCTAATGGCCAAGCTGTGACTTAATTAATACAGTTTCTGTGTGATTATTTTGGTTCTGGGTGGCCAGGGCTAACAAGCAATTCTTTGCAACAAGACTCCATGGAACCTACTCTACTATGGCTAACAGAATCAAATGAAATAAAATCATGCAACAACATTTTCATTAAAAAAATGGAATAATGACTGACAATAACATTTATAACAAGATATACCACTGTGCAGTTTCTTACTGGTTAAAAAAATATTCTTATGCACTTTTTCTAAGACTAATACATTGAATTGCCTTTGTCACTTTGTATTGCTCAGCACACTCTGCAAAGCCAAAGGACAGAACTATGGAAATGGAATTTAGCAATGTTATAAAATGTAAATTTAGTGGTTGGTTCCTGCAGAAAGACAACAAGAAGCCCAAGAGTCCCAGCATTAGCATGTGCTTGCTTCAATAGTAGCCTACATTTCTAGCCCTCCACAAGGGGTGGGGTGGTGAAGCTAGGCCAACTTGAGTTCAGTGTTAACCCTTCCCAAATGAGGCTCTGTAATATATGCTGACTCATCATGGCAAGAGAGTACAATCACAGCCTCTAAAAGGCTTTCAGTCAGCCACAAGGCACTTTCCCAGGTTGACTGTTGACATTCCTAACAACTGGAAAACTTGCCATAAAACAGGGTGTGAGCCTTGTTTATACCTAAGATAGATGCAGTCCAAATGCCACCAATATACAGAGACTTAGATTGTGACTCAATATGATGATGCTAAAGTATTTACAGTATTGCAGAAGTATACCCAGTAGATGATAAAGACAAAAATCTCATGAGATGTTTTTAAAAGTTTTTGCTGAGTATATTAGCAAGGAAGGGCAAGTGATATTTATACAAAGATGATAAACAATAAATGATACCCAAGAGCTCATTTAAATGATGTATGACAGCTTCGATCAAGTTCCAAACTCACACTGTATCCAATACGAATGCTATTAGTATACTAATTACATTGAACTGCCAAGCTTTGAAAAGACACCATGCCTGATCAGCAAGCCAAACAATATGTTCTTATTTATGCCATAACAGTAGCTGAAGCTATATACAGAGCAATCTTTGTGACCTTCACATTTCATGTGATGGATGATATTTTTGGCTGACAACTTGCCTACATCTGGAACTAACTAAACCTCATCTGGCTTGAGTACAGCTGTGAAGGATTTTTTCCTTAATTAAATCATTTGAAGTGCGAAGACCCACTTTTAATCCAGAAATTTTGAAAAGGGAAGAGCTATCTTTAATCTGGACCATACCTTCTGCTGGCAGCATATATAAATGATATAGAAGAAGGTTGCTTGGTTTTTTTGTTTCTTTGGTTGGCTGTTTTGTTGTTGTTGTTGTTGTTATTGTTTTGCCTGCTTGCTCTTGCTGCTGCTGGCAAGCCCATTCCTTCACTGGCATCAGGACCTACTTCTTTAGGATTCAGGAATATACTGAAGAACAATGAGAAATCTAGCTTCAAGAACTGGACAACTATTGGATTTGTGGGCCTTCTGTTAGTAAACAACCATGGTTGGACTAACTGGACCACAGCCTAAAAGCCACTCAAATAAATCCATGTGTGTGTGTGCGCGTGCATGCGTGTGTGTGTGTGTGTGTGTGTGTGTGTACCAGACAGATAAATACATAGATTCATTCTATAAGTTCTGTTCCTCCAGAGAACCCTGACTAACACAGATTTTGACACCAGAAATGGTTCTAGATCAAAAGAAGTATAACGAGGAATTATTTAGTATCTGGGATAGACTTTCCAATTCGCCAACACCTACAGTTACTGAAAACCATTCCCAGAAGCTGGGAGAATGCTGAAAGCACATGGGGTGAACTATTTTACAAACTTGAGGAGACAAATGCATGTGGTTATTCTGATTCTCCAGTCGTGAGAGGCAATGGATTCGCTGACTCTGCATATAAAACTTTTGACAGTTTGTGAGAAAAAGAGGCGACTGGAGATTCTGCTTGGTTGCTCCTAGCATCTCTAGATAAACTGAAAAAATGGAAAGAATGAGCTCTGTGACAAAAATTAACCAACTTCTAGCATCTCAGAATATGGAGAAGAACAACAATAAACTTAGTGATAAAACTGACCGACTTCAGATGCGCATAAACAGTCTAACGTTGGCCGAGGGTGCCCTGGAAGAGAATCTCCTCTCCAGTAGCCAGAGAGCTCAAGTTGCAGAAAATTAAACCAAAGCCCTCATTATAAGCTTGGCTGAACTACAGCAAAAATTCAAGTCCCAGCCTCAGAGGGTGTCAGCTGTTAAAGTAAGGGCATTACTTGGTAAAGAATGAGATCCTGTAACTTGGGATGGAGATGTGGGGGAGGATGCTATTGAAGCTGAGAACTTTGAACCCTCAGATTCTCAAGGGCTGAATCTCAAAGGCAGTAGTCTCTCCACACTTAGCAGATGTACTCCCACTCCCACCCCTTGTAAGAGTGCCTTTTCCACCTCTGACTGAGTAAATTAATCCTTTGTTGTCTGCCTAAAACAGCTATGACTTTCTTTGAAGAAGATGCCAGGTGGGACAAAACCAATGTCCTCAGGGCCCACCAGTAGTCCATTCTAGATTTATAACCTGACTTAATCCTAGAGGGGAGATAGGAAATGTAGTCCATGAGGAGGTGCGATACACTACTCAAGAGCTGAATGACTTTGCTAAGTCATTCGAGCAGAATCTGTGAAGTGTGTGTGGGAATAGAGTTTAAAGGTGTGGGATAATGGTGGAAGGAACATAAAACTGGATGAGACTGAGTTTTTTTAGATAGGCCCACTGAATGGAGATTCTAGATTTAATGTGGATGTTTGCACGGTTTAAAAAAAATGGGTTCAAAGTTAGTTTGAATGGTTGTCTGAAGCATTTGATGAATGCTTCCACAGTAGGAAGACCCAGAAGACATGCCCGCCACTAAGGTCCCAAATGGTGAAAGGGGTACCAGCACATTTGAAGAATTTTGGTGTCATCCTTTTCCTTGTGCCAGACCTTACGGTTGGAGATGCTACTGCATTGGGTTTATTTGGGTCTGGAAGCAGGAGTCAGGTGGTAGCACTGAATCACCAAAAGCAAAGTGATCATAGTTATCATAATGGGCAGCATAGATATCCATAATGGTCAGCATAAGCGAAGGGAGTTGGTAGAACTAATATGGATAGTTGGTACTAGCTAATCGGTTATGAAGTTTCCAGGCATGGCATAGATAGGAAACTTACTGCATTTTTATTTGGTATGTATAAGCAGAAAAATTCCCAAACAAAGTAAGTTCCCATTGAGTCATGATAAAATGGAATCTTGACTCATGAAACAATTTTCAGGCAAGTCAGTTTGTAGACCCAGAACCCACTGAATGAAGGGATGGCTAGTTTCCCCTGAGGAAGACCTTGATAAAATACCTAAAAGTTTTATTATTAGCCTTTTCCAATTCCTTCCCCAGAGGGACCTACAGTCTTTTACAAGGGTAATTGTACACTGGGGGTAAAAAGCACTCAAACTTTCAAGGGTCTATTAGATACCGGTTCTGAATTGATGCTGACTCCAGGAGATCCTGAGAAGCACTGTGGCGCTCCAGCTAAAGTAGGGGCTTGTGGAGGTCAAGTGATTAGTGGAGATTTGGGTGAAGTCCAACTAACAATAGGTCCAGTGGGTTCCCAAACTAATCCTGTGATTATTCCTCCAGTTCCCACTATTTATAATTGGGCTAGAAGTTGGCAGAATTCTTGCATTGGTTCCCTGACCTGTGGAGTGAGGGCTATTATGGTTGGAAAGGCTTTAGAGTTGCCTCTGTAAGGAAAAATAGTGAGTCATCACATCCCTGGAAGAATTGCAGAAATTAATGCCATCACCAAAGACTTGAAGGATGCAGGGATGTTGGTTCCCACCATGTCTCCCTGTAACTCTCCTATCTGGCCAGTGTAGAAGATAGATAGGTCATGAAGAAAGACAATTGACTATCAAAATCTCAATGAGTTAGTGACTCCAATTACAACTGCTATACCAGATATGGTGTCCTTACTTGAACAGATGAACACAACTTCTGGTACATGATAAGCAATTATTGATCTAGCAAATACCTTTTTCTCAGTATCTGTCCATGAGTACCACCAGAAGCAAGACCAACAGTATACCTTCACAGTTTTACTCCAAGGAGATATTAACTTTCAAGCCCTGTGTCATAACTTAGTTGGAAGGGATGTTTATCATCTCTTTCTTACACAAAATATCTCATTGGTGCATTATTACACTAATTGAAAGTGAGTATGAGGTACCAACCACTTTGGATTCATTGGTAACGTATATGGAGACCAGAGGATGGGAAATAAATTCATCCTAAGTTCAATGGCCTTCTATCTCAGTGAAAGAAATACAGTAGTGTGAACTAGGCAGAGGTATTCATTTTAGGGTGAAGAATAAATTATTGAACCTGGCCCCTCCCACCACCAAGAAAGATGCACAAGATTCAGTGAGATGGTTTCTGGAGACAGTACATTCATCACTTGGGTGTGTAACTCCAGCTCAGATACCAAGTGACATGGATAGCTACTAGCTTTGTGTTTGTCCTAGAACACGGAAGAATCTACAACAGCTCCAGGCTGCTGTACCACTTGGATCACATGATCCACCATGGCTAAAGATACCTGAGATGCCCTTGGCAGATAGGTATCTCTTTGAAGCCTTTGTCACTATAGGTGAATCATAGGAAATACCCTTAGGATTAAGGAGCAAGGCTCTATCATCATTAACAGACATCTGTTCTCCCTTTGAAAGGCAACTCTTAGCCTTCTCTTGAGCCTTTAGTGGAAATTTGACATTTGACAGTAGGCCACCAACTTACCATCTAACCTGGGATGGGTTACCATGCAACCCATCATAAGCTGGGTGTTATCTGCCCCACCAAGACATAAAGTAGGATACACACAACAGCAATCTACTATCAAATGGAAGTGAGATGTGTGTGTGTGTGTGTGTGAGAGAGAGAGAGAGAGAGAGAGAGAGACAGAGAGAGAGACAGAGAGAGAGACAGAGAGAGACAGAGAGAGAGGAGGTTGGATAGGTACAAACTCCCAGTACAATGCTGTCTGTGGACAGGCATGCACCTAGAGCCTTCATGTGTGTGTTTCCTATGATTGGTTGACTGAGGAAGAAAAGAGTAAGGCCTGGTTTACTGATAGTTCTACACATTATGCAGGCACCTCTCAAAACTGCAAAATTACAAACCCTTTCTGAGAAAACCCTGAAAGACACTGGCAAGGGGAAATATTCACAGTGGGGAGAACTTTAGACAGTACACATGATCATACAGCTTGGAAGGGAAAATGGCCAGATGTGTGGATTTTTTTTCACCGATTCACAGGCTGTAGCTAATGAATTGGCTGCATAATCAGGAACTTGAGAGCATAATTGGAAAATCTGTGAGAAAGACACCTAGGGAAGAAGTAGATTTCTCCAAATGGGTAAATAATGTGAAAAGGCTTTTAAATGTGACTTTAGCAGAGGAGGAGTTCAATAACCCAGTAGATAAGATGACCCACTCTGTGGCTAGTCAGTGCCTTTCCCCAACCATCCCTGCCATTACTCGATGAGCCAATGAACAAAATGGTCATGGTAGCAGAGATGGAGATTATGCATGAGCTGAGCAACATGGACTTTCACTCATCAAGACTGACCTGACTACTACTATTGCTGAGTGCCAAATTTGCCAAGAGCACAGATCAACACTGAGACCCAGATATGGCATCACTCCCTGGAGTGACCAGTCAGTGACCTAGTGGCAGGTTGACTACCTCGGACCACTTCCTCCCTAAAAAGGATAACACTTTGTCTTTTCTGGAGTAGAAACTGTTTCTGCAAAAACCACCATCCATGGCATTATAGATTGCCTTATCCACTGTCACAGTATTCCACACAAAATCTGCCTCTGACCATGCAACTCACTTCATGGCTAGAGAAGTGTGACAGTAGGCCAGTGATCAATCAGGGAATCCACTGGCCTTACCATGTTCCCAGCATCCTGAAGCAGCTGACCTAAAAGAAACATGGAATAGCAGTTTGAAGACACAGTTACAGTGCCAATTAGGTGGCAGCAACCTGAAAGACTGAGGTAGGGTTCTCCAGAAGGCAGTATATGCTTTGAATCAGTGTCCAGTCCATTGGATGGTTTCTCCCATAATCAGGATCCAGGGGTCCTGGAATCAAGGAATGCAAAAGGGAATAGTTCCACTCACTATCACACTTATTGGCCCACTAGGAAAAGTTTGGCTTCCTGTTGCCATGACCTTAAGTTCTGCCAGTCTAGCAGTTTTGGTTCCAGACGGGAGAGCACTCCTGCCAGGAGACACAACAAATACATCATTGGACTAGAAGCTCAGACATCCCCCTGGACACTATGGGCTTCTGATGCCCTTAAGTCAACAAGCTAAGAAAGAACAACAGTTTTAAGAGGGGTGGTTGAACTGGATTACCAAGGGGAAATTGGATTGCTTCTCTACAGTGGAAGTAAGAAAGGTTATATCTGGAGTACATAAGATTCTTTAGGACATCCCTTAATACCACCATGTCCTGTAATTAAAACTCAGGCTCTATGACAAAGGGTGCAATCCCTCCAGAAAAGAAGGTATGAGTCACTCCTCCAGGAATAGGGCCAGGACCTGATGAGACGCTTGCTGAGGGTGGAGAGAATACAAAACGGGTAGTGGAGGAAGGCTGTTAGAAATACCAGCTAAGGCCATGAAACCAGAAATGAGGATTATAACTGGCGTGTTTCTGTTGTATTTTTTAAGAATGTGTTTATATAGCTATTTGTGTTTTCTTTCCTCAATTTCTTTATCATATTGTGCAACACCAATTAAGAGAGCATCAGTGGTTGTGATATTTAAGTTTGAGATACTAAAGGAATGCCCCTCAAGAGACATTGCCACCTATTCCAAATTTATAATGCATCTGCAGTTGAATAAGGGATAGCTACATTGTGTTAGGTATAATTATGACCTGGTTAAATATATGTGTTGATGATTATGTGTAGAATAGTTATATCATGTTGGACATAATTATGACCAGATTATTGTTTTTATTTAGAAATTAAGCATGACATAAGGAGATATGATTATGTGTCAAGTTGATAGGGGGTGGACTTGTGGTAGCTATTCTTGGTTGCAAACTTGACTACATCTGGAATTAACCAAAACCCAAATGGCTGGGTATATCTATGAAGGATTTTTTTTCTTAATTAAGTCATTTAAAGTGGGAAAACCCACTTTTAATACAGATCTTTTGAGGGGGAAGCTCCGCCTTTAATCAGGGCCACACCTTCTGCTGGCAGCCTATATAAAGGACATGGAAACAGAAAACCTGCTCTTTTTGCCTGCTTGTTCTTATTCTCACTCTTGCCAACAAGTCTATCTCTTCACTGGAATTAGAGCATACTTCTTCTGTATTCTGGCATACACTGAATATCAGCTGAGAAAGCTACCTCTGTGGACTGAACAGCTACTGGATTCTTGGGCTTCCTATTGGTAGACAGCCATCATTGTATTAGCTGGACCACAGCCTATGAGACATGCTAATAAATTCCCCTTATACATTCGTTCTATAGGCTCTGTTCCCCTAGAGAGCCCCGACAAATACACTGGCTGACAACCATGAAACCATCCAGTACGTTGCGGGAGGGGCAGTATGCCTATGAATTGAAGTCATCTGTTGTACAGGAGGTCTGAAGTAGAGACAGACGAATGGGCCATTGAAGTTCAGTTCCCAGTGAGTTTGCGATGGAAAGAATGTTAATTTCCTTTGCACACCAAGGCTACTGTAACAGAAAGATGATTTAAATAAATCATCCTCACATATGTTATACAGTGAACTAAGGTGTACTTAGAGAAATATGACTGTAGCTCTGGTGGTTTTTGTCAGGTGTTAAACAGTACTTTCCTTACAGTTGCACTCTAGAAATTTAATGTAAGAGCACAGGAAGACATTTTTTTCTTTTCCATTAAAACACATTTGAATGGAAAGCTAATGTCGTTAGTGCTACAGAAAGCCCTTTTTATTCTCAAAGGAGCAAATTAGAAATAAAGATTTCTTTAAAAGACATCTCAATGTAATATACATTTTAGAAAACTAAATGAGGACATTTTGGCAAAGCATTCTCAACTAAAATTCATGCTGATCATCCTAGTGTGAACTTCCAATACCAGGAGGTGGCCATATAAAATGATCTTCTCCTGTCTTAACAGTGCTCAAAATGTTGTTTTTGTTATCACAATGCCTTAAACTTTAATCTGACTCATAAATTCAGAAATCGTTAAGGGCCCTAATAATTTACAGAAGTTGATTAGCATTTAATTCGCAGTGAAGTAAGTCCTAATGTTTTTCTTTCTTTACATTTCTTTTATGCTCTATTTAAAACCAGAGTGAGTCATACCATGAAAGAAGATATTTGACTTCATTTGCCACATGCGTCTCCAAGTTAAGCCAGACCTGTTGCTCTAAAAAGTAGGCACTAGAACTAATACTTGCAATGGTGCTATGGGTAAAAGCCTCAGAATTAAACCCCAGGTACTTGCCAGGGAAAGCTGTGGCTCGTGTCTGCACAAACCACCGGAGCCTGCATGCTACTCAGTTAACTGCAGCATCCTCTAGCTTGATTCTCTAAACCTGAAACCCTTACAAGATCATTGCGGGGCTTTTAGGAAATTCGTATAACCATTCCAAAACCCAAGCCCTGCTTTAGTGCCTGAAGCTAGGTCCACCAGAGTGAACATTTTAGTTGACAACCCTATGAAAATTTTGGTTTCCTAAGCCAATGAGACTAGGAGTGGAATAGCACTAGGGATTACAGACTCTCACAGCCCACACAGGCTCAGAAAAGTCCAGCTTCCCTCTAGGAGGTGAGCAGGGAAGGCAGAGGAAAGATCATGTAAATCAAAGCCTACACTGGAAAGGAAGCCTAGGAGCTTCGGCAATTTGTCAGTGAATGATCATCAAAGCTGCCCCTACACCTCATTAGACAGAGGCCATCCAAGGTAATTATGTGTGACATCATAGGATGTCTGTGATTAGCATAAAGAGACTAAAAGGAGATAAAGTGTGTGGGACAGGTTGGAAGAAGAGCAAAGTAATAGGATTTGATGTTTGGGCTCATAGGCTACTGTTTCTACTTTTTAATATTGGAAAAGATACATATTTTGGGGGTATAATGCAGCCTAAGTAGAAATCTCACTTCTCTCCTCACAAAATCCTCAATACAATTGAATACATACGTGTGCATTTATCAAAAATGGGTACGTAGAGAGAGCAGGACCCCAACAAGTTAAAGGCTATCAGAAAATGACTATGTTTAATCGTCTACAATCTTGCTATTGTTTTCTCCTGTTATAATTAATGGACAAAACTTAATAGTATAAGCACATTCACACCAAATAATTAATATTCTGTAGTCATTAAAACATTTGTCTTATTTAGGTAAATTGAATACCTATCTTACAGGTTGGATCAAAGTACTCGTTTATCTAGTCAAGCATATCTTAACAACATGAATGCCTGCTGTTGCATACTTAGCTTTAAGGACATGCAAAGTATCTTAAAATTGGCATTTCGTTCTCCAAGGCCCAGCTATCTGGCTGTGTCACCAGGCTACTGACAATGCTCCACAGGTACCACTGGCTTACAGCAAGCAGCAAGCACCTTTAGTGAAGAAGCCTCCTCTCTCTGCAGTATTTGGTGTGTCTTACTCAGCACTAACTTGGCCCTTCTTGCCTGAGATTCTAAGACAGCATATATTGTACATGCTTCTCTTAATTCTGTCAACTCCTTTACCATCCTCAACAGTTCCCTATGAAACTGGCAGGCCCTGGATTTGTCTTTCTATGTTCTCACTGTCACGTTTTTCTTGAGTTACACAAGCATTCTGTTGCCTCAAGTACAACTCTAGGCTAATTCCAAAAATGTGTCTGAAGCCTTGAGTGTCCTTTCAAGTCCACCCCGCCCTTAAATAGGAAAGTCTCACAAACAAAATCCAATACCATTCTAGGCTAATTCCAAAGATGCATCTGAAGCCTTGAGTGTGTCCCTCCAAGTCCACCCCACCCTTAAATAGGAAACTCTCACAAAATTCAATGTCATTCTCTATTCAATTTTTCATATGCCTAACATTCAACCAGTGTTCACATTTTGTGACTCTTGCTAGCTCTTTTCCTAAATTTCTTTCCTCTTCCAACTGGACCTTGTCTCCTACCCAGGATTATTTTAAAAGCTATCTGAAAGTCATTTTATTCCATCAGCAACAAAAGCTCAGAACCAATACAATGAACCTGGAGTTTTGGTATATATTCTTCTTGGAGGTTATAATCTCTGGGAATATTGAGGAAAATGATAAGAACTGAGGGATTTTTGAAGTCATAGTTGGTCTTGAATTCCAACTCCATTTTCTTTTTAGAGAAGCTAAAAATTTCTGTCCTTTCCTTTTGTTACTTGAGAAAGATAAGACAATATACTCTAACTATGCAAACAGGGGTTTTAAATGAGATACTTTTTGTAAAATCTTTAGCAGTGTGCATTGCCTTAGGTAAACATTTACAAAGTTCAGAGGTTGGGGTATTCAGCACGGGGTACCGAGTGTTAGAGCTCTGGGTTCAGTTCCCAGCATCAGAAAAAATTCCTAATTCTCACCTCTTCCAAGTCTTGTTTTCTACTAATCAGTGGTTTATGACCTATTGTTTTAATTTGCTTGTACTTCGTGATATAAAACTTTTATATCATGTATGTTTTTATACTTCGTGATATAAATATACCACGACATATCCAGCTAGATGCATCTTTATGATTAGATGATTTTCAAATGTTGCTAGAGAAAATGTGAATGAACGTGCAACAAGGGGTTGGAGAGTGGTTAAGAGCATCTACTGCTCTGCTAGGACTGGAGTTCAGTTCCCAGCACCCACGAAGGAAGACTTGCAATTACAGCCCCAAGAGATGCAAGCCCCTCTTCTGGCCTACACAGGCACTTACATACATACATACATACATACACACACACACACACACACACACACACACACACACACACACACACACACACACACACACACACACACACACAGAGAGAGAGAGAGAGAGAGAGAGAGAGAGAGAGAGGAACACACACACACACACAATTACAAAAATAAAAAAAAAAATCCTAAAGTCCAATAAGGAGCAAAATTTTCAGTTGGTTGCCACTTGTCAACAGAAGTTCTTTAGTATATTCCAGTTTATGTAGTCTAATCAGGCACGATGTCACCCACTGGCTTCTAACAAACCTCACTGACTACTCAAGCTTTCCCTTACAAGGACTGTTCTAAAATGCAAATACAAATGAGGAACCTGGAGACTCAGCCTGTGGCAATTCCCACTGCTACACAGAACAGAAGCATGGCTCTGCCTTGAGCTTTCCCACTGACCCTGGCATGCTGGGTACCTCTCTGGCTGATCAATAGGTCCTGATTTGCCCTCCAAAGTGAATTAAACATCGGTCCTTACCTTTAAATGACTACCGGATATCCCATACTAAACAGGTCCCAGATTGAAATTATGATCTTTCCAATCATTCCAATCGTTCATATCATAAATTTGGAGTTAGTCATTCTTTTTTTTTCATTCTTTTATAACTTACATCATCTGCCAGTAGGAAGTCCAAATGACTCTAACTTTAAAATATATTTTTATTTTTAAAAGTTATTTAAAATGTCTTTAAAATATATCAATTACTCCACTGATAGTTTGGTCTGAGCTACCACTGTCTCTCACATTGTTAATAAGGATTTTCTCCTACTTTTAAGTACCATTCGTTCTAAAACATCCTACAGATGTCATACAATGACCTCATTTGCTTTGGTTAAATTTAAATTCTAAGGCTTTAGGTGATCTATTCCCAGTGCCCTTTTGACCTTATCTTATCAACTCTGCTGGCAAGCTGGCTTTCCTCCAGCACATCCACACCAAGGCTAGTGCCCTTGCCTTATGGCTTGGTAGACTATGCCCTCTGACCTGAATGAGCTTCCTGAAACAAACACAGAACTCGACCTTCCATACCTGTTACAATGAATAACACTCAAGCTAGCTAAAGTAATGTGGCAAGAGGCTCCTCTCCAAATTCTATTTGTATTTCTTTAAAGATATTTTAAGGCAGGTATGACAGCGTAGGCTTTTAATGCCAGCTCTAGGGAGTCAGAGGCAGGTGGATGTCTGTGTGTTCCAAGTCAACCTGGTTTGCACAGGGAGTAGTCAGGCCAGCGGGGGTCTCATGGTGAGACTCAGTCCTTAGTTCCCTAGTCTTTCAGATACTTTCCATCAGATGCAAACTGAAATAGTTATTTTTTGCTAAATGATAATTAGTGTAAATGGTTCTCAGGTACTGTGGATAGAAGAGAATTCAGTGGTGAGAAGAAAATATGGTACACATATTCATCAAGAAAATTGCTGCCAGTGAGATGGTAAATTCAATGAGAGAGACCTTTTGTTTGCTATATTCACAACATTTTATACTAACACTAAAGAGGGGGATGCTAGTGATCTAGCTTAGCTGGTAGAGTGTGTTTAACATGAACAACCTCCACTCCACCTGCCCAACCCCGCTGAGCAGAAGCTCAAAGTTGTGAGTTTCAGGTCATCCTGGACCACAGTTGGGTCTCCTGGGTGATCACATATTCATATTCATATTCTCTCTCTCTTTCTCTCTCTTTCCTATATAAACACACACAGACACATATATTTAAATCATTGCTCATACCACATAGCAAAATGCTATGCAATCTATTTATTTTACTTAAATAATGTTAGCTTATTCCTACTCCGTGAGTAGGAAGGTTTGTCTATTTTGGCTAATAATGTCTTTCAAATACCAAACACCTAAGAACAATGTAAGTGGCAATGTGAGTAATCGCTTCAGCAAAGAGCACAGTTCGGGCAGTGTTCAGCCTTACCATTTAGGTGCTGGGCTGCATCTTCAGATTGTTTGGAAGAAAAATCAAGCCAGTAAAGTGACAAAGGACAGGGACGTGAGGGTGAGGTGGCCCACATTGCCTCAGTTGCAGAGCCAGCCACTTACAAAACAACCCCATGGCCTAAGTGACAGGCTGCCCCTACAGCCTATTTGTCCCAAAATCTAGCCCAAAACTTGTTTTCAATCTTTTAGTCTTTCTGTTCCAGCAATGGATGGATGCTTTCGCAAGCACGTATACACAAGTCACTTTCATTTTCTACATTTGTTTGATCTTTGTAACTTTTTCCTGTGCCTGTGATTCTAAGGAAATGATACCAATCTGAAAAACAAATTTCTGGAATTAAATGTAAAAATGTCAAACCAAAGGACAATCTAAACTGGGCACCCATGGGAGGTGGTGAGCCTTCCTCTGCAGGCAGCACTTCTAACCTCTGGCAGATTGACTGGTTTTCACAACTAAGTTGGAGTCCCCACTAAAGTCTCTCTAAGGTCAACTTCCTGCTTCCTAGTCTACCATACCTTAGGCAGGCTTCCACCATACACCACCAAGTTAATCTGAGCTACTGGCTTCTGTATGGGGGTGAGGAGGCCGACACCCAGCTTTGGGCCTCTTTGAGTACCTAACAGAGGACTGAGGTTTGGTATCTTGGAGCAGCAACATTTTGCTAACGATGTGAGTGTTCAGAAAAGACAGAGGTAAGCCGGGCGGTGGTGGCACACGCCTTTAATCCTAGCACTCGGGAGGCAGAGGCAGGCGGATCTTTGTGAGTTCGAGACCAGCCTGGGCTACAAAGCTAGTTCCAGGACAGGCTCCAAAGCCACAGAAAAATCCTGTCTCAAAAAACCAAAAAAAAAAAAAAAAGAAAAGACAGAGGTAATAAATAGACACTCACTTAATTTGAACAGCCGGGACTACACGCCCAGTCCCCTGTTTACAACTGTGTTTGAAGTTAACAGAGTATTCTGAAGTGAAAGAAAACTAGTATGTCGCAAATCCTTCCCTAGCCCTATGACAAAAAGTAAGCTCTAAAAAAAATATAAACAACACCAATAATTTCCCTTTCTTATAGTGTGCGTCTTTTGGAGATCCTTAAAATTGGTTTTAAAAATACTTCTTACATCTCTAAGAAAGTATTTTTAAGAGAGCTATTGACAAGTTTAAGAGAAAAAAATTAATATTATTCGGGAACCATGGCTAAGCAAGCAAAGACAGAAATATTGGACAAAGGCTGGCCATTGCATTTTCATGGTATTCCACAAGATGTCAGCATGTAACTGAGCATCTTCAGCTGGGGTGAGGGGTGTTTTCCCTTAAGTAGAACAATAGAAGGCCTTTTCCTCAGCCTGAGATCTGCCACCGGAGCTTTGTTAACTCAATTCATAAATATACTCTCATGCCTATTTCATTATTGTAAACACGGTTCTTCATGTAGTCTCACCACAGTTGGAAAATGATGGATTTTTTCATCTTTACAGAATTTCATCTCTTACCAAATTACAAACCTTAAATACTTAGAGAGGTCTAAGACTGATCTTCAAACCCAAGATATTCCCAGCCCCCTCAAATATCTGGGTGAATTCTTATGGATGAAGCAAGTTAGTGGAGTGCAGAGGAATTTCACTCACTATATATCATAAAATCAGAGGCATCTAGACTATGTGAAAGGAGAGAGAGAGAGAGAGAGAGAGAGAGGGAGTGTGTGTGTGTGTGTGTGTGTGTGTGTGTGTGCATGTGTGTTTGCATGTGTGTGGGTGTGTGTGTGCAGGCACCAGTCTTCTCTTGACATATTCTCTTTGTTCACCATCATTAAACCACATGCTGAGTGCCAGCACCTGACCAACTTTCAATATTGATTATTAGAAAATAAGGAGCTGGTATCTTCCACGTATGAGGATTAGCAAGGCCCCATAAATGGGAGAAAGCCATCCAGTGAAATTACTTCAATCACAGTAACAAAAGGCCGTCGAGATTTTCTTACATCATTTGCAGCTTTCTCTTGCTTTTCATGTTTTTCTCGGTCATAAGCCATTTTCTTCAGCAATTTCTTCATGGCTCTCCTTTCCTTCTTCTGATTTTCAGTATTCTGCTTCCTCACTTGATTTACAATAAACTTTGGAATCTATAGAAAAAAGAAATTCCATTTGAGGAGGAAAATAAAACATAAAAGGCACAGAACCATTTTAAACTAAATACTGTTTTCTTTTCCATGTTTTTAGTTTCAAGAGGAAAAAATTCTGTTTCTCAAGACTAAGCCATTTAAATGTGCCGTTCATTAACTCTGTGAGAGGAAATGAACCATGTACTTACTTAGACCAGGGGCAGGGCATCCACTTGATGTAATTTACCACCAACTGTGCAAAGGTGCAAAAGGGACTTTGTGAAGTTCAAGGACATACTGGCTGCATCCTTGCCATGGATGTCAACACAGATCCCGGAGGAGACCCTTGTGGAGGCCACTACCTCTGTAGTTGTCCCCTAAGCAACCACCTCTCTCCAGCTCCTATAAGCTAACCTACAGGTCCCTTCTAGTAATCCAGATGGCCTCTACTGTTGGATAAGAAAAAAGCTCACCCACCAACAAAAGCCAAAAATTGGCTAGCGGCACTTCTAAATATATACTATACTTCTAAAGATAAGAGAAACTTATCCTTAGAAATTATATTAAGAACAAAATCTTTTAGGCAGTTACAATGTAACTATAAAATAATGTTGCTTTTACAAGAGGCAGACACGATAACTGAGCGTTACTTTAAATATATTTGAAATAAGCTACATCATTTGCCTTTGAATTGAATATAAAAAGCGTTGAGAGTCTAGGAAGCATCATTTTGTATTTTTTAAAAATATTGGAATTAGGAGAGGCTCACATTAAGCTTTAAAATGGTTAATATCATAATTTGGCTTAAATTTCTTTATTTCACTTTTCTAAATGCTTGTAATAAAAGACTCTTTCTCTGAAAATATATGAATTTTGTTGAAAAAAAATGAGACTCATCAACTAAATCTCTCATCAACATCCATATTGATTATCTGTCAAAACTTAAGATCAACGTAAGAATAAAGCAGGAAACTGCATTCAAGACCTCAGCAATCGGAGCACAGAATGTGTATGTCCTTTTAAATAACAGTTCTGTGGAAAATTAGGGGATGATGGGAGCAGAGACAGCATGAGCTCTTTAGAATGTGACAGCCTGAAGAGCGAGCAAAGGGGAAATGTGCTGATGGAACTACCCACGAAGAGCCTTTTACAAGGCATGTTTTCTTGACCTAATTTTTATGGTTTTAAAAAAGAAATTCACAAGGCCCTGCTTACTTCTGTGAATAAAACGCCTGTAATACCTCTCCACTCACACACGACAATGGTACTCTTTTACAAGGCTGGCAGACAGCACACAGTGTGTTTTTAAGCCATTGAGGAAAAAAATAGCCCACTGCCTTTAAATATCAACTTTATAAAGTTATTTTCATGATTATTTTGGACAATTATGCTAGGAAATTACATGACCATTATTGCAGTTTTGAAACAAATACCACGTTTTTCTTATATGAGAACCATAGATCTAAAATTTGGGTTATGTATAAGTGTGTGTGTGCAAGTCCATGGATATTAGAAAAGGAATGATGGGAGAAAGAGAAGAGGTCTTACGGTAGAGGAGAAAGGAAGATTATGGAATACATACAATACAAGGATAAAAGAGAATACCAACTGGAGGGAGAGAAGAGAATCTGCCAGAAGAAATGCAGGCATGAGGTTTAAAAAAGTACAATGAGAAATATGTATGGCGAGGTCACTATGAAACCCAAGTCTTTGCACACTGACCTGAAAATTTAAGCTAAAAACATATACTTACTGTCCATAGAAGTTTCTGGTACTTAATCAATAAGTGCATGACACTTGCCGTCCCAGCTGCCATTTCAAATTCTCGTTGTTCACTGGACTTCAAACCCAGCGTATGGCACATGAAGAGATTCGGGGCCATGACCATTGCTACATTTACAACCGTCATTTTATTCTTCTCTCTATTGTCAATGATTCTTTGGAGAAATTCAAGCAAGGCCTAAAACAAAAATGACCGAGATGTCTGTCATACATGGAGACAAGAGATTGAAGGCGCTGTAGCACATAGGATTTTTAAGTTATTTTTTAAAAAGATGTTATTTATCTCTGAATGCATTTTGGAAAAAAGTCAAATGGAAGCCACCTATTATGTAATCTTCCTAAGACAGATTCATAACATGAAAGAGTTTAAATGGAGTTACCTTGAAGGGGATAATACCTCTGCTTCACACCACAGGCTAGCAAATGAAAAACCCAGTGCCAGAGATAGGCTGCCTCTTTTGGAGTTGTTGGCCAATAGCTATTTCCACTGTTTCTGACTATCCTTCAGAATTCAACAGGAAGACCCTGCTGCTGACATACTTGAATCATAGAACTTGGAGACATCAAGATGGTAGTGATCTCAGAGCGTCATCCCTACTTGCTAGTTTCCATGGTGCTGGAAGGTTCTAATGGATGCTACCAGGAGACAAAGGTAAACGTGGTTCGAAGGCAGCTGTGAACTCTGTGAACTATGCTAAGGACTAGCCCGACAAGATACGCCCACTGGTACAGTCGTGGCACAGATGTCATGGGAATGACCAACCACTTTCTAATTAAATTTAAACCTACAGTAAACTATACTGGTCACCAAAATCTGGATCAAGAATCTATGCCTACACAGATTATACCCTAAAAAAGAACTTACTACTATTAGTATGCTAATTGGAAATAGTATTAAACCAATTCCTAATGACTTACTGCTATACCTATAGATTAGCACCCCCTTTAATCCTCATCAGAAAGGCTTATTCTTGAGATGGCAATTGATACATAGACCTACAACTGGCCAGGATACAGAGAATAAGATACTACAGAATAATCAGCCCTCAATTATACACGTATATCTCATGTCTCCCCCTCAAAGCTGAAGTATCATCAGGGAAGAGGAGACAGAGGGATTGCAAGAGCCAGAGGTGAAAGATGACTATAAAGAGACAGTGTTTACCAGACACAGCACGGTGGCTGTACAGTGGTTGCCACAGAACGAAGAAGACCTACACAAGTATAAACCATTCAAAGCCCCAGCATGGAGGGAGAATGAGCACACTGTCACGTGCCTAACAAAGGAGCTGGTCCCACTCCCAGGAGTACTGGGGGCTACACAAACAGGATTCAATGATCTTAAAAGAAAATAGGAAAAAAAAAAAAGACCATATAGTTGTGTGAGTAAGAAGCTGAGGGTAGATCTGGGAGGAGCTGTGGGGGGGAGTCGAAAATAAAACAAAATACACTGTATGAAATTATCAAAAAAATAAAGAAATTGCTAGTTATCAAAGAATCAGTTAAAAATGTTATTTAAAATCAAAATACTAAGAAAAAAAAAACTATTTTTGCTGTGGTGTATTTCAGCAGGTAAGAAGATTTGCTTTCAGACCTGTCAACATGAGGTCATCACCAGAACCTACATGGTGGAAGGAGATAATCAACTCCTAAAATAAGTTCCCTGAGCTTCCTTGACACATGTGTACCTATGCCCATAAACACGCAAATAAATAATGGGAAAAATGTTAAAAAGAAGATCCAGGACTGAGGATGGCTCAGATGCTAAAAGTCCCTGCTGTGTAAGCTTGAAGACCCAAGTTTGAGTCTTAGAACCCAAGTAAAAAAAGTTGTGTTAGATAGTTTACGTTTGGAGAGGCAGAAATGGGCTTATTCACCAACCTGCCTAGCATAATCCAGGCATCCCTAGGTGTCAGTGAGAAACCTTCTCTCAAAAAACAAGAGTGTCAGCTCCTTGGAATGACACCCAAGGTTGAACTCTGGTTCCCCCCCCCCCAAATACACACATGCACACACAAGGGAATCATGTGTAACTACCTATCTGTATCCAACAGGCCTGACAGACAGATCAAATCCAAAATGGAGCTTTGTCTCTCCCAAGCCCATGGCACAGGGCAGCAAGGCAGAGACTGCATCTGACATGGTGCAGAGACGCACAGCAGTACAGACCTCTAGATCTACAGGAACCGCAGAGCACCAAAAAGTAGTTTAAAATAACAAGTAAACATTCACTTCTTTCAGAAAGTCCTCGTCTTTTTGTTCTCAAGAAAAGAAAGGAAAGAGAAGAAAAGGAAAAGGAGGGATATAAAATGAAAAGAAAGACGGAAAAAGAAGAAAATCTTTGAGAAAGTACTACCTTAGTTTCCTTCTCACCTTCTCACTAGCCTGCTGGCACAAAATCTAAACAAAATGACCTTTGCTGTAGAAAAAAAAAGGAAATACCAAAAAATACCAAAGAAATAAGAGGTTTTTTTAAAAATGAGAAAATGAATGAACTGGAGCTTCGCAGACTAGGTTAGGTCTTATTCAGCACAAACATCGCCACTTTCATTCCTACCACACACTCCGGGTTGTTGGTACCCAAAGCCACCAGTAGCTGGGTCGCCCTTGTCAAACAAGGCCGAGGGTTCTTTTTCCTTTTTGTCTTTTTGGGTGATTTTCTCAAGAATACCGCTACCCACATGTGTGTTTGATGTTCTCCATGAATGAAGCAGCGTATTAGGTACATTTTACACACCATCACACACTACAGCCACCCCAGTTTGTTGAGGAGGAAGTGAGGTCTTAGGGAACATTACTGGAGGGCTCACAACCAGCAAATGCTGTGGATGGAATGTGATCTCAGGTCGCTCTGGCTTCTGTTTCTGAACTCTCAACTGTGCAAGGAATCACATTTTCATAGTTATCCTAAAATCCCTACCTGAAAAAGTCAAAATAGGCTAGACCCAAATGGAAGACACAAAGCCAAGTAAGAGTGGCCTTTCTACAAGATTTCAGGGCAGAAACTAAAACAAAAAAAATCAGTCTCTAGTGCTAACAGGTTGATCTTACATCAGGTTTATTTGCAATATAGACCTCAGACATCTGAAGCACACTAAAGGCTTAATATCTAACAGCAAAATTTATGTATCTAATATCTGGTACAGTGCTTGGAAAGCTAAATTGTAATTGAAGCATCGTGTTGCATTGAAGCAACATGTTCACAAATGAGAACCAAAGATTAATTGAAGTTTAGGGAAAAATATTTAATTTTGTTCCACAGAGACCAGAATGGTTTCTTGGGGACCAGTGTATCTCTTTCTTTATGAGCATAAATTACAAAGATTAGATAATTATTTTAATTGTGGTGTGCACATGCAATAAGATTGTTCAAAATATTACTCGAGGAATGCCAGGGAGAAAAGGGGAAGGGGAGGAGGGAAGAAATAGAGGGGAGGAAAGAGAAGATAAGCTAGTGAGGTGCTGGCTCAGCCCTTGACAAAGCTACACTGAAGAATGGATGGCCATTTTAAGCAGCTGTGTGCCATATAAAGAGCCTGGTATAAGAAAACTGCGTACTTGCAAACCTATGCTTTTTGAGGCTATGATAGCAGTTACTTATTACTGTAAGTGTCCATTGGATATCTCTTTTCAATACCTCTGTAAAAATTTGTCCCTATGTAAAATGGGAATATAACTCTCCTAGTCTTCAAGGGCTGTGACGATATACAGAACAGTTTTAAAACTAAATTAATTAATTGCAAAAACGGTAGCCGGAGAGAGGCCTCAGCCCGCCCTTAAGATTTGTTCTTGCAGAGGGCCAGAGTTTGATTCCCAGCACCCATATGTGGTGGCTCACAATCACCTGTAAGCGCTCTTCTGACCTCTGTAGATGCTCATATTGAGCCCTCCTACACATAAATAAGAAGAAACTCTTTTAAAGGGGGGGGTAAGGGACTGGGCAGGTAGCCCAGTGGCTAAGAGCAGTCACTGTTCGTGCAATCCAGAGTTCAGTTCCCAGTACTCATATTAGACAGTTCACAACTGCCTGTAACTCCAGCTCCATTGGGATCTGGCAGTCTCTTCTGGAACTTGAAAGTACTACATAGACAGACGACAGACAGGCAGACAGACAGACAGATACACACACACACACACACACACACGAGAGAGAAACAGAACCAGATTAATAATGCTTCTGTAGCATATATTGAATTTTTTACTATTTTTTCCAAAGTTTATGATTAATCCCTTCTCAGAACATGCTAAACTTGTTTATTTTCAAGATGAGGGCCTTACTATGCATATGTGCCAAGGCTGGCCTCAAATTTGCCACCTTCACTTCTTGGCCTCCTGTATTCTGGGATTAAAGGAGTACCCTACCATCTTAGTTACTTTCCTATGCCCATGACAAGAAACCATGACCAAGGCAATCTATAGAAGAGTTTATTGGGGGCTTACAGTGAGAGTCCATGATCATCATGGCAGGGAGCATGGCAGTGGGGAGTGGGAAGCAGGGAACAGGCAACAGGCATGGCACCTAGGTAGTAGCTAAGAGCTTATGTCTTAATCCACAGAAGCAGAAGGTAGAAAAACCTCAAAATCTGCCCTTACTGACACACCTCCTCTGATAAGGCCACACAACCTAATCCTTCCCAAACTGTTCCACCAACTGGGGACCAGGTCTTCAAACAAAGGAGCCTATGATGGACTTTTCATTCAACCCATAGTGCCTAGCAATACTGACCTTAGCTATTTGTGGCTCAGGAAAATTAACCAGTGTGAAAACAATACACACCAATCTTAAGAACCTCTAATGATACTAGTACTGAGATCATTAAATCAGACGAGTGAGTGCTTTACCAAATTACTTCAATATAATTATACAAATCAGGACGTCCAGCCCTTAGAGAAACAACTTAATGTTAACGGATATTTTAGCTGGCCATTGTGACCTATTTCAAACTCTACCACTTCTAAATATAAACACCTGTCACATCTTCAGGACAATGTATCACACCTGATGAATGCTGGCACTTGCATTTCAAATTCCTGTTGCTTGCTTTATTGGACATATTCACTAAATAACACTTGGAAAGCATAGAAAACCAGGAAGAAGGAAACACAGAAAAAGTCCATCTTTTCTATTAATCAATGAACTTTAATCATCTGCTCTTCCAGAAGAAATATCATTGTGAAAATTGGAAAAGCAAGGCTTAGAACTAGCAGTGGGGGTGCATGGTGGCAGGGGGCAGGAATAGATCTTAAATTCAAGCTCGGCTATGGTGGCTTGCCAAGATATCCTTTTTTTTTTTTTTTTTAGAGGGTGGGGCTTGAGACAGAGCTTCTATGTAGCTTTGGAACCTTGGAACCTGTCCTGGAACTTGCTCAGAAGACCAGACTGGCCTTGAACTCACAGAGATCCATCTGTTTCTGCCTCCTGAGTGCTGGAATTATAGGTGTGCATCACCAACTGCACCATGGAGATGCTCAGAGGGTAAGCCACTGCCACACAAGCTTCTGAACCAGAGTTTGGATTCTCAGAACCCACTTACATATTAGGTGGGTATTGAAGTCCCTGTAATCCCACGTATGGGAGGGAAGCAGAACCTGGGGATCCTGGGAGCTAGCTAAACTCGATGCATCAGAAAGCTCTACGTTCAGTTGAGACACCCTGTCTCAGGCCTAGAAGAGTTAAGAACTCTTGCCACTCCTGCAGAGAACCTGTTGGCAACACAAATGTAATGTAACGTGGCTGAAAACCACCTGCCATTCTAGGTCCAAGAGAAGAGATCGGGTGCTCTCTAGTGGCCTCTGTAAGCACTGCAGGCAGTCTGAAGCACAGAGCTGCACATAGGCAAACACACACACACACACACACACACACACACACAAAATTAAAGACAAATAAGTATTTTTTTAAACAGAGACCCTGCCTCAATGTAAGGGGCAGAATGCAATAAGGAAGACACCAAATGTACAATCTTCGGCCACCACACACACACACACACACACACACACACACACACACACACAATCACGCAGGCACTTATGTACACACACAACTATATAAACATGTATGCCCACACATATATGAACATTCTCTCTCACACACATTCTCTCTCTCAGAAAGAAAGAAATTCTACAAAACAAAACAACTCGGAAGGTTAGAGAGGTGGCTTAGTGATTAAGAGCATTTGTTATTGCTACAGGGAATTCTATTCTCAGCGAGACTCTAAAACCAAACATATCTCCAGCTCCAAGGGATCTGCTGCCCGTTTCTGGCTGTCATGGGCACCTGTACATACATAGTGCACACATAGAAGCAGGCATGCAGATACACATATAAAGTAAATAAACTTTCTTTAAAACCCTCAGCAACATTATTAGCAACCTAGTAAATTAATTAGTAAAAGATTGCCTCTCAATATCTGTCCTTAAAAGATTGCCTCTCAATATCTGTCCTTAAAAGATTGCCTCTCAATATCTATCTGTCCTTAAAAGCACCCTTTCACATTTTGGATGCATATTGCTGTTCCCAAAACAAGCCTTCTACTGTTTGTCCATAAACAATGAAAAAATTACTCTGCATCTTTCTAAGGGATATTTAGTGTAAATTAACCAGCTGACCTTCAGTGTGTCTCTGTTTGCATCAGGCAGAAGGATGACAAGGAGGTTCAAAGCCTGCAATTGTTCCTTTTTGGTTGGAAGATCTGTAGAGAGATGAAAGAAATCTAAAAACTTTAGGGAACACTTTCCTTTTTTTTCCATTTCTAAATAAAAAGAGAAGTTATTGGGTGTCAACGTTACAGGGAAATGTAAGATGCGGTGCCTGAGCAGCCAGCCTCCCCGAGAATGTTTGCTGGAGATCCGGGAAGCAGCTGCTTCAAGCAACCTTCGTCCTAGGATGCTAGCTTCCAACTGGGACCACATGATGCACAGCCTTATGTTTGCAGACATACCACAGTGATTTGGAAACAATTTTAGCTTCCATATGCTAATTATCCTCCCATGGAAACATGGAGAAGACTGGACTGTCCAGGATATGCTACCAAGGGTAGGGGACTTCCTTAACACTGAAGCTTGTCTCTTTCAGTGTCAAGGAACAAAATTCAAAAGGAGAGCTCTGGCAGGCAGAGAAAAAACGGGGTCTGGAGTATAGCAGGTGTCCAATAAATGTGTGTGGCATGAATAAGGAATCAATCAGCAAAGGAACCAAAACCAAGAGGTAGATAGTATTATCACTGGAACCTAATATTCCCAGAGATTTAGGGAATTATCAGCACTACTTTGTCAGCTTGCAACAAATTTGATCCATATCCAGGAAGTGTAGTCAAAATAATGCAACTTCATCACTATAAATATTTTTACCAAAAGATTTTTTTTGTTTAAATGAGATAATTTAAATAATGATTTTTTATTATCTTTATGAATTTTTGAAAGAAAAAAAATGCTATGACACAAGGTAACTTAGGCATTCACCCCAAAATTGTGCATCTAAAGAACAGCATGCAACACTGTGAATGGGAACTCTACCTCTCTGTCATTATTAATAATGCACTCATTCGCTCACAAAGTTTCCAGTTTGGAAGACAAAGATATGATAACTTGAATATCATTACAGTACTGTTTCCTTTCCTGATGGCCCCTGGGAGTAAATGGAACAATCATAGCAGGATATAAACCTTGCAAGATCTCTGTGCTCCCTGGAAAGGAATCAAGACTGATTACTTATCTTAATTTGGTGTTTTCCAGGACCACAAAGTGGCCACACACCAGAATCCCATGGCCCTCTACCAATGAGGTAGCCAAACATCCTCCAGCCCTCTACACAAATCCAGGATTTAAGAATTAGGAAAAGAGACACTGATATCTCTTTGTGCTTTTATAATAACTTAACTCACAGCTTCTCCAGTGTGTGCTGCTTTCAACACCTGGCAAGAAACCCACATCAGAGATGATGTGACTCACACAGGGAAGAAAGAAACTTGAAGTTTCCAGGTTTTAACTTTAGATGTATTGTGTTCTCAAAGACCATACACCTAATCTGCACCCAAAGAGGACATTCTGGTAAGTTTATTTGTGGAAGGAAAATGGTGTGCAGCATTTGAGTAACTCTTGACAACCGTGAAACATGTCTAACCAAAGCCATCTGGTGATGTGCCCTATGATGCCAGTGGTCAGTGAGCTGGTAAGTGTAAGTGGCACCTATTCCCAGGCTACTTACTCTGGACAGCCTGGAAGGCTTTGAGATACTCCACACTCAGCAGCGGCTGGGGCAGCTCTCTGAGAAAGAGCTTCAGCAGGCTGGCTGCATCGTGCTGCTTGACACTTTCCCAGTTGAAAGTTCCTTCATAAAACTTCACTTCTAGCTCTTGGCAAAGATTCTGAATGGCACAGAGGGAGAAAGAAATTAGCAGTGCACACATGGGTTTTTTTCTTCTTCTCCCTGTTGAGAGTATGATTATGTTTTCTACCTTACAAGAAATCTAATCTGTTAAGGGTCAGAGTAGTAGAAGTCAACATTTGTCTGTCACTCAGAAAAGATGCCATCCCCAGCCCTGACTGCTCTTATGTAGAGGAATTATACCCAAAGTGAAGAAAAAGGTTTAAGTATTTTCACCCACTTTAATTAGCAAAGGTTTAATCAAAAGATCGATTAAAATCACGTTCCATTAGGCACATCATCTAGACCCTACAATTTGTCATTATTATTAAAACAGACCACTTAAAATTCAAGATGATGTTTTTGAGCTATTTCGAGGTATATTACATAACAAAACACATAAATTAATCCCTGGGCAAGCAAAAGGTTACCTCTCATTTGTTACCTCTGAGAATTGCAAAAGCCAAATCCTATAGAGAGGATACAAAAAATATATAATGATACCTACCTACTGTGTCTGCACCATCATCCTGCTACTAGCTCAGGTTAATGTTTGGAATCCATGTAAAATCAGGATGTTGAGGTCATCCATTTCAATCACTCTAGATGTGCCAACCCTTCTCCTCCTACTACTACTACATCAAGTTAGTTCCTAACTAATATTTTTCTGGATTCATTTTTAATGTAGTATAAGCCCTATTATGTAAGAAATTCTAAGCTTCTATTACTGGAACCACTTTCTCAAAAGATAGCTTTGGTTTGGCTTATGTTTTTTTGTTTGGTTTCTTTTGCTGTGGTGCTGGAAGTGGAACCCTAGGCTCCCTGCATGCTAGGAAACTGGTCCCCTACTGAACTACATCCTCTGTTGTTCTTCTGCTTCTACCAATACAACCCTCTTTTCTTTCTTTGTTTCTTTTCCCCATTTTTCTAATTGGTGAAAAACATGGATGCTACCTCAAAACTTAGGGGTGGAGTAAAAGGGGAGCAAGGGAAGAAAAAGAAAGGAGAAGGGAAGGAGGAAAGATGGAGAGAGCAGAAATGAAGAGGGAGCGAGACAAGAAGAGGCTAAAGGAGGGAGGGGGGCAAGAACGAGGAGTGCAGGAAATTCAGTGGGGCGGGGACATCAAACTTTTCCTCATCATCTTTAAATCATTTACAAGGGGCTAGCTGCAGCATGATCTGGTCTATGACGACAGGCTGGGTGGACCAGTTAGCACAGTTGAATCCACTTAACTGGCCTTCAAAATTACACTAGCTGTTCCTTCTGTCAACACTGCCAACTCTGTGGCTCTTGTCAAGGGCCTTAATCTGCTCCCTGCCTGGAGTGCTATGTTCATGCTCCTTTTAAAAATCAAAACTCAATTGCTATTACTCATCCTGATTTAATCTCTCACCCAGCTCCCTACTACCTCTCTGAGTCATGATGTTCTCATTATCATAAGATTATAATAGGTGATGTGGGGATTTGGAAAAATAAAAACTTACAGAAAAAACAGAAGGGGGATGTAAAGAAACAATAAACTGGATGTTGAGAGGCTTTATTGTTCTATTTTATCTGCTTTGCTAGCAAGAAAAAGGGGTGGGGAGGCTAAGTTGGCCTTTAAAACGTGCAAGCATAACTAAACAATAAAATTACATTAACAGAACTGAAGTGTTTCTTCGGTTACCTTGATTCTCATGGCAGCTCCCGGTATGCGTAGGAGGCCCTCGGTTTCCAGACCGCCTTCTTCAATTCGAGAAATCAGCTGTGGGTAAGCCAATGAACATTCTGATCTCAGTGTTTGTAACGGGTGCAGTTTAACATCTGTCCCCCTCCCCCTTATCGGTAAGTGAAAGTTGATCCCGAGGGCACGCAAATTGGATATGGTGAGGCTTTGAGTGCTAGTGAAGCAACATCTTCAAAACTATGCATACGAAAACCTGAGATAAAATTTTGAAAAAGTTGGTCTTATTCTCCTTTGTAAAAGAAATGTGTATTTCACACAACAGCTGTGACTCTCCACAGGATCAGGGAGAAAATGTTCACTGTGTAAAAGCAACTCAGAACACCATTCTGCTTTTCTAGCAACATGCATTGTACAATCAAATAAATATCATGCAATTCCAGTATTTGCACGTTTATATCTGCACCTAGCTTGTTTCAAGAAACAATATTTTTGTATAAAAAAATGGTTGCTAATATTCATTTTAAGCTACTAGTGGTAATCTTGAAGAAGAATGCTTTCAAACGGGGCTTCTAAATCCAACATTCAATGAATGGGTACAGATCTACTTCAATGACTCCACTAAAATAAACTAAAATGAAAAGGTAGAAGCCATAGGGCTGGAAACATGACTAGGTGGTTAAGAGCATGAACTGCTCTTGCAGAGGACTTAAATTCAGATCTCAAATTCAGGTCACAGTTACCTGGAACTTCAGGTGAAGGGGATCTGATGTCTCTGCTCTTTGCATACACCGTTTTCACATGCACATACCCACACACAAATACACCCAATTTTTTTAATGAGTAAATAAATATTAAAAAAAAACAAATCACAAAAATCAGACAGGTAGGGAATATTCCAGAAGCAAATTGTTAAAAGGCTCTGCAGACGGCAAAAGTGGTCTGCTTCTTGACAGGGAGCTTCCCGTTGAAAAACCTGGATCACACATTTCTTGGGTAGCACATGGAGCATACAGAGGGCAGAGCATCCTCTGCAATGTTTAGGGAAAACACTTTTCACCTCCTCCTTACAAATACAGGGCACATACTACATAGGAGCTTCTTTCCTATAGCCCACCCCCTTTAGCCACATGCGGCCTTCCTGTATTTCCAATCTTTCTTTAATGTTCTCTGCACACCTTGCGACATAAAATTCTCCAGGGTGCAAAAGAATATTGTTTTCTTCAGGGAATTCCCTGTTAATGATTAATTGGGCTCCATAGACCACACAGACCTTATTGCTTTCCCCTTGCAAATAAAAGTGTCTGTGATGGGAAAGTCTTGCATCCTTGAGGGGGTGGTGTTGGACCTCTGTCTACATGTTCCAAAATCCAATGTGCCATAGCATGTGGACCCTGGTGATTTCTTTGCCTTAATGAACTTATCTGTCCTATCCTATGAATAGATTTTGACCAGGAAATTCACGGATACAGAGGGATTCCGAGAAAATGCCAAAAACAGCATCAAGTTCTAAGAATACATTATTGACTCAAGCATCCACCTTGACCCCTCAGAGAAGTACATTAATCTTTCAAATTCAAAAATTTCCGAGACCACATCTTTCAAGAGAACCGCTGTAGAGAAACTCAGCGCGAAAAGAATTAGGAATTGTTTGAGATTAGAAGGACATTATTCAATAAAGTATTTCATGACAAATTTTAAAATATTCCATGCATGACCAATTTACATTTTATTTCCCCCTATAAAATATTTGCATGTCCTATCAAACCATCCAATTGAATGCGGACGGCTGCAGTCAGTCAGATTTTAGCAGTCTACATTTCTCACTGTTATTAAGTAAAGAAGAAAATCGAAAATTGGGGCTTCTAAACAGCTGAATGGGATTCATTTCTGAATTCTACATTTGAATCTGTTTCTAGTGTTCTCTAATGTTAGGTCCCAGCATGAAGAGTGATGTGTGTGCTGCATGGAACAATATCGTGTGCTCTCTCCTATTTCTCACTTGGAAAATCACATATTTTAGCTACCTTATTAATTAGCTGAGTACTGGCTTTTATAATAGTAGGAAACATGCTTTCTTCCGTGGCCTCTGCCAAGGCTGCTGGGTCCTGTGGAGCTCTGAGCACATGCAGTACCCAGCTGCCAATTTCAGGAAAAGCCTGCCCTGGGTGACTTGGAAGTAGGGTGGTCTTCACCCCCTGAAGGAAGTAGTAACCCACAACAGTGCAAGTGTGGTTATCAGGTCTGAATGAGAAAACTGCTTCCATCGGGACTTCGGGTTTCTGACAACACTGTGTTTTGAGTAAGGTATGTGGTCACTGTAATGTCAAGGTCCTAATTAAAATACTCATGGGGAGAGAAAGTAAACTTTGCTTTAGAGGATCAAAGAGCTGTGATAATTCCAGAGAATTCTTGCAAAGCCCAGCTATGATTTGGGACGCGGGGCAGTGATGGAATTCACAACCAGGGCAACTGAACTACATCTCCGGCTATAATTTCTCGTGGTACAAGATGATGGCCATGTACTACATATGGCTCACCACTTGTTAATGAAAAAGCTAGTGGTTTTCAGTATCTGTTTGGATAGTAGCCATCTTTTGACAGCTCAGAACATTCCAAATACTTTGGGGACATTGCTTTTTAAAATCAAAGATATTTTAAGTTCCTATAACACCCCAGATAAGAAATATTGTTAATACTGTGTTTTTGCAACTGTGTGTGAAAAGCCGGCAATGTATCAGCAAATAAGTATGGCTATATTCCAATAAAGCTTACTGATCAGCACACACAAAAAAAGGAAACATTCTAGCTTTCCTTAAATTTTCAAGATCTCAAATAGACAAACTATACTTAATTATGCTGTTTGGGGAAAACAGGTATTCCATGCTTTATCAGTGATCTATAATATTACTCAAAATGTAAATCTTGTACTGTGTGTACGTTTAGGTGGAGTGTGTGTAGAGTGAAAAATCAATGTGGAAATGGAATCAAACCCTTTGGGCACAACACTGATTTAACTGATCATCTTAAGAAGAGGACATTGGATTAAAAATTTGATCAGAAGCCGGCAGTGGTGGCACACGCCTTTAATCCCAGCACTCAGGAGGCAGAGATAGGCAGATCTCTGTGAGTTTGAGGCCAGCCTGGTCTACAAGATCTAGTTCCAGGACAGGCTCCAAAGCTACAGAGAATCCTTGTCTCAAAAACCACACACACACACACACACACACACACACACACACACACAATTTGATCAGAAAATGCACTTTGAAGTAAAATGAACATTTTTCTTTATCCATCCTCTTCTAAGAACATGGTTTGAACAACATGCTTTGTGGGGGGGGAAGGAAAATAAAAAATGAAATTGACTGATATTCGATAATCTTTGGCTAGTGCCACCTGCCAGACATTCTTCCTTCACAGAAAGTCTGGGAGCGAATGTTCCTGCAAACCAACTGTTTCCTTCTTTTACAAAAAGGAAGGACAGACAATGGGCTGTGGGCTGGTGATCAAATGATGGGTCTCACAAGACATCTCTGCGGCTTCTTTCTTACAGCACAAAGCAGATGCAAACTGGTGATTTGCTGCCTACCCGTCAACTCCTTAAAGGCCTTCTCTTTTTAATAGGAACAAAACTAAAGTACAAATTAAAGGCAGGATGCTGCAGAAGTCTCAGGTGTGTTCGAGAGAACAAAATTGTAAAAAACTAATTAAATAAATCGAATCAAATTTTGGGGAAAATTGAACAAAGATTTTTATTTTCTTAAGAGACCACATGCAGTCAGTATTCAGTCTACCATGGAAGTATCTTAGATGAAACTAAACTCACACTTCCCTGCGTGATGAAGAACGTGTGTGCCAACCTGGTTAGTGTTGAGTGCCCAGTGGTTCAAACACTGATCTAGATGCTGCGTGATGGTATCTTTTAGAAGGGACCAAGTGTTGAATTGCAGAGTTTAAGCCACACAATATGGTGAGCCCCATGCCATCAAGTGAAGATGCAAAAGCAATGCTTGAGGAAGAAACTATTCTTCCTCAAGACTACAACATCAACTCTTGCCTAAGTTGTTCTCCTGCCATCTTGGTCCACACATCAGATTTCTGGATTCCATTAACTGCATAAACAAAATCATTAAAAGAAACCTTTCCATAGAGATATAGGTATGGATAGAGATATAGATATATAGACAGAGACAGAGATACAGATATAGATTCCATTGATTTCAGTGAAGCTTGGCCCTAAAGAAGATACTTCAAAGATACTGTTTTACAATGCATCTTTGTATAGCAACTCCATCCTTTTACATAAGAAAAATATAGTAGAATGTGTAGTCTCTAAATGCCAGCTTCTTTATCTTAATCAGAATAACTGTTATCAACTATTAATATAGACACGGTTCATCAGACCGTGGCAAAAGAACTCTCCAGAATACTCATCAAGAGACACATTAGGTATGTTTGGATGCAACGACAGGAAGGAGGAATGAAACGCCAACAGCAAGCGACTAACAATGGTTGTAACTAATTTGGAACAGAACAGTGACTACCAAATATACTGAGCCTTAGGACCGGCTAAGTCAGTCAGCTGAAAACAGTCTCTACTGTCCTGAGAAATTATCAATATTGACATGCTGAGGCTGTGGGCAAGGAATCTATTGGATAGTCCATGACTGTAGGGCCTGCCTTCTTTACTGTGTCTTCGTAGGTTTTATCAAGTGTAATCTGTTCCTCTGCACAATGATGGCTCAGAGGTTGAGCTGAATATTTTTTATTGTTCCAGATAATCCCCTTATGAATAATTGAGAGTTGACTACACAAGCAACTTGATAGTTTAGCAATCATTTTCTAATTCTACTTTATGGTTTCTTTGCCTACTTTGGACGTGGGCACTGGTAAATTAAGTTGGACATCCTCACTGCAAATAGGAAAGCTTGAGAAATACATGCATGCATGAAATATTCATGAGGATTCAATTCCCTGGGAATTTATACACAGTTCCCACTCCTATGTATTATAGAACTGAAATCTCAATTACACAAAAGCAGCTAATATAAGACAGGAAAATGATGCCAGGTAATCACAGTTACAGTAATATCACAGAAAGTATCACCATGAGATAAAAATTATGAGCCCTTGAAACAAATTTGCTTCCTGAATATAAAATCAAAGTATAAAATAAAACAGCATATCAATTGGAAAACTGTATTAGAACAGTCCGAGTGTAAAATGCCACCATTAGCCTAAGTATGTTCTTGCTGCACTGGCCAGGTCTGGCCTACTTACATTTTGAAAGATCAAGGGTATTCGAGTTCCTGGCACTTTCCTTTGATCTTGGTCTAATAACATGGTTAATGGAACACCAAAAAGACCAGAGTCTGCAACAAGAAAACAAAAGCTCTTCACTTCATCAACCTATAGGATAGCAATAAAAACTGGAAATATGAGATTTGTTACATTGTCATTTATTGATCAGATTATTTATTGAGCACCTACTTAAGAAAATGATACCACAAGACCATTAAGTAGATACAACACAGCCAAAGCTTGGCTCTGTCTTCGAGGACAATCCAGAAGGGATAGGTATCTGAACAAAAGACGGCAGTTAGAGTGAACTGCCGCAGAAGAAAAACAAACTACCATAAGGACATGTAAACTATTTGAACAGTGGACAAAGTGAAACCAAATTAAAAGTCCTGACATATAATCAAACACCATTTATCTCTCCTTTACAAAATGGACATTGAACAATCCATGATACAGCTAAACATAAATATTTACTTTTTAGAATTACAATCCTGATCTATAAATGTGTCTTTTAAAACATAGTAGATATCTAGTGCTCTCACATTTAAATTCTCCCCTCCCATCTGACTCTCTCTCTCTCTCTCTCTCTCTCTCTCTCTCTCTCTCTCTGTGTGTGTGTGTGTGTGTGTGTGTAATATTTGTATATTTTCTACAAATGTACAATTTTCTACAATTTTCAAGCCTTTTGCGTTAAGTTTGAAATGAACACATCTACCTACAACCTATGTTTGTCTCTTTTCTGGGTTGATGTTTACCACAGAAGTGAGAGCTCTGTCCTTTAGGAATGACACAATCAAGTAAATAACATTCATTCATGGACAAGGAGAAGAGACTGGCCTTTATATAACAAAACCAAAAATTATACCAACAATAAACAAACAAACAACAAGAACAGCAACAAGCACCTCTGTAAGCCATTTTAACATCTGGGACAGGCGGTCATAGCTATTCAAACTGTATTCCTAATTTATCATTGAAGAAAGCACCAAGATGAGTTTGGGCAGAAGCATTTGAAGTCATAATTCTTCACAGGGAGGTAGGGGAAATCCAAAGCACCAAAGAACTCAGAAAGTCACCACGGCAAGGCTTGCGCTAAAATACTCCCATAACTAAGCACAGAATGAGGTCTTTAGGGTCCACCATGACAGGGATACACAGGAAGGCCAGGAACGGTACACTTCAGTCCTACAGAGAAACTGTCTCTCTAACTTACATCAGGTACATACATGTCTTGACTCGTGTTACCATAGCAACTCAAGTCCTCATTCCCAGTGCCTCTTTAGGAGACATCCGTAAGGTTAAACAAGAGGACAGAGATTCCTAAAGGGGAAAGCTCTGTTAGTAGAGAATTAGCTGGGTTTCCAGATGAAGAAAATAAGAGAAGCCATGATGAAAGGTGCCTGTTCTTTATCATGTTATCAGAATTAGTCTGCTGATGCAACAGGCAAGCAAGCTGCTTGCAAAATCGAGAAGACATGTGGAAAATGAGTACAGTGTGCTAGCACCATATCTCACAGCGGCATTATTTTATTTACCGGGGGGGAAACATGTTTTTGTCAAATGCTAAAAATACAATGTGTAGGGCTCTTCAGGTCAAAGGGCATGCCATACAAGCTGGAAAGCCAGAGCTCGAGCCTTGAAAATCACAATAGAAGGCAAGAACTGTTTCATGCGAGTTGTCCTCTGATGTCCATACACACACTGTGGCACTGGCATGTCCACACTCACACGTACATTACATGCACATGATACTAGGATGTAAATTTAAATTTAAAAAGAGAATGAAAGAAAGCGAACATAGGAACAGATTGTTACTACCCTGTATTTCAACATGGAAGAAAGTAAGTAATCACTTAGAAACCATTTTTTTTTTTTTTTTGTGATCTGGTTTTGGCAATAGACATATCTGCCAAAGGTCTCTTTCTTAAACACACAGTTTCTGAAGATGAAAACATGAGCATTACAATTCCTGAATAACAGTTCCCTTTTGTGAGAATTAAATGATTTGGCTGTATTTTCTCTGCTTATCAATTTATAAAAAGTTGAAAGACAGCGTCGAGAATTGGAACTCTAGATGCACTCAAGCACCAGTTTATCTGGCTGGCCTTCCGCCCCACCACCAAGAGCACCACCCAAGAGCTAAGTCCATTTTTGCTACTATGGAACCAAATCTAACTTTACCTTTTGTTTTGATTTTCACAGCTTTCTGTTGTTTGAGTTCCACACCCAATACATCATAGAGGGCAGTGAGTTCAATCAGGGCTAGATGGCAAACTTTCTTCATGTCTTGGGGGGCCAGGTCCCCAATCCTTGTAGTACCTGTTTTATCTTTTGGCAGTCTGAAACTCTAAAAGAATATAAACAAACAAACAAACAAATAAATAAATAGAAAACAAATAGTAAGTGTTATCACTATCTAACTCTCTTTGCTCCTCTTATAATGAAAGGAGAAAACATTCTAACTATGGCCAAAATATTATACTCAAGATTGAGTGACACTGAAAGCCATGGAAGAATGTCTCTGTCAGAATGCAGCTTGGTTTTATCATGGAGAGCCCCAAACAGTGTAGATAATTTACAGCTGATGTCTGACATAAAGTGATGCCAAACTAAGTAATGCAAGGGATTCATACCACTGGATCAGAGAACAGAAAAAATAAATTCTGTCTCACGGGCCTTCACAAACCAAAGGTTAAATATCAGGCAGGGACCATAAGGAAGAGGTACAGAGAGGAAAAGAGGTTAAACAATCTCCTGAATATAAACAGGGAAAAGAGAAAGAGGAATTGTGTTTATGAGGAAGTCCTTAGAATGTTCCAGTTTTCCTCCACATGCCTGGTGCTCTCTTAATTGTTATATAAAAAAAAAAGCAGTGAGGTTAGTAAAGAAAAGCCATCCACCATCAGAGTAAGAGCAGCATCAACTTTAGAGCCAGAGGGTTATCAGTTACATGGCTACTTACTAGCTGTGGGATCGGGCAACTGCTAAACCATCCTTTCTACCAAATAGGATAAGAAAGAGGAAGAGAAAGTCCCCTTAGTCAGAGGGTCACTGTGAGGCTTAAATGGTCAATACAAACAAACTACTTTTCTCTCTGCTATTATTGCTTTTTCACTGGTGAACATACACAGGCCAAGATCCTACCCCAGGTCACGGGTCTATAAGTGATGCTTTTGCTCTTTTGTGCCTTTCTCAAATATCATCTCCTAATGACTTAACCTCCTTTATCATTAAACAAATTAAATATAAGAAAACAAGGCACAAAGTAGAAGAATAAATTTCTCTGGCATATTTAGTACAAATTATAGTCCCACTGTGTTTACTGAATAAAACTGATCATTCTCCAGTAGCTTAATTAAAAATCATATCATCAAGACTGTTTCTTAGGGGTTTGCCATAATTCCTTCATTAAGCTGCTAAGTAAGATCAGCCATCAGATTCCTTCCCAAGCATTCATTCTCAGAGTGTGGGTCAGGGAAACTTGTGGGTACCAATTAGTCCAAGAGGTCAAGCTTATGAGCCAAACATTAGTATTAATAACCTTGCTAAGATGTATTTCTTTCTTTTTTACTCTACTTCTCTCAAGACTGTATAATGGAGTTTTCCAGAAGTAAATGACATGTATATTCCAACAGACAGAATGTAAAGGAGTTGTTTCCATTTTTCAAAGGGCATGTATATCCTTAGTAGTTAACTTTAATGCATTATCTTAATTTTTAACTTAAAGGGTTTTTCTGGTGTTAGAAATCAAATGCAGAGATCATTTTTTTCTGTTTTGCACTCTGACAATCAAAATTGGCATCTTGTACATGTCTGGTGAAATGCTGGGTTTTTAATTTCTGACATAGCAAATATCCAGAGTATCAGACATGGTGACTTACATATGTAATTCCAATGCTCAGGCGGCTGAGGCAGGAACTGTGGTGAGGTCAGGGCCAACATGGGTTACATAGTGAATTTCAGGGTAGCCTAGCTACACAGTAAGACCCTGTCTCAAAAACTTACATGTACCCATAGTTCAATTAACAGATATAAAAAGTTTTTGAAGACTTAAGTCATTTTTGAGAGAACATTTGCCAACAGAAAGTAGAACAATTCCTAACATTGGCAATGTTTGGAGATTGGGTAGCTTTTCAGATATACTCAACTCCAAGAGCCTGAGTGTCCACCAAAAAAAAAAAGGTGTCTTTTTGAACTTCTAGTAGTAAATTTTTCCTCTGAGAATATGAAGCAAAACAGTGAGGGGCATCATGGAAGGTAGAGTCTACAGACATTTTAAGTCTCCATTCATTTGACCTCCATGGTGCACTCAGAGTTGAGAATGTGGAGCTACACTGCAGCTGGCATATTCTGTCTCCATCACTTCCTAGTTGTGTTAGGTTTTTCTCATTGTGACACAGTCTTGAGAAAACACAACTGGAGGGAGGACTTTTATTTTTGCACATAGTTTCAGTCCATGGCAGTGTGTGGGGTGTGTGTGGTCAAACTCATCTCTTAGTGGTCAAAAAACTGAAGGATGGGAGGAAGGGAAAAAGGAAAGGAGGGATGGAGCAGATAGGGGTGGGCTGGGGTGGATAAATTAGGGGTAGATAGAGAATGAGAGAGAGAAAGAGAGAGAGAGAGAGGAGGATTGGGGGGGAGACAGAGAGAGAGAGAGAGAGACGGTAAAGTAGAAATATCACAGATCCTACCACTCTACATCACAGGGTGAGGCTCCAACGACACATGTAAGCATACAGAAAGTATTAAGTGCACACACACATGTACACACACACACACACACACACGCCATATATTTGCACCAAATATATGGGTGTAATTGAGAAAGGGTCTCTCATGCAGTCAAAGCTGTCTTGAAATTTTCCATATTACAAAGTCTGGCCTTGAACTTGATTCTCCTGGCCCTTTCCATCAAAGTGCTGAGATGTACATTCTACCTGTCCCCATGCCTAATCAATTACTCTATTTTTTCAGTGAATTTTAAGAATCATTTGAAAGTACTCTTGGTTTTATTTTCCTGCATGCTATAGTCAGAAAAGGAATATACTCATTGGATGAATAACATCTCATTATACCCTGCAAAAAGTTACAGCAGGGTAAGAATCAGGGCAGATTCTAAGGTGTGGGGAATCAGATTTTAGAAGTAAAGAAATATGGCCGCATAGACAATGGACACCATTCTCTGACTGTTCCTGTCTGCTCTAGTTGTCTGAAAGTCCAGGCAACGTTCCCGTTCTACTCAACTTCTTCACTCTCGGGGGAAGGAGGGAACGGTGTAGGTCGATAGAGGATGAAAAGACTCTCAAAGGCAGGGCTACGTCTTGATCATCTCTCCAGCCCCAGTATCTCTTTGGCTTAGCATGTTTCAGGTGCACGGCCACAGACTAACGAAGGAACCAAGACACACACCCCACACAGAGAAGTCAACCATGTCAAGCTACTTCACCGTGTTTTCTCTGTTCTCTAATGTCCTGTCATATTTCCTGAGGTTTCATTTATTAAAGGCAATGGTGGACCTGGCACATACTGGGCAAACACCTGTCCTTGCCCCACATCATCAACCCTGAGTTTTATTTTTTAAAACCCACATAAAACAGGTCCCATTTTTCTCACACATACCTCTGTACCTCTGCTAACGGGTTTGTTTCCAGTATGGCTGAGCCAACCATATCTACCTACTTATGCGTTTAAAAACCAACGGTTCAAGAGTTTCATTAAAATCAGTTGCTTTGGGTCTAATAAGCCCTGCAATATAATTACCAAAAAGTATTTCCCAAGGTAAATGTTTAGAGAAACCTGAAATGTTATTAGTACAAACATTTCATTTACCTAGCAATATATGTCATGAGCTTGTTTATTTATTTATTTAAACATTGTGCTTAATAAAGGAGTCAGTTCTTTATCCCAATGTTTAATTCATAATGGCTGTTTTAAATATTTATGAAGTTTCCTGTCATTTTATTTGTGTGTGTGTGCGTGCGTGCGTGCGTGCATGAGTGCATGTTAAGAGACAGGGTGGTTCACTTTCTTTAGTGAGGTAAATAACTAAAATTTCAGCAAGAGTAAAGTGCCTTACTTTTGGAAAAATGCATTTTTTAAAGAGATGAAATTTTTCCAAAATGCATCAGGTTGTTAGGGCCTCTATATGAGATAAAAAGGTGAGCTAGTTCTCTCCAACTGCACCCTTCTTTTGTAGGCTGGAAAGTATAGCCGGTGGGGAGGTGTATTAGGGACTTTATTAGTAATGTGGAAGTTGAGCTTTTACTCATCAACCACTCCCACTCTCGATTCAAGTGGGACATCAAGAGCAGACCATGCTCCCAGAATGAAGCCCTGGCAGGCTACATCATCTCCCGAACTTGCATGCACATTTAAAAGCTATGGTGGATGGTATCTACCTCATGATGATCACTCCAGATATGAGCACCATTTCTGGACTGTGACACATACCCAATGCGCACAGTGGAGCTAAGTTTGCAGATGACTGCAAGATATTAAATGCAAGCAAGCTCCAACCGTAAGAGAAGAAACGTGGATTCACTGTGAGAGCAGAAAGAACTTACAAGGACCGCTCAATGTTGCAGGAAAAGGGAAGTGAATAAGAAATGAGGTCACCAGAGAGCTGCTCATTGCATAAAGCCCACTGTTTATTTACAGGGGAAGGGAAGTCTAGCCACAAAATGGAACTTACAGATCTGTTTAGACACCTGCTTCAAAGTGGCACCAGCCAATATTCATTTCATCAACCATGTTACTATTGACGAAGAGAACTCTATAACATGCTCACCCACCAAAGGCATTTCTGAACCATGGTTATAGAGATGGATCAGTACATGCAGATGAAAACCAAATGCAGAGATGATGGACAGTCACCAAGACTATGGTTCTGGTCACTGAAAAGGCACTTTCAAATATTTTATAGACTGAGTTCAGAGTCCAGCAGGAAAGAATTGAAAAATGAACTGTTAAGATAGCCACAAGACAGTTGAAGGTTCCCAGGTAACTATGAAACAGCAGAAAGGGGGGTGGTTGTTGCATAACTTGGGCACAACATGAAAAAAATCCAAGAAGGTAGTCAAATAAAGATAACTTGGTAAAGAAAAAAATAGCAGACCAACTTTTATTTCTAAAACCTTCAAATGAAGATTACATTTTATTTCATTATTTGGGGAAGCAACCTAAAACTCAGTAACACCTCAGTTTTGTTTAATTAATGGCCCCCTCCCCTGCAGCTTCAATGATTTCCATCTTCTGTGACAAGGACTGTCACAGGCTGAGAGTTTTATTCTTCCAAAGGAGAATCTGGGAGTATGGGTCATTGCTTTGTGCCAAATCTCGAGAACTCCTTTACTTTCTCCATTAGGCTCTGAAAACAGCTCCTCAAAATGTACCAGCAAGTCTGGAAACCACCAGATGTCTATCCCTAAGGGACTGCTTTAATAAATCAGGATGCGGCCTCACAGTAGAGACATGTGTATCCAGAAAAAGAAATGAGAAGTTTGTCTCCGCATTATGATGCTAGGGTCTCTGAAAAATAGTTAAAATCAAACCAAGATGGAGAAAAATATGAGCAGTGGGCTAATATCTGTAGATAAAATGGAGTATCAAAGTAAAAAGGGTTCTCTTAGACTAGAGAATTGTCTTTGGCTAAGAGCACTTGCTGTTCTTGTAGAGGATGCAGGTTTGGTTCCCAGCACCCATATGATGGCTCATAATCATCTATATCTCCAGCTCCAGGGATCCAACACCCTCTTCTGACCTGTGTGGCCGCCAGGTACACACAAGGTGCACACACATTCATGTATGCAAAACCCTCATCACATAAAACTATAAATAAGTACTTTAAAATTTAAAAAAATCCAAAAGGATTCTCTAAAAGGAGGGTTTTAACAGGGTGATCTGTCAAAGATAAATGCTAAACTTGCTTTATTTTGATTTATATTTGCCTTTTGGGTCATATAACTATTTTATAGTCTTAGAGAATAAAATATTTCAGAAAAAGCAATCTTTAAAAATTAAGAATAAAACCATAGCAAATTAACTCAACCAGATATGCACTTGGCAGCCTAACCACACAAAGAACCACCCTAAAAAAGCTACAGCTCCTTAACTTCACAGTATCAAATCCCCTTTGCGATACATCCCAAGGACACAAATGGCTGTAGAAGGGCAACCTTCAATCATTCTGAAGCATTCTCACTGAATGTGGTCACCATTGGCATTCTGAGAATGTTATGCATTGATGCAGAATAAACAAACAAGTGTGCTTTAGACAGCAGAAGCTCTGTCACCTGCCCTTTCCTAAAGAACTACACTTCTCAGCATGGGAGAAAGATAAAAATTGACATCTCTACTGAACAGGGCTTCCAAGTGATAAGCAGTCCGGAGAACTGAACACTTTTGGTGTCCTGGCCATAGGTGGCCAGCTCTACTTCTAGTAAATAGAACCAGGGGCACTTGAAAGTGAGTACTTTTAAGTCTGAGCAGGGAATACACTAGATAAGCCCAGGGAGATTTTCCTGTGGTGTCATTAAACATGTATGAACCCATGGGTTAAGAAGCCAGTTTTATAAACACACACAGATATGAGTTGGCACTGATAACAAATGGCAAGAAAGCAAAAAATAAATTTAAAAACTTATATAAATGGGAAAAATAACCATCTTGATAATGGTTTTCATAAGAGAAATGTCCAGAATAATAAATGAAAAAAAACTATTAGGACCTCATCCTTTTAGACCATTAACAGCTTAATGGAGTCAGGTATGGCTCTGAACCACAGTTTTAATTAGACAAAAGAAAGATAGCCAGGTATCCCCAGTAGAGAACACATGACAATATATCTAAAATATCTAGACCAAATCAAAACAAATAACCAGGAACTTAAATGTGATAGAACTAATGTCAACCTGTTTATAAATACATAGATGTGAAACTATCCTATGGGGACAGAAAGAGTCAGAGAGTGAGATTCATCTGAATTTTATAACATTTTATAACATGGTTCAATAAAGTGAGGGCAGAACTGGAAGACAGAACAACACTTAAAACACTTGCTGCACAACAGAGAGGACCAGGGTTTGGAACCGTGTGTGTGTGTGTGTGCGTGTGTGCGTGCGTGCGTGTGTGTGTGTGTGTGTGTGTGTGTGTGTGTGTGCGTGTGTGTGTGCGTGCGTGCGTGTGTGTGTGTGTGTGTGTGTGTGTGTGTGTGGCGGCTGCCTGCCAAATCCCTGAAGGCAGAAGACAGGGGATCCTCCCGACAAGATGGCTAGCCAGATGAGCTACTTCAGCAAGCCCTGGGTTTGTTTTAAAGACAAATAAGCAATAAGTCACATGAAAGAGGAATTGAAGAACGTTCCTAACATCTACCTTCAGGCCTCCACATGCACACACGTGTACACATTCACATGTGGCTACATGTACATGAGCATGCACAAACATGTGATAACACACATAAGCATGTGAGAAAACAAATCAACTCTGAAGTGAGGAGGCACAGAAAAACAGGTGACATGTGGGAAGAGAAGTAGCAGAATGACAGACTCGAGGTCAATGGGGAAGGGAAACCAGAGGAATGGAAGGAGGGGCAGGGTTAAGGGAAAGATGGAGAATATAAGTGTCATACCAAGCAAACTCAAGGCACAGAATTTATTTGGAACCTGTCCCTCAAACTGCAGAAACAATCATGATAATTGAGAAATCATTATGGTTTGAAAACTGAGTATTTGAGATGAAAGTACCCAGTTTAAAGGTACTTAAAGGCATAATAATGATAACATGGGAGTGCAGCTTTTAATACCTCTGTTTTTAGCAATATAAACCTTTACAGATGATAACAGAAATTCATACATGTGTTTTGATATAACACAGATAAGGAAACTAGGCAGAGTTGCAGAAGGGTCTGGGCTGGCTGACAGGTGAAGAACTTAGAAATTTCCTATGTTATTCCTTAGCTTCTGCTTTAAAATGTATGAAAAGACACGAGGCACTCACAGCAGAGAGAACATGCTGTACAGAGGAAGGCTCAGATCCTAAAGACCATTTGTTGCTAAAAAAGAACCAGTTGCTTTAAGAAACAGCTGCTTTCAAGTCTAAGAGGGAGAAAATTACAAGGTGAGCCTGGAACATCCTGTCCTAGAGAATGAAGAAGAAAGGGATAAGGAGGGCAAGATGAAACAGCATGGGGAGCCACTGCCGGCCCCCACCGGGTAAGGCTGCCCAGGCTGTGTAGCTCTGACCATCAAAGACAAAAGATCATATCTACAAAATGCTGAATAAAAAAGTTAGCAGTCTATAGTGGCATGCAAAGCTGAAAAGAGAAGAGCTACCAATTACTGAGGAATGCAGCTGTCAATTAATGTAGAAGAGACAGCAGGATTAGGAAATCAACATTTCTCAAAGCCCAGAAAAGGCTATAATGAAGACCAAACTAGTATACATTGTAGGTAGGAAAGGCATCTTCACAGTGTGAGAACTTAGCCCAGTTGGTAGCAAAACTTCGGTCATAGAGAATGGCTTGTATCACTTCAGAGACATAGCAGTTTTGGTTCAATGTTTAACTTGTATCTAATCATAATGAAAGGATCAGACACATTTTCAATATTATGAACTTCTTTTAAAATGTTTTTAAAGACACAAACAAAAATAAAAGAGAAAATATCTCAACTAACATAACATATACTTCATATCCAAGTCTCCAAAGGATATGAGGAAGGGGAAGACTATGAGGGCAGTCTGTGACAACTGTCAAGGCTTTTGTGATTGCTAAATATTAACTATAACTTTAGAATCTAACTTGTCTTAAAAGTTTGTTTAATTTTTATTTTTTAATGTTTATTTTATATGTACGTGGTGTTTTCCCACATGTTTGTCTGTGTACCTCACCACGAGCATGCCTCGTGTCCAGAGATACCAGAAGAGGGAATTAGATTCCCTGAACCTGAAGTTACACAATTGTGAGCAGCCATGTAGGTGCTGAGAACCAACCCTAGACCCTCACAGAGCAGCCAGTGCTCCTAGTCACTGAGCCACATCTCCAGCTCCAACTGTTTTGAATGTTTTTGAAAAGTCTTAAAATACCAAGTGAATATATCCTCCCTGTTAGAACAGTGTATATACAGATAGACAGATATAGAAAGAAAGGATAGGAAAATACTAATAACTTGAATCAACTGTTGATACCAATTTAACAATTCTTGCTACCTCATGCTTTCAACTTTTCTTTGGCTTCTAAATTTTAAAAATACAAAGGTTGTTCAATGGACATTCTTTTAGGATCATCTGAGGATGTATTACATACAGGCAATGAGGCATCATTGTCTCGAATCTTGGGCATCCTCTCCTTGCTGAGTTCTTTCTGATTGACAGCTTGCTCCGCAAATGACACTTCCAAGTTGATGTCTGTTTCAGAGGCAGGTGTATCCTCAGGTACCCGTGGGATCAGCTCCTTGTTCTCAACAGCCCCACTAGATCTTTGGTCTAGGAGAAAAAAGACAATTGAACTGTAAGCCCTTTATTTAAAAACCTTCTCATGTATTAACAAAACCCATGGGAAGAATATTATTTACTCTAGGAAACAATTTACTGTTATTTTAACAATAAAATGCCTACTCTGGGAATTATATCAATGGTTCACAGTAAAAGCTGGGAGATGGAGGTGACTGGCAAATCAGGGTTCAACTGTGGGTTCTCTGCAATCACAGTTTTTCGGCTGGGTACAGATTCCAAAGCAGGCATCAAACTCAGCGGCAAGTCTCATAAAGTTTAGTAGGTGCAACTGTTATTTTCTTCTGCACTGAGGAACTAGAAGTGGGAGCATGAGAGGCAAGCTTCATTGTAACCTCTGCCTAGAGCTTTTGCTTTAATTTCTTAAGAGTGGAACACATCCGGGGGCAGCTGTCTTCCACACCCTGGAATGTTACCTATGTAGCATGGTAAAAATTCCAAAACAAAAGCTGATGCCAACAACTCATCATGATGAAAGTCAAATCTGGAGGCACCTGGTACAAGAACCGACAAGCTTGGGATCTGATTCTATCAGAGATCAGAAAGGGCCCTTCCGCCCTGAGTCAAACAAACTGTGGACATTTTCAAAACTTTCCTTTGGCTTCTTCATTTTGTCTGCGGCTGGCCCTCTAGGAAATAATTAAGGTTGGAAACTTTTCTTTGATAAAAACAACAGCTACCAGGGTGGAAGAAAACACTTCCAAATTTCCTTGGTGATTTCTTGGCTTTGGTACATCTCACGTTAGAAAGGCCCTGGCATGAACGCTGGGGTTCTTGTCACAGCTCATGTTTGATTCACAGTAAGATGCTGTGAACTGTAAAAGGAACAGACTGACATGGAGGCCCATGCCTGTGACTCCAGCACTTAGGAGGTAAGAAATCAAGACTTCAAAGTCATCTTCGACTGTACGGTGAGTTTAAGGCCACAGGAGCTATGAGACCCTGTCTCCAAGAGCAAAAATAGTGTTGGTTAGGTGGATCAAAGCATGAAGATATTGACATACAAACCCTACAACTTGGGTTCCATCCTTGGGTCCCACAGTGAAGGAAAGAAGTAACTCGCGAATGTTGTTCTCTGGCCTCCACAGATGTACCACAGCATGTGCATACCACACACACACACACACACACACACATACACACACACACACACACATACACATACACACACACACGACATAACAAAACAACAAAAAACAAATTTAAATAAATGAGTAAACCCAAAATGAATAAATAAGCTGATACAGGGGCATGGGAATAATGCATGCCTCCAATCCAAAGAGTGAATTAATTTCCTGACTGAACAAAATGAAATCTTGTCTCAAAAAATAAAAAAAAAAACAAAAGTGAAGATGATGCTTTATATGTTTACCTACTAATATTGCACACCGTGAAACAAAAATGACAGAAGATGAAGTTAGTTTTAAAAACCTAATAAGTACATGTCAGAAATCCAGAGGTATGTTGTTCCAGAGCTTACTGCTCAGAAGTAATTTTACCATCACTTAATATAAAACGAAAACCTTTGTTTCAACGGAAATAAAATTAAGAGTTAAATATGAATGAAAGCCATACTCATTCCCACTCAGCAAGCAGAGAGAACTTCGTGAGCATGTGGCTGCGCAGTCATTTGAGGCTCTCAGCTCAGGAGGGTCTCGCCTTTGTTTAATGCTTCTGGATAGCCAAATTGAAACCTACAAAAAGCCTAGATTTTTGGCATGAACCAGCCCAGATAGCTCTCAGACAATATTCCAGTTAGGCAAGCAAGCAAACATGAACCTATGTTAAATAAAGATGAATCGAAAGCTCCGTGACGGTATTCTCTGCTCCCATGTCTGTCATATTTGTGTTTCTCAACAGTCTATGACAGTTTTAAGCAGAATACTTAATAACTTTTAGGATTAATTTTTAAATGCTTATCATAAATGTCAAAACAAAAAAATAATTTTATTTCCCCATTAGTTTATATGGTTATATGTTTTGCTGTGAAGACATTATTGGTTTCCTAGGAAACAATTCACTGAGAAAAAATGATTAGCCATTTTTGTAAATTAGAAGCTACTTTCAGCTGCTGGATGTTGGTGGACGAGAATTTAAAAACAATTCTCTTCAATGCTTCTATGTCGGTTACAGTAATCACCCGCTCCTCATGCATACCCAAATAAATACGCTGTGCTGAATTCAAACCAGAGCCATTCAGAACACCTTTAAAACAAATTGATTTCCTCCAGAAACATAGCAACAAGAACAAAAAATATAAAATGAACCAACCTCAGTTCAAATGTGAAATCAAGTTCAGGCAGGGAAGAGGAAAAAATAAGTGGGGGTGGGGTGGTGGTGGTGAAGGGAGGCACTGTTAGGAGACAGACAGCAAGTTGGCTAAGAATAAGGATGGAGCCGTCATTCCCATACGGTTTATACAGAGAAGTTAAAGGAAAATCTTGAAACAAATTCCTTGCATGTTAAATCCACAAGAATTATTTTCTTCTTCTTCTTCTTCTTCTTCTTCTTCTTCTTCTTCTTCTTCTTCTTCTTCTTCTTCTCTCTCTCTCTCTCTCTCTCTCTGTATGTGTGTGTACATGTGTGATTATGTGTTCATTTGTGCAGGCAGACTCACAGGTATATACACATGTATGTGGAGATTAGCGGAAAACCTCAGGTGTCAATCATCCAGCATTGTCCCCTTTACCCTTGACACAAGTGACCTAACGCTCAACAAGCATGCTAATCTGGCTGGGCAGAAAACCTAGGGATCCATCTGCTTAACCCTCCCCAGTGCTGGTATAACATTTTAGTGTGTGGCTTTCTCACATAGGTTCTGGGAATCATACCCAAGTCCTTACACGCTTACAAGGCAAGCATCTAACTTAGAAGCACTTAATTGATTGAACATCTTGTTAACCCTTTCTTCTAATTTAGAAGACAATATGTTTCAGTTATCATTACTTTTTAAAAATTGTCCAGCTGCTCGAAATGTACAAAAACTATTTTAAAAATATTTTTTCTCTCAAACTGAAAGGATACAAATCACTAGAAAATTTTAAATTATTAATATTTCTAAGTACACACAAATATTGAGTCTTTCATAGATTGTATAATTTTATGAAGAGTTAGGAAAGTGGGTTAATGTGAAATATATCAATACTTTAAATATTCAAAGTCTATTCCTTTTTAGTTTGAAATTGTTTTTTAAAGATCTTTATTTTATTTATATTACTGTTTAGGATACATATGTCTCTGTGTCACATGCCTGCCATGCCCAGAAGAGTATGTTAAAGACCCTGGAACTGACCTTACAGATAGCTGTGAGCTGCTGGTTGTGGGTGCTGGGAATGGAACCAGGGTGCTCTTAACTGGTACGTCTCTTGCCCCAAAATAGGTTGTCTTGAACACAATAAAAACTCAAGTGTGTGGAAAACATTTAGATCAGACTGACACTTGTGTTTTGAGATTTTTAATCAGAACCAGCCTCCCTGTACAAACCTCCAGATAATGTTTCCGAGCCTACACACATGGCTGACCTTGATGAGCATCTTAAGACACCTGGGAACAGGGAATCTTAATCGTGAAATCGCCTCCATCAGGTTGGCCTGTGGGCCTGCCTGTGGGGCATTTCCTTGATTGCTGATGGATGTAGGAGGATTCAGCCTACTGTTGGCAATGCAATCGCTTGGCAGGTGTCCCCAAATCGCTTGAGAAACATAGCTTTACATGAACCTGGGAGCGAGCCAATCAGCACCAACCGCCTGTGGTCTAGGCTTGAGTTCCGGCCTTGGCTTTCCTGGATGACGGGCTGTAAACTGTAAGCCCACTCAACTCTTCCCTCCCTCAAGCTGCCTTTGATTAGTGTTTTATCACAGTGACCGCGACAACAAAACAAACAAAAACTCAGTATAATTTCTTTCCGAACTTTTCAACGTGTTCAAATCACCATCAGCTCACTGATAAACAAAAGAGCAGGGCATTCCCCGAACAGGTGCAGCGGCAGCCACCAAGTGACTCGACTGGCTATGTGCACAGTCTCCGGGTAAAGTGCTTGGCAACCTGACCCCAACTGCTCAGCCTTCCAGCAAAAACAGATGTGAATCAGGCCACAAGTTTGTCACCTCTCCCTTGCCTGCTGCAATCTCAGCCCGAAAGGGCTCATATAATGGACTTGTCTCATAGAACGTTTGTTGATAGAGCCAACATTATGGTCTCCGGCAAGAGGAAAACACGAAGAAAGGACAATGTTTTCCTCAATCTCTGTTAAACAACTGGCAGTCACTCTTCTCCAAAGCCCAAAGTATATTGACACTGGCACAAAAGAGTCGTCTGTCTCTCTGAGGACCCAGCTCTGCAGAAGGCTAGGGCTGGCACAGCCAGCTTGCTTGCCACTTCAGTGTCTGCTGGCACACAGACGGGGGAAATACCCAACAGTTCATTCGGATACAACACATGATAGCTACAGAGGCCTCCAAAGAAGAGGAAGAAGAAACTATTTTTACAGGTATGTATATGTGTGTGTGTATGTGTGTATATATATGAACATGTGTATATTGCATGCCTTCACATTTTAAGTGTTTTATTAAAATATTTTATTTTATTAATTTTTTTCACATTTTAAAAGAGAAGTATTGAGAAAATTCTGATGATACAAACAAGATATATGCTCTCAGATTTTCAAAACATCATGTGCAAGTTTGTCCTAACGAGTGATAGCTAGAGGAAGGCTGGGGAGACTTCCCAGGCCTCTAGTTATCTGACAGCCACTCTGCTACCCTGCTACTTCTAAGCCCAAGGCAACACTATGACGCACAGATGCCTCGGACACTAAGACGTGAGTAATAATGAACACGCAGCTCATCTGTGTTAGTGTTTCTTAAGCAACTTGAGGACTGATTTCTTTAAGCTTCAATTTAGGACCTTAGCCAAGGACATTTTCCCTTCTTGTAAACACAAAAGCTGTAACCTTTTCCTTGGTTGTGCTTAATAGAATCTTTGTATTCATTTTCTTCTAAACACTGAATCTCTAATTCATCTCTGAAATAAGAAGTGTTTAATGAGAAAGAAAATTATAATCAATTTCAAAAGAAAATAAAAAATTTTTTTCTTAAAGGTTTCTCTAAAATTTCTGAAAATGAAACCCCTTGTTGAATTGGAGCTTATGATTCATGAACAAGGCACTAAAACTCCACATCCCGGATGCATGGTCTTGGGAACATAGCTTCCCAAGTCCAAACTCAGTTCTCTAATCTGTAAAATGGACCGAGAGTAATACCTACCAGGGAGAATTCATGGGTGTACTGAAGGAAGTACAATGCTCTCCACGCTATTTTGGATATGATAAACAGTAAGGAAGATGTATATACAAATTTGGATCAGATGGGAATACACATAAAAAAGATAAAGGGCCAACCCTATGTCCAGAATCATGCATTTATCTTTACTTACCTAACATGAGTATTTTAATAAAAGTTGCTTAGTAGAGTGAAGGTAACGTGTTCGAGTGACAACTATGATATAGCAATTAAAGGGGACAATCAAGAGCACAGGTCTGACATACCGTCTTTTCTTTGGCATTTGTTTTCATTCATTCCAACTGACTGCGATTCTGAGCCATCTGGAGACTAAACACAGAAAAGGAGCCATTTAGTCATCTCCCAACTCACATTTGGAGAAAATGGTGTTGTAAATAATACCATCCTAACCTTCAGAGAACAAGAAATGTACTCAGACTTACACAAGTCACAGTGAGGGGACAAAGTGCCAAGGTTACCATCAATAGACAACCATCCAACAAGCATGTGATTACCTGTAACAGTGAGACATATACCAAGCACAACTGGGAATAGCAAAGATGTCAAGAGTACCTTTGCCATGTGAAACATCACTGTCTAGATGAAGGACAAATGTTAGCAATATCCAGTGGTAAGTGGATATATGTGGTCTATTCTCACCATGACATCGTATTTAGCAACAACAACAAAAATTCAAGTCCCAAATCATGCTTCAGCATGAATAAACTCTGAAAATATTATGCTATGTGAAAGGAATAGTCAAATAGCCATGTACATTATAATTTCATATTTATGAAAAAGTCTAAAACAGGCAAATCACACAGACCTAAAAACCCATAGTTGCCTGAATATTCAGCAGAATGTAAGGAGCAATTGCTGGTGGATATGAGCTTATTATAGGAAGCATAATAAAAATGCAAAATAATTGATTGTGATGAAAAAGAAATCACTGTATTATACATATCTTTTGACAATGGTGTTAAAATATTTTTATAAATTCACACAAGCATATATTTTGATCATATTCAATATCCCCAGGCCCTTCTCTTATTCACCTCACTCTCATGGGACCTCCCTCTGATCCCAAATAAGTGCCCTACTACTTTTGTGTCTATTTTAGGGAGTGGGGTTGACCTATAAAGATGGCCCTTCAGAGGTTGATAAACATGGTGAGCCAGGATTGACTCCACCCATGCCTGTGGTCAGGCAGCAGTTCTTCCTTTTCCAGGGTTTGAGGGGATCAGGAAAGGGAGTCTTGGGCAACCATACAAAGAGGCCTATTTGAGTGCATTATTTTTGATAATCACTTTACTGGATTCCATTTCTACATTTAAAAAAAGAGCCCTCCTACTTTCCTCTAAACACATTGAACCTCAAGTTGTTATCCACAAAGGACCCTTCTCCCTCACCCACAGTTTTACAAAAATTACTAGGACTGGTGCCAATAAGTCATTAACATATGATGAGCTAGAGACCTATAGTGCTCAAGACAATGAACAGTAAATGGCATGTCACAGACGTGACACATGGCATGGTCAAAGGTATACCTTAGTTGACTGCAATATAACATTCTCCTTCCCTCTGTCTATAAGTCTGTAGAAGATTGGCCTTTCATGGCACAGTGAACACAGTCAGGGATTCTTTTTTTTTTTTTTCCGAGACAGGATTTCTCTGCAGCGTTGGAGCCTGTCCTGGACCTAGCTCTTGTAGACCAGGCTGACCTGAAGCTCAGAGAGATCTGCCTGCTTCTGCCTCCTGAATGCTGGGATTAAAGGCATGTGCCACCACCGCCTGGCTTAGGGATTCTAATTTTACATATAGATATATATTTAGAGTATGTGGTCTGACTGTTTCTGTTAGTAATGGAAGATAGGCATGCAGATGGATACATTTAGGCATTAAATTTCTTAGTGTCAGCATGAACTTCGTGCTTAAGTATGGACACTGGAAAAGCTGAATACACATTTATTCCAGAAGAGAAGAGCCACAAACAAAGCCAGAGGCTTACAGGATGGTGAGTGGAAGATCATCTTCTAGAGGGCAGTGGTATTTCAATTAGAAGTGTCCAGCAAAAGAAAACATTATCTTAATATGCTTGTGTTATTTCTCTCTTAATGAGACCAGCAGATAATAAAAACCAATTATTTCAGATTCTAAACCACATGGGTTAGACTTTTCCAGGAATTTGCTTTGAAAAAAAAATGTTTCTTCTAGCACCAAGTATCAACATTGTCCTCGAGACTGGCAGGAATCCCACACCACATATTTATTAAGGTTCAGCTCTCTGCCCATCCCTGCTTTTCACATCCTCTGAGTTTTCTAGGTGGACAGGGCCAGGAAGGAAGCAATGCTTTTTAACTAGGAAAGAAATGTCATATTATATAGCTTTATCATTCATTTTTCCATAACTGGAAAAACCTAGTTCCGTCCTTCAGCACTGGTAGGTGTCCCAAATAACCACTGGCTAGTAAGCAAACAAGCAACTTATACAAGTACCTGGAGCAATCTAGTGACCCTGAATTCTGGAAATGGGTTGAGTTTGATCCACAGTTGGCCATGCAAGGAGAATAGTCTGTAACTGAAAGGACTTTTGCAGAAGAGCAAAATGATGCAAAAAGTAAAGGCTTTCTACACAACAGCAGCCAAAAAAAAAGGGGGGGGTGCCTTAAATATAAGCTCTTCCATTCTACTTTTTATGAAGAATCATGAAAATTTTATTACTTTTTGCTTATAGTATAAATGGGTTCTCAAATTCAGGCTGCTCAGCATCAGAGTCATGTTTGGAAGTGGAAATACAGCAGGAGGAAGAGCGCTTTAAAGTCAGACAAAATTGGGTTTAGCTTCTACGGGACATTGAGCATGTTACTTAAAGTCTATGAACCTCAGCCGTAGGATGGAAATGATAACACCTTACTCATAAGACAGCTGTGTGGACTCAATGAGATAAAGCAGGTGAAGCAGTTAGCTCAGTAGCTGTGGCAGCAGTTGCTACTGCTAATGTTGTCATTAGAACCATTATTCAAGAATCCTTTTGTTACCCTCCCAATGACTTCTGTGAATTTTCTAAACCAGAGCTGATGGGGCCAAAAGGCAAATTTTCTGTGCTCTTAAAAACATCACTTAGTTCAGCTGACTTTTCCTTGTTGGTAACAAGACTTGCATAAGTATGATCATTTTGGTGCAAAGCAAGCCCTTTATTTCCTCATAGATAAGCAATGAATGACCTATTAACTGGCTATTCTGCACAGCACTGTGAGGGCCACACAGGTCTACTACTTCTACCAGCTCCCTAAAATCTCTTTAGTTACCATTCTTCCATTTCCACCTGAATCCAGCATCTTCCATGAAAACACTAACTATTGGGTTTGTCTTAACTCAAATCGATATGCCATGGGAAGTGCCTAGAGTTTTCCACAAAGAGGATATTCCTTCTCTCAAGGTCCCAACTTCATAGTTCAGGTGCCATCAGTTTCCTCATACCGCACTTCCACTCATCCTTGAGTTGGTTGGAAATTCAAAGATTGCTTCTAGCAATAATAGATAAGGAGCAGGCAGTGGTGGCATATACTTTTAATTCCTCTGTACTTGAGGGGCAGAGGCAGAGGTATCTCTGTGAGTGAGAGGCAAATGTTGGCTACAGAGTGTGTTCCAGGACAACCAGGGCTACACAGATACAACCTGCCTTGGAAAACCAAAAAAAAAAAGAAAAAAGGAATAACATGCACCACCACCACCCCTCCTGCTTTTCTGTCAGAAACAACATGTAGGCAGGGTGTGTGGAAGGCCTTCACCACCACTCTGTCACTCCCAGTGGTGTGACAGGCACATCTAAATTCTCCCAGGACTCCATCCTACCGAGAGCAGAATTATTGCACTGGATTTAAACTTGCTTAGGTATTTGCCTCACTGGGTACCTTCTAAAATGGCAAAAATCAATCAAGAACACTGGCTCACAGCCATAGTGTTTGACATGGGGTAGACACTAGGTGCTCATTAAGTTTGCACAGATCTTGAAGAAACTGGATTGGTTCCGATGACTCCAAGCATTTTATCCTTTGCCATCCTATCAGTAAAGAATCTTACTTTTTCTCGTGCTTCTCTCTGTTGAGCAAATATGTCTCTGACGTCAGGAACGTGGTGCTGTTTGTTTTTCTTCCTCAAGGTCTGGGAGACCGTTTCTACCCGTTTCTGAACAGCTGCCGCCTGAGTCCGGGTCAGTGTGGATAAGAACGCGATGCTATCCTGGGGGTCATCGGCAGACTCTCCAAAGAGATTGGACAACCCAGCCTCCTTGAGCCATTCTTCTTCCAGTTCTCCCTCTAAAATAGTTTTGTAAAAGAAAGAAACACACCATTTTGAAGCCAGAAAGTGTAAGAATGTCCATGTCTTTCGACTATCAGAAATCCTGACTGAAATGCTTGTATTACAACCAAACCAGTGCTGAGAATCATTATCCGAAACTTGGACAACTGCCATCTACTCTGGCCACAGTGATAGCAAATTTTGGGTCAATTTCATATATACTTAATTAAAATTTTTTAAATTGCTTCACATGTAATTAACCTCCACAACTTCCTGCATATTAACTAAGGAGGGCGGTACTGCGCTCCTTCCACACGCTAGCGAGCCATAAAGAGATAACTTGCTCCAGCGGGTGGTGCAGGGAGTTGAGGCTGAGAGCACACAGGCAGATCTAGTTTCTTGGCTTAAATTCAAGGCTATCTGGGAGTCCAACATTAATCTCTAAAAGGGTTTGTTTTCTCAGTTCTCAGTAAAAATTCGGCTGTAACTTAAATATTCCACATCTGTGGTTTCTGCATCTGAACTAGATTAAATATATTACTAAACGCAAATGTGTCTGAACTGAACATGGCACGAACTATTTTTTCCTTTTTTTCTTTGTGTTTTATTTATTTTTGTTGTTGGTGGTGGGGGTTTGTTTGTTTGTTTGTGTTTCTTTAGACCCTGTTTCACTACATAGCTCAGGCAGGCTCCAAATTTTTGATCTCCTACAGCAGACACCTGCATGCCCTACCTGGCCTGACTAAAGAAGACATTTCAATTCTTGTCATTCCCTAAACACAATACCGCACCTAAACAATGTACTTTATGATGTTAGCACGTACTATGAACAGCACAGAACTGATTTAAAGTATACAGGAGTATGTAAATAGGTTTATACAAATTCTGTGTCTTTATAAAAGACACGTATCTGTGGATTTTTGGTGCTCTGGAGGTCCTGGAACCAATCATTCCTACATACCAAGGGATGCTGTATTTTAAGGCCTAATGAAGCTTGTAGAAAAACAGATGGAAAACTAGACTAGAGTCACTCCAAGCACTATGTTTATAGAGAGAAATAAAAAAGTAATAGCAGGTCACAAAAGACACAGAAGAGTCTGTAGTTCATTTCAGAAGCTTGACAGCCATGTCATTTTGAACAAGGCAGCCTCAAGTTAATTCTGCATTTTCCTATGTAAACTAAATGAGGGCCACCAGAGCTACTTCAAGACTAACGGTCAGGACACTTTGCAAATATTATCATCTGTATCACTAGGGAATGATTTCTGTCTTTCTACACTAGAGCAGCTCCTGGAGTGTAGAAATCAAGTGTCAAAAGCCTTGGCCAGGAGAAAAACAGCCAGTCATTGTCATTACTGCTAAGTAGATAAAACACACTACACGTGCATACACCCAGAGTTCTGGGTGGTGGTGGGGGGAGGGGACTTGACATTATTATGACAAGGAAAACAAGATAATTATAGCCTTTAGTACATTAAAAATAGAATAAAAACAAATTATTTAAAATCTAAGAAAAGCAGGCATGGTGGCTCACTCCTTTAAAATCTCAGCAGAGACAGTCAGATCTCCATGAGTGGAGGGCCAGCTTGGTCTATATAGTGAGTTCCAAGACAGCTAGAGCTACATAGTGAGATCATGTCAGTAACAGTAATAATAATAATAATAATACTCAAGAAAAATGAGTATATAAAATTATGCCCATTGTTCTTCATCATCTGTGAATTCAATTTAACTTTGAAGATTTCTCAAACAGCTAAAGGTACATTCCTACACATAAGACTTAAATGTGTGTTTCCTACTGAGCAACTGGCAAGTTACTTCTGTCTTAAAACACACACTGGATGATATTTATTATTATAAATAAGATAGGTTTTGCTTATAATGAATTTAGAAAAGAATGGCAGAAAAATATATGAGAAAGCAGATTGGCTGACTATGATTTTCTTTTATCAATCTGAGAAATATTAAATTAAGAAAAGTATCCAAGCCAGGCGGTGGTGGCGCACGCCTTTAATCCCAGCACTCTGGAGGCAGAGGCAGACGGATCTTTGTGAGTTCGAGACCAGCCTGGTCTACAAAAGCTAGTTCTAGAGCAGGCTCCAAAGCCACAGAGAAACCCTGTCTCGAAAAACCAAAAAAAAAAAAAAGAAAGAAAGAAAGAAAAGAAAAGTATCCAAGCCTGGTACAGTGACACATACCCGTGATCCCAGCTCTTATAAGGCTGATGCAGGAGGCAGGAGAATTACAAGTTCAAGGTAATCCTGGGCTACTTAGTGAGATCCTATTTAAGAATAGCACTGAAGCTGAACCAGATTACTACTGGTAAATTATTTTTAAAGCAACATTGTAGCAAAGGAGAAAACTCTATTTATAGAGTTACTTTAATTCAGTGCTTCATTAGACTCTAAGTTAAAGATGTCTGTACTAGTGGATCACAGAACTGATTATAATTATCTTTTGGCATTTATATATCTACTGATACACCAACATATATATACACACTCACAAGTTCATGGAAAGCATAGAAAGAAAGCCACAGTTTTGATGACAAAATCTAGCATCGTAAATATGATGATGTCTTTAATTATAATTTTTAAAATATTAACGGAATTAGTAAAAAATTAAGAAAAATATTTTAAAAGTCAAGTATTACATGTTTCCTCCAGAATATCAAGTATAATAGTGAATGAATTATATATAAAATACTATTGGGAAGAAATGTAGACAAAATCTATAGGTTAAATTCTAGAAAGAAACAAATAACGGAGCCGAAAATGGTAATGCTATCTTCTAACGTCCAAATCTGCACCCTGTCATCGTCAAAGCAAGCTGTGCTGTTTTCAATCTGGATACTGTGCTGAGTGATACAGGTGGTCTACCTGATGTCCCAAAACCTCACGGGTGTCTTATGCACATCTGCAATGTAGAAATCTATTGGCTAGAAACCAGATAAATACCCTCAAGTGCTCAAAGGATGACAATATATGAAAAAGGAGAATGAACTTATTTGTTCTTCCTTAAAGCAGAAAGAGCTACACCCACTAAGTCTCAGTTAAAAAAAAAAAAAAACAGACTGAAAACCAACATAGTTCTAACAAATCTAACTACTTAACAAATAGCAAAACAGAATCAGTGTAACATAAAGAGCCTACCATCACCATCCACACTTCTTGGAGACCAAATAGCCATGAGGCTAGGATATTATGGAAGGAATTAAAGTCAGCGTGGATGATTTTAAACAGCAAGTCTAACTCACTGAATCTTTAATGGAATGGACTTAGTCATTGTTATAAACTGAGTTTGCTCACAACACTTGTACCTGGTAACTGGACTCAAATCTGCTGCAGCTTAGTAACCTCCAGGCTCAAAGGCAACTACTTGGGGTCTGTTCCCTCCCTTTCTGGACACCCATTTTCTACTAATACACACACATTTTTTTTTTCACTTAGTCATTACCATCAGGTTCTTTGACAACAACGGCCTCTTGACCTTGGCGATTTTCATGAGATTTCTTGATATTTTCTAGTTCCGTCCAATAGTCCTCCATTGACAACACTTCATCCAAAGAATCCTGGGAACCTGACCGATCAAATGGAAGCCTCTCTTTAACTTTGGTGGAGCTGTCTTGGTTCATGGTGTACTGGCCATATCTGCGACTATAAATACAGAACAAAATATGGTTCGTTTCAGCAGGAGAAATAAGCACTGTTTCCAAAACATCACAACACCAAGGTGGGAAGTCTGGGAACTAAAGTTCACCCTTGTTTTGTTAACTTATGGTCAGTGGCACCAAAAGGGAAGCAGTTTGATGGTTCATCTGAATTTCAGGTCTACAGAAAAGAAAGACAGAGAATCAGGAGCAACTACTAACTTACGCTTTCACTCAGATTCATTTAAATGTGAAATTTTATATTTAGAAAGTAATAGAGTGAAGCTAGGTTATTGGCTATTCACAAATAAATTAGGAACACATTTTATATAATGCATAATTTTTAATTACATGTATATACAAACTCAATCATCTTATCACTGCCACCAGTAAATAAAGAGTTAATTTCAATTTCTATCTCATTTTTGGTGCTGAAATATATAGAAGTTAACTTACAAAATTTTCTGTTCTAATCTACTGATGAAAGAACTTTTAAAACTATAAATGGACTCATAACTTGTAAATAATTTCTAATATGACTAAATACTCATTTACTGTAAATTATGAACAAATTGAAATTGCCTCATATATTTATTATTTATGAACAAAAGATAAATTGGTATGAGACTTGTTTTCCTTACTTTTCTTTATTGGGCAGGAAAGGGTTCATGAGTCATGGAAAGTTTGAGGAGGTCAAAGGCCAGTTCGGGAAAATCAGTTCTATCTTTCCGTGCTATAGGTCCCAGGGACTGAACTCTGATCACCAGGCTTGTCAGCAAGTGTCTTTACCCACTGACTGCCTTATCAGCCCTTGAATGAGATTTTTATGAATTCAAGTAAACTAGTTTTCATGATACTCACATCCTACCTACCTCTGAAATGAATTTATGATAATTTGCAATAAAACACGATATAAAATAGAAATTTTTATCTTTGTAATTTACAGATAGAAAGAAAACAACCCTTAAGTACCTCAAAAAGGTACATTTTCATCTCTGGAGTCTTCGCTTTATATAAGATTCTCTTCTTTTTAAAGACTACAATTTGAGTGGAGATAATAATTGGTAGAAGAGTTTTATTATTCTAATTTCAAATGCTTTTTTATCTCCCAAGAACTAAGAAGCAATACTTGCTAGACTGGTTTTATTTCCTGTACATGTTGAAAATAAAGAGAAACATAAAATAAAATTCTTTAGTAATCCATGAGTGATAGTCTCATATTTAAACTGGTCTTTCTGATACTTAAAAGAGTAAGACCCTAACACTATGTGAAGGAGCAGGTCCCTAAACTACTCTGACAAATCTATCCAGTTGAATTCCAAATGGTTTGTTGGGAAAAAAAAAAAAACAGGCCAAGAATAAAAAGAAGGATCATTACACATCCCCGTGGAGTAGGGTATGGAACCCTATCTTAGTCATCTCAACACTCAGTAGACTAAGCCAGCAGTATTGCAAATTCAAAGCCACCTTGGGCAGTACAGTGAGATGCCCTACCTCACAAATAATACCTCTGGTTTCCTGCCACCGATCTGGGTGGGCTTCAAGGACAGGGTTAGCAAGCGGAAGTGGAGAGAATGCCTGGCAATCTCTTTCATCCAGTGTTCATCATCGGCCTCCTCCATCCTTAACTCAAGGGCTCCTCCTCCCTTCTAGCCTACTCATCCTGTTTATGTCACTGTGTATGTAACTGCCAAGCCAGGTGACTGGCCCCGTTTATCACAATGGAGTCATGGCTGTCACTGTAGAATCTTCAGTCTTGATTTGTAAACTGTTCATAAAAAGTCAGCCCTCACATGAAGGTTTGCATTTCCAGGCTCAGAAGCTTCACTCACCTGTGTGTGGTCCACCTCCTTAACCAGCCTGTCTAGATAGCTAAAGCGGATTCCCTGTGCTTCTCACGCATTTTTGCTGTTGTCTATTTCATGACAACTCTACAGGCTTCATGCCTTTGCTTTTTTTTTTTTTTTTCATAAAAGAAAAAAATGGGTGGCCATTTTTTGGTTTGTTTTTTTTTTTTTTTTAACCTCTAGCTCTATGGCCCCTGTTGGCTATCACAATAAGTCCTACAAACTGTGAAGCATATGATAAATAATAATACCAAATAATTTGGTTTATCTGCACACAGGAAAGTAGTGCACCTGAACAGAAGAACATTAAGTCTTTCACTCCTGCTGGAATGTGTTTACTCTGGCAAGAAAGTTCCAGTAAATTTCCATTAAGATAGCATGTGCAGAAAAATTTGAGGGCACTGAGTTACAACATTGTTCCATAAACGTATCTTCTCTGTCAAGCCCTGCCTTCCAAACATGCACATTAGCACCAATCCTATACCTCAGAGCTGAGGAAGTGACTCAATATTGTGACTTTGCTAGGATTTGGCTGCTGAATCAATTTGTGATAACTGAAAAAAATCCCTGAATCATGGACTTTTCCCATTCTTTTCCTTTTGTATCATTGGTAAGCATTGTTGGACAAGATTTTCTATTTGAAATATTGGGGTGAGGAATGGGAAGCAGCAAATGTTTGGAATAAACCACTCTTTGCTGAATTCTGTCAATCTAGTTTTTGTTTTCTTCTAATGCAAATATTTCTTTCTGGTGAGGCCAGCTAATATGTTGAGAACATACTTAACTTTTATCCTTCAGGCAGGCTAGAACTGTCTTAAAGCTGTCCTGATAAGTGACCAGTTACTCGATTTCCTCTTTTTTATTTTAAAAACTATATCTTTTCTATTAACATTTATTCTGAAAATTGAGTTCACAATCATAAAGCACCATCTGCTAGGTGTAACGAAGCTGAGTGGAAGAGAATTCATCTCCACACGACCTCAGCTGCCACGTGGTGCTGAAATCAAAGAAACAAAGACTCTACAACAGGCAGCTACCAACTGCCCCCAAGGACCTGCTGTCACACAGTCCTTCAAGTTCTTTCCTTCTGTCCAGCAGCCTCTGTGAGGCTTCAAGCAGTCCTGCTTTGCTCACCTCCAGCAACTGCTATAACCAAAATGAAGATAGTCCTCTCAGGAAAGTTGTCTGACAGTGGCTCCCAGTCTTGCTGTGCATACGTCATGTTCTTTCTAATACGCATGTTGTCCCTTGGTCTTTTCTCATGGCCACCAAAGCCATCAAGAAATACTTACATCACAGACTATTAAGGGTCTTCCTGGAATTTTTTTTTCTGCTACCATGTCTTCTATGCCCATAAAGGTAACTGGACCTTTATTTTACTGTATTGATGTGGGATTCCCCTCTGTATGCTGTGAATACCTTTGGTTAACAAAGAAACTGTCTTAGGCCTGTGCAGGGAATAGAGGTAGGTGGGGAAAATTAAACTGAATGCTGGGAGAAAGGAGGTGGAGTCAGGGAGAAGCCATGTAGCCCCGCTGGATACAGATGCTGGGAACTTTACCTGGTAAGCCACAGCCATGTGACAATACACAGATTACTAGAAATAGGTTAAATTAAGATGTAAGAGTTAGCTAATAAGAAACTAGAGCTAATGGGCCAAGAAGTGATTTAATTAATACAGTTTCTGGGTGATTATTTGGGGTCTGAGCTGCTGAGAAGACAGGAATAAAACAAACAACCTCCCCTTACAACACTGTATTTTCCCCAGGTATAACTTATCTCAATTGCTGTAATAATTTTTCCATCTGATCAGAAAAATTTAAAGGTTTCCATACTCTTCAAGGTATTAGAAACGCCTGTTTTTGCTTTTGCTTGTGTTTTTGTTCTTTTAGGTACAGAATCTTGCTATGTAGCCCTGACTGGCCTTATACTCAGTCTGAAGACCACACTGTCTTTTAATTTGCCATCTACCCTTTTGGCCTCCCAAGTGATGAGATTCTGGGCATGTGCCACCACACACAGGTTTTTGTTTTTATTTTTGTTTTTTTTTTGTCACAGAGAATGCAAAAACTATTGGACAATTTGTATTCTACAGGAAGGTAAGGCTGTCACTGGTGATGCCATGGTGGACCAGATGACTCATCCTACTGTCAATTCAGTCAGCACAGATGTAGAAACCCAAGCACCAAATGATTCTCCCACTGCCTTACTCCATGATCTTTGGTAGGTAATTCACCTCTACTTCTCCATCTTCCTGCCTTTAACAGAATGCTACTGAGGACTCAGGAAGTCACTCCGTGGTAAGTATGTTAACTAGGAGGTCCTGTATTTAACCCTCTCACCTTAGTCTGAAGTCCTACCACAGTGCCTCATGCTTAGTCATGAGGTCATAGCCATGGAGTCCTTCCTAACCCTTGTACCAGTAACTATACATGACTCCCTCCCTATGTCTTAATGAGGCTATTTGTGCTCTCTAAGACTCAGAGGAATCACTTATCCTCTAGTACAATTCTCAAACAAGGATGCCAGAGACCCCATTTACATAGGCAAAAAGGCTTTAAGAATAACCAGAAAGCTTTCCTTTGTGTATGTTTTTTCTATTGTTATTACATTAGGTATTGAAAGTGAAAAATAAATGTATCATATCAATAAATGTATCATATCAATAAAGAAAAAAATTTTTTAAAAAAAGAATATAAGTTTTTGGAGGAAAGAAAAAAGGAGAAGGGGGAGCAAAAAGCTACATCCTTCCAGGCAAATCAACAACAAATGAACAAAAACTGAGATGCCATGTGGCTGGGACAGGCAGAACCCAGTAGATTGCAGTCTGGGCTTTGTAGCCCAGGCCCAGGAGAGGACTCCAGCAACATCTCTGTACCAAACTGAAGCCTGCCCAGCACCTCTGGGCACTATTATCTCTTTGGTGAGGAAGCAGGGTTCTGCCCAGCGCCATGAGGATCTAAGTGGGACAAGGAGACCCACACAAGAACCTGAGGCACTGTGCCCCAGAATACTGGCCCACCTACCTAGCACTGTAAGGTGCCATGCAGGTGGGCACTACTATGAAGAACAAATATATGGTGTGGCATGGGAGAGAAACACAGAATGGTTCATGTCCTGTGGACAGAGGCGAAAGTGAGGAATGGGTTGAGATGGATGGCTTGATTGCCACCCAGAGTCATGGTGATATTTAGGCCTCGTCAACTGCTGGGGCTCATGTCTGAATTCATGGCTCTGATGCAGCCTTGGTCTCTGTTGGTGATCGTGGCTCCTGATGCCACAAAGAGTTGGCCCCACCCCTCACTGCCTGCCACACTACAGAGAACTGGTCCTGCCCCTCACTTACTGAAGAACTCAAGGAGAGAGGATCTTACACCTCATCTGGGCAGCACAACAGAGCTGACCCTGTTCACTCAGGCATGAGGGTGTGAGAATAAGATAGCAGGTCATACCCCTCTCGGACGACATGTGGCATAGGTGAGGGTACCCTCCTCGCTGCACCACTCACCACTTGCAGCAGGTTGAGAGACCTAACTCAACCTTTTATCAACTGCAGCACTCGATAGAATGAGTCCTGTGCCTTGCTTGGGCACCACACAGAGCTGACCCTGTAGACAGGGGGCACGCACGGGTGAGCTAGCCCTGAGAGAGGGTCATAGCTGGTACCGCCTCCCTTGTCTTAGGTGTGGTTGTGGGATCAGGGAAAGATGCCCTCCTACCTTGCCCCTATCAACTCAAGCTAGCAAGGGAGCTGACCCTCCACTTTACCAGCTGCAACACATGAGAAGAACGGACCCAGCAGCTCCCCTGGGCAGCACAGTGGAACTGGCCCTGATGGAGAAGGTGTGGGTGAGCCAGCCCTGAAGTTGTGAGCACGGGAGAGCTGTCCCCACTACCCATCTGTTATGTGGTGACATGGTGAGGGACAGATGTCTCTCTTTACTCCCAAGTCCCTTGCTGTCTGCAGCAGATGAAGGAGACGACCCCCGCCCCTTACCAGCTGCAGCACTCAGGAAAGCAGGCCCTGATCCTCGCAGTGGCAGCACAGAGCTGACCCTGTTGGCAGAGGCACGGGTGAGCTTGACCTAAGGCTGTGAGAGTGAGATAGCCCAGTCACACACCCCCTTGCCGGCCATGTGGTGGAGAGAACATGGGAAAGATGCCCTCCCCCCCTCCCCGACCAACCTTGCCTCTGCCACCTGTGGTGAGCAGGGGAGCTACCCTGGCTCTTACCAGCAGAAGCATTCGGGAAAGCGGGCCCTGCACCTCTCTTGGGCAACACAGTAGAGGTGGACTTGATGGTCCAAGTGTGAAAGATCAAAACTTGAGGACATAAAAGAAGGAAAAAATGACCCCACCCCTTGCTTATTGCTGCCAGAGGTGAGCAATGCTGGAGAGCTCACCCTGGTGGTGAGGACAGGGGAGAGCTGGCAGGTTTACCAAGCCTGCAACTACTCAGGCCCAGAACCAGGGTTATGAAATGATGCCCGCCAACGTCCACTCCATCCATGATCTACAGGAGCATATGAAGGGCCAGTCCTGCAGACCCAAAGCTGCAGGATCTTCACAACACAGGGCAACATCAGCATATTCAAGAAGAATCCCAGCGAGAACCCTGCATCAATAGTGTAGCAGAAATCAGAGGCCTTGAACCAAACCAATTGACCCTTCCCAATGAACTCTGGCAAGTAAAGATATATGGACAAAAGGGCTTACTGCGTGACTTCCTGTGTCACACTGCGGGTTCCATGATGAGAATGTTTTTCCTTTTCTCCATTTTTTTTCTTTCTTCTTTCTTCAATTTGATTTTGGGTTGGATTTTTGAGGGGGGCATTGCAAGGGCAGAGGGTGGATATGAAGGGATGGGAAAATGAATGGGATCGAGATGCATGATATGAAAGGCTCAAAAGACACAAAGAATAAATAAAAAGTTTAAAAAGATTGAGACGAGCATCACTGTCCTATGTTTGTGGAACAGCCTGTAATGTCCAGCTTCACCGAGGCACCTGGATGCTCACATCTGCTGGGGCAGTCTATCCCTAGATATATCTATACCCCATGTCCTGAGTTCCCCCACTATGTTATCACAACAGAAGGAGAGCCAAAGAAACAAATGGAATCCTAGTGACACTATGAAAATGGTTTAGATTGTGAGTCCTCTGAAAGGATTCTTAGATTCGCCATGTCCCCAACCTCGCCCTGAAATCCACCACTCTTCCACTTCTCAAACACGCTCCTAATGGATCTGACAAGGGGGCATATTATTCTGCAGACAATATTCCAGAAATCCCTACTGAGAGAAACAGGAATGCTTACTGAGTGCCTCTTGACCTACTTCTTTGTTTGTTTTCATTTAGTTTTACAGGCTTCGATAAAAAACTGGGATGTATTCCAATAGTACAATATTGAAACTATAATGACAAAAAATAAATATATCATTTCAAAAGCCCCACCTTGCCAATGTCCTTAATCATTCACTCATATCCATCCCTAATAAAGGGTGAGCATCTTTCCTGACATGGAGCTTGACAATATATATTTACCTCTGTGCCCCTTGGTCATCCATGGTCTCTTTCTAAAGTCACCAGAAGGCAGATGTATTTGTAACTATAGGATTGAACTGGAATGTATACTTAGTAATCTGGTCCCATTTTTATTTTCTGAACTCTACCTCTTTAAGGCTTAGAAAACAATACTTCAAAGTATGGTTCAGGCATGTTTTTGAATTAAAAGAAAGTGGAAAGCCTTAGGACCTTCCTCTGAAGCGAGGGCTATCTAATTTTCTCTTCTTTTTTCTGCCCCAAAGCATGCAAGGACTTTCTCACATCTTCTTCCCTGACAGAGTAAACATCTTCTCAATGAAATACGATCTCTTTAATCATACTCCCTAGGAACCACACCAAGTAACTAGGAAACATTAACCACTGGAGAGGAAAACATACCAATAAGCTTCACTACACCCAGATGGGCTCTCCATCAATTCCTATGATGATGTAATTTGCAGGATTTCTAGAGAAACTTTGTGTGTGAGAGATCACATTTACATTGACATCTTGCTTCCCTAACTGGGAGCTTCCATCCCCAGAGCTGAGAGCAACTTGGTCCCAATCTGTGGTTTCCCTTTGGGACTCATTTATTTCTACTAAAAATCATTTAGTATCCCCTGAAGGTATCAACGACTCTTTGTGCTGTAGAATAATCTTTCTGTACACTGTGTGAATATATGTTGTTATGATTGGTTTAATAAACAAGTTGGCTGGCCAATAGCTGAGCATGTTAGTTAGGTGGGAAAGCCAAACTGAGAATGATGGGAAGAGGAAGGACAAAGGAAAAAAGGAGACACCAAACAGAAAACGAGGTGGACACACAAAATGGGATAGAGGTAAAAGCCATGAGCTTTGGGACGGCATAGAGGTTAATAGAAATAGGTTAAGTTGTAAGAGCTAGTTAGTAATAAGCATGAGCTATAGGCCAAGCTTTTATAATTTATATTAAGTCCCTGAGCCAATTATTTGGGAAGTGGCTGCCAGTTATTTGGAAGCAGGCAGTCAGAACAGGAAAACTCTGCCTATATATCTGGCTCTATTTCTTTCTCTCTTATTAGAGAGTCTTTACGTTTCATTCATATGACCTTCTCTAAGTTGCACATCTTAGGGCCTCTGATGCACATAACCACATTAAACACATGCATCCATCTTTTTTCCTGCCAATCTGTCCATTGTTGGTGCATGTCAGAGCACCTTTGGAAGCACATGGGAGAGAATCCCCCATGCCTTCAGGTCTGCATGCAGTGCTTCAGGTATGACCTTTACTTTGTCCCTTTCAGGGGCAAAAGTTTTGTGACCTTTGTTTTCTTGAAGTCACTTGGATAATTAGTCCAATTTTGTATTTTATTTTCTTAAATAATTCCTTCTAAATAGGAAAAATGACTATATCTTCCATCATATTTCTTACCCTTTTTACAACTTTTACTATCATCATTATTAATGTGTGTGTGTGTGTGTGTGTGTGTGTGTGTGTGTGTGTGTGTGTGTAGCATGGCCTAAGTATGGAGGTCAGAGGATAATTTTTGGGAGTTACTTCTGTTCCTATGAGTTGGTGGATGGGAGTTGAACTCAGGCCAGCAGACTTATTAGCAAGTATTTTCACTCACTGAGCCATTCTGAAACCTTCCTTCTATTTTTATATAAGAAATAACCAGAGTAGGAAACATAAAACAGAAGAGTCACATTTATTTTTATATCTTAGCCTAATCAGAGCAAAATGTTGCAATGCAGACCACAATATTGTTATTAATCATAACAGTTACATATATTTTATACAAAATCACATTTATTTAAACATAAATGTAAAGATTGTATTATAACAGATTTAAAAACATTCTCATCCTTTTCTAGATGAGGTAGTAAGGTCTGGAAATTAAAACTTTCTCCAAGTTAACTCAGCAAAGGATGGGAAAACTTGGGTTAACAGAATCATTTCTTTTCAGGGGTCAGTTTATTATACCAGACATACAAGGATAGACTTTGGTTCTGTCTCAACAGTTGCCGTTTCCTGAGCTTATCGTGCATATAGCTAGACCAAATTTATCTTGATAAAACGGTCTATAATTAACATCCTTAAATGGCTGTTTTATTCATTGAGATGGTCCATCTAAGTTGACCGGATACATAATCACCTAAGAGATAAGCCACTGGGCACATCTGAAAAGCTCTTCTTGACCAGGTTATTTTCTATGGGAAATCATGCCCTCAATGTGGATGGTACATTCCAGTAGCAGCCAAATCAAAGAAGGCCCTAGGGGGAAAGCTTTACTCTCTGCTTTCCACCTGTTTGCTTCTGTGATACTGTGCAGAGATATCATGGCCAAGGCAATTTATAGAAGTATGCCCTTAATGGGGGCTTATAATTCCAGAGGACGAGTCCATAGCCATCATGGTGGGGAGCATGGTAGCAGGCAGGTAGGTATGGTTCAGGAACAGTAGTGGAAACCTTACCTCTTATCCATAAACATGAGGCAAAAAGAGAATTATCTTGGGAATTAAATGTGTACTACAGAAACCTCAAATCTTATCCCCAGTGACATCTTCTTCAACAAGGCCACAAGCCCTAATCCTCCCCACTACTAATTCAAACATACAACCCTAGGGGGCCATACTCATTCAATCTAGCACAGCTGCCCTAGTACCGTCTCACTATCAAGTTCATCTACCCAGTCGGTACTGCTGCCTCTGCTGTTGACTCTGGTACTTGTCAGTCAAATGACCTGTGAAAAACTGACCAGGGCTTCTCTCCAGTGTGACTCAAAGGCCCCCTGGACTGGGTCTCTGGGCCACCCTTATCCTTATAGGGTACAAACTAAAGAGTTCCTTTCTGTCCTTTTGCAAAAGCCTTACTTATATCTTGTTCACAACTGAAGGTACCCAGACAAGACAACTCTTTGATAGAACCTGAAGGTAGGGGACAAAGGAGGACAGACTGCTATCGTCTGTAGCATCAGGTGGGTGCTGCTTTTCTTATTTTATGAGTCCCCCTCTCCTTACCTCTCGTACAATTGTCATGGAAGCACATTAATGACTAATTCCTTTCCAAGGAGCCCCACTTCTCCCATTCCTCTCATTTCTCTTTCTTCTCTCAGGAGTTGGAGGGACCAAGGAGTAGATGGCTGGTGTCTACTTAGTTAAACCTGCTTTCGCCTCATCCGCAGTTCAGTGTTCAGGGCCACCGTCTGCATGTCTACTGTCCCCTCTCCCAGATACACTTCTTGATCTTAACCTGAGAGACTCAGTCACCAGACTTTCACTTCTTTCTGACAGTGAGTCAAACGTTTACCTCATGGCAAGCCTAGAGCCAAGTTTAGTCTATGAGTTCCCCTTTAAGAGCAGGTTCAACCTGGTCAGCTGACTTATTGGTCCCAACAGAGTGACTCTAAAGCAAAACTGTGTTCTAATTTCATAAGCCATTTCACCTTTATTCTTGGGGCATGCCTAAAAACATTTGCTTCAGGTCTCTTGCAAACAATTGGGTGGTCCATCACCCATAGAGGAAACCTTCTGGATGAGAACTGCCCCTTAATGACCCTCCATGGGTTATACATTCTTCATTTACTCTGACCCATCCCTGGGATGTATTCTTCAAAAGTAGTGTAAATTCTGTGTTTAAAACCTCACAAGTGGCTTCTTTTCTTTTGCAGCAATATGTGGCCTTTGTAGACTCTCAGAAGACAAGTAATACTGGTCCCTTAATGTCATGTTGACTCACAATATCATTCTATATCTCTGACATTGTTGAAAGAACTCCAAGATTCCTATATTCAGGTTTTCATGAAATTGTCCCTTGTAAGAAAGATGTAGATCTCCTAACAATAGCTTGCTTTCCTTAAACCCAGCCCCAAATGAAAATCTTGAGGACTCCCCTTTGGATGCATTCAAGTTCCTGCTCAGCCTAGAGCCTAACTCCTCTCTCTGGGCCACCAGCCTCCCAACCATTCATGTGATAAGCCTCTGCCTTTCCCTCCCTACTCCTGCCTTTGGTTCCACCCTTTGTCTATGGAACCTTCTTCCCAGCTGCCTCTTCCCCTTACCCAGATGTACTCCATCCCTCCCACACTGACTTCTGGACTTCTTTTAAGAACTCAGGGAATGGGGACTGGAGAGATGGCTCAGGGGTTAAGAGAACTGACTGCTCTTCCAAAGGTCCTGGGAGTTCAATTCCCAGCAACCACATGGTGGTTCACAGCCATCTATAATGAGACCTGGTGCCCCCTTTTGGCATGCAAGCACACATGGAAGGAATGCTGTACACATAATAAATTTAAAAAATCCTTAAAAAATATAAAACAGTAAATAAATGAATAATTATTAATACAATAGCATTGATAAGGAAATACTCATAAGATTCCTTCTTAAAAAAAAAAAAAGAACCCAGGGAACAACTAGAAGTCATGCTCATTCCATAGGAAAGCATTCTCCCCTTTGTGATGTGATTGGTGGGACCAATCTGGATTCCCGTCCTTTTCTCTGTGTCAGAAATCTAGTTCAAATGAATGTTAACTAGACAATATGTCTACACTCATTATATTACAAATGTCTGTGATCCTTGACCTCACCTGGCAAGACATTTCTATCATTCTGATCTACCTACTGTACTCTTAAGATCGAATCTGAATTACACCATTAGCACGTTTGTAAGCCATTAATCCAGGCACAGGGAGACCAGACTTCGCTGTAGTTAGTAGCTGGATATAGAACCATGCTAGTCATAACAGGCCAGGGGTAGAGACGATGATAGGGGAAAGACCTGCCAGAACTACATGATTGCCTATCTCTTAAGAAGAATTAAAAAAGCTGCTATCAAAGCTGTTAGCTTATAACAAATTATAAGATCTAGCACAACCACTTTCAGAAATCCCTCCCACAGGACTAAAAAAAAAAAAAAAACCACTCAAATCTCATCATTGGCCTGGCTCTTACTGAGTCCTCCTCATGTCTCCACTTGCTGTCAATCAAGCTACAAGACCCACCCCTCTGATCCTTTTGGAGTTCTTTTTCCTTTTCTGGTAAGGGCAAGGTAAAGCCCATGCTTTGACACCTCTAGACCCTAAAGAAGAGCCAAGAACCTTTTCCTCACCTTTCTAAACTTAACTTTATAGTTTCACAAGCTTAGCTCATTTCTTTCCCTCCCTTCCCATCCTAAAAGCCCCAACTTAGAGGGCAGTCATCTTAAACCCTTTCCTTCTGAGAGAATTCTGAGACCAGTGCTCAGCTAGCATCATCATTTCTCTCAAGTTAGGTTCTGTGTATATGCCCTTCCTGCAGCATCACTGGGCCCCTACGCTGGGCCTAGGGCTTCTTCCCATCTTTGCAATCACTAGTCCACATCTCCCATCTGTCTTCCTTAAATCACCTTATGGTGTCCCTTTTAACCACTGTGACTTTTGGTATCCTCCCTACTCCTATTTGTAAACCCACATTGCCTGTCCCGACTGCCCGATCCCAAATAACTGACTCAGAGACCAAATATGAATTATAAATGCTTGGCCGATAGCTCAGGCTTTTTTACTAGCTAACTCTTACACTTAAGTTAACCCATATTTCTATTTATGCTTTGCCATGTGGCTCATGGCTTGTTACCTCATTATTTACATATCCTGCTTGTTTGGCTGACTGGCTGGCGTCTCTTCTGACTCCGCTCTCCTTTCCATCATTCTCAGTTTGGCTTTCCCAGCTAACTTCCTGCCCAACTACCGACATGTCAGCTTTATATAAACCAACGAGAGCTATATATATTCATAGTATAGAAAAGGATTGTTCCATAGCACCTACTCCCCTGTTACCTTCTCCACAGTCTCATCAAACAATACAACTCAGTCTTCACAGAGGACTGCCAGACTGGCCTGTTCTTAACTCCCAGATGAATTGACAGCACCTACCCAGCCATTCCATTGGTGAAGTCATCATCTGCTCTTCAACCTCAATCAGATACACATGCCCTGGCTTCTCTAACATGCTGCTCGAGACTCTTCTGCCTTACGCTTCTAAGCGGATCTGTAGCACCCACCAGGACCCCAATACACCTCCTCAGCTCCAAAATGACCCCAGAAGACAAATAGTCACACTTTGTGAAGAATTTTACTCTGCTTATCTGTCAGGGAAAGAAATATAGAGGCAAAAAGCCCAAAACAAAAACTAAATTCTGACATATTAACAGCTAGGCCATGACTGCTTTGGATCAGAGCCCAATAGCTTAAAGTGCCATACAAAAATACCTGGAGCCTGTATTCGAAAGATTCTGTGACACATTACCTAGATGGCTAGTCTCAAGAAAAGTAATTTGCAGTAAAATATATTACTAGACCAAGACAGTAAGTTACCTACCTATATCTTTCTAGATATGACCCTTGCACATAGCTAAGACCAAGTAACTGCTCCCTTAACCATTATTTTACAATAAAAACAGCCAGGTGGTGGTGGCATATGCCTTTAATCTCAGCAGTCGGGATGCAGAGAGACAGGTGAATTTCTGTGAGTTTGAGGCCAGCCTGGTCTACAGAGTGAGTTCCGGGACAAGCTCCTACAGAGAAACTCTGTCTCAAAAAAACAAAAACAGAACAAAAATCAAAAACAAACAAAAAGCATTCTCTTTCAGGGGTGTGATTGCCTCTCTCTGGAAACTCACTCGCTACCTCTCTTGCAGCCTGCTTCTAAAAATTCTCTCCTTGTCTTCTCAGGCCCTTAGTAAATTCCTTTTCCTCCTTATGCCACCAACAACCTTCCAGACACCATTTGACACTACAAAAACATTCTTCAATACATGTTCTAAAACACAATCGGTGTCATTCTGGAGAATGAATGCAAATATAACCCATTAAAAACAAATAAAACGTTGTTTTGAAAACACTTTTTCCTGAATTCTCAAATCTCACTCTTCTTCATCTGTGTTATCTCCATGTTAAATATAAGGAGTGTGATTCTAATCAGCGGGTTCCTTTCCCTGCTGCAGAGGTGGTAAAGAAGTCATCAGTACTACAGTAAATGGCTAAGCTATTAATACTGCGTAATGGCCCTGTCCATCAGCAGCTGCTCAGTTGAAGTGACTGTGACTTCCTTTGGAAGTGAATGCTGGCTGTGGTTTAGCTGAAAGTAGTAATTATTAGGAGTGCCTGATGTCCAGGAACAAAGAACCCTGACAATGCCTAAAGGCAGAGAGAAACTGGTTGGCCAACTGTACCACAGTGCCCCTCCCCACACTCAGGGGGAAAGACCTCTCTCTCTGTACCCTGCCTAATTGCCATCCTTTTAAGGGCTACTGATTTAATTTTCACTTTTCATGTAAACTGCCATCCTTTATGATTTGCAGAGAAGAGAAAAATAGAATTGATTCATTTCTTTCTGACTTCCCTTTAAAGATTAAGTCCCCAAACATCTTAGGTGTTGTTTTCTGATTGTTTAGTGAATGCATCAATTGTGACATACAGCAAAGCAAAAAGAGACAATGAAAGTTTGTAGGGGTGAGAGAGGAGGGAAGGAGTCTTGATATATATCCTAGGCTACCCTAGAATGCAGAATCATTCTACCTCAGCCTTCTGAGCACTGACAAGGACTATAGCTATGCTCAACCACACCTGGATTTACACAGAAAAGCAGTAAGCAAATGAACAAACTTCATTTATTTACACAGTATTTACCTGAACAAAATCAGAAGAAAACCATATTGTCAAAGTTCACAAGTAGCTTTGAATACTTAGCTGTATCACTTCTACCAGAAATAGATGGCTAAGCTGAACTCTTGCCTCTTTGGGATTTTGTCATTGTTGTGACTTTTGTCTTAAAAGTTCTTCATTCTATGTCAACATCACTACAAGAATAAAGAGACAGGCAGACACTGGCATGAGGTCTACTAGGAAGTTAGAGAAGGCACAAAGATGACTTGGGATCAGTGACAGAGGACAGGGGTGGCAAGTAGCAGGCATCCACTCCCTTCCTAGGCACAGACACAGGACCCCTGAAACAGTGGCCATAGACGCAGCTCCTGATAGACTTGGCTCCTGTTTATTCCTCAGCTCAACCCGTTCCTTAGAGGTAATATTTCCTCCTAACATACAGACATAACAACTAGCCAGACTGAAACAAGGAGTTCCAATTTTTTTAAGATTATCTTCCAAGAATGAAGATATGCAGAGTAAGGCTGGACATAAAACTTCCAGGATCATGAGGTATTGGTTCAAAGAATAACAAGTAGAGTTTGTATATCTGCTCAACTCATCTTGTCACCAGGACTCCAATCCATTGACACAATGATCCACAAGTCCTTTCTCTAGGATTCTCTCCTCTTTTTGTTTTGGCAGCTGTACTGCAACCTGGAAAATAAACACCTGCAGCTGTTTTGCATTCTGTGCAAAACTCGACAGGGTGATCTGTTCTCCAGCTGTCATGACTCAACTTCATTTCTTGGTATTTTTTTTTCCCTGTGGGAGCTGGTATCATCTTGCCTGCACAGACTTCCCCCTCAGCCCTTACCACATCCTGCACTCTGGGGGCCTTCAAGTGCTAGTGTTTCTACCTCTCAACTCTGTGGGTCTTGGAACAAAACCATGTTTCTCTTCATCTTCGCCTCCCTAGGCTGAAGGACTATTTGCCATTACAGGTACTTGTGAGCTTTTCAACATTTATTATAGAATTCAGCCTTTCTGACAGAGCAGATCCCACCTAATTTCCAAAGATTTTTATTCAGCTGCATAAAACTACACAAAAATTAGGGACGTGAAAAGCGGCCAGCAGAGAAGCGAGAGAAGTGAGAAATTTTAACACTGACAAAAGCATTGTCCTATGTCTCTGTGACTCTTCTCTCCAATGTTAATTGAAAGTGGGCTTCCTAAAGGGAACAGAAGCACACACAAGGGGGAGCTGATATGATGCCAGACTGCAACTAATGCTAAGTTGTAAGAAAGACTTGGCCTGTTGTTTGTAAAATATGCATGCCAGTGTTCTCTTCTGGTTCCTCAATCTGTATAATAAAAACTATTCCTTGGGTGTATTCTTCTGAGCTGAGCACCTTTATCAGAGATGGCCATTTGGTCAAGCTCTCTGATCCTTTAGCATGAGGCATATGATAAATGACACCCACAACCAGATATAAGTAGAATATTCCAGCTCTTCCTGACGATAATGGTGTGACAACCCTCTGGTATGAACATTGAAGTCATGACCCCTGTGGTACTCAGTTCCTAACATAGAGTTAAGCCCTGTGGTAGCTACCACACCTTCCACAGTAAGAATTTCACTTCCTCTCTCAAGTCACTGTCACTGAACACTCATCCTCAAATGATGCCATCCATACTCAAACATTACCAGAGGATGCAGTTCAGATGACAGACAGCTTGCTGAGAACACACAGAGCCTTGAATTTGGTCCTCAACACTGCATAAAACCAGGCATGATTGATGGTGCATGCCTACAATCCCAACACTTCAAGAAGTAAAGAGAGGAGAATCAGAAGTTCAAGATCACCTTCTCTCTCTATTGAGTTGGAGGCCAGTCTGAGGCATATGGGAGCTTGTCTAAAAACAACAACTGTCACTGGGCGCTGGTGGAGCATGCCTTTAATCCCAGCACTCAGGAGGCCGAGGCAGCGAAGATCTCTGTGAGTTCAAGGCCATCCTGGCCTATAAGAGCTAGTTCCAGGACAGGCCTCAAAGCTACAGAGAAACCCTGTCTCAAAAAACAAAACAACAACAACAACAAAAACAAACAAATAAAAAATCCCAAATCCTTAATAATTAACTTCAAGATCTCAGATCTAGAAAATACACATTGAATGATGTTGGCCAGGAATTTCTGTGTGCCAAATGACAGCAGATCTATACATTCTTTCATATTCTCATTCATAGTCTCTTACTCATTCTCATTCTTTCTCTCTCCCTCCCTCTCTGTCTCCTCTCCCTTGCTCCCCTCCCCCTCTCTTTCTACCAGTTATCAAACTCTACTTCTTGCATGCTAGCCCAAGCCAGCCTTAAATTATAATGTTCTGACATCTCACAAGTTTATAAAAACTGTTACTATTGACTTACAACGTCTTAAATAAATACTAACAAAATATTTGTCGATAGAACACAAAATTTCAAATAATATTTTAAAATTTAATATTAAATAGCACTAAAGACAATATTAAATTAGGTGCAATGTCTTAATGTGTCTTCAGTAGGTGTTTCATATGCACACTAACAACTGTCTTATCTCTTCTAAAACATGAATATATAAATAAGTTCAATTTTAAAAAAAACAAGAAAAAATCTTCTGATAATAATTAAACACATAAGCATCTTCTACACAAAGCAAAGGTAATAGTTATCCTTCTTCGTTCTTCCTAAGTATTCAAATTTAAAGTAGAAAAGCCATCCTGTGCCTAGGAAAACTATAGGGGTATTAAACAAAGCTTCCAGTAGCCAGGCAAACACTGCAAGAAAACATTAAAAGTAAAAGAATATCTATATCTGTGTTAGACCAGTGGTTCTCAACCTGTGGGTCTCAATCCCTTTTGTGGGTTGAACATCCCTTTTACCAGGGTTGCATATCAGGTATCCTGCATATCAGATATTTATATTATAATTCATAACTAGCAAAACTACAGTTATGATGTAAAAGTGAAAATGGTTGGGGGTTACCACAATATGAGGAACTGTATTAAAGGATCACAGCATTAGGAAGATTGAGAAGCACAGGTGTTAGACTATAAAAAGAGGAAGAGTGTATATGGAGCAATGTTGCCCAGTGGTAAAACTGGACAGTTCTTGCTGTGGGACAAAAACGTGGGAGGGGGGAAGTGTTATGGGACAATGGTCTGTACCCTGTCAATTGTATTTTAATAAAACATTGATTGGTCAGTAGACAGGCAGGAAGTAGAGGCGGGGCAATGAGAACAGGAGAATTCTGGGAGAGGAAAAAGTCAGTCTGAAGTCATCATCCAGACTCAGAGGAAGCAAGATGTGACTGCCTCACCAAGAAAGGTTTCAAGCCACGTAGCTAACACAGACAAGTATTATGGGTCTATATAAGTTATAAGAGTTAATAAGAAGCCTGAGCTAATAGGTAAATCAGTTTATAATTAATGTAGACTTCTGTGTGTTTCTTTGGGGCTAAATGGCTGCGAGACCAGGCGGGACAGAAACCCCAGTCAGTATGTTCAGAACATCAGCAACACTGTGGCAAATGCACATGAGGAAGAAAGCAAACTTCATCCAGAGGGTTGTAACCATATTTTTATTGGTGGTTCCAAATGACCTTCAAATACCATAAGACACAGATTGCCAGGGCATGTTTATAGGGCAAGTGCCAACATAGGATCTACTCAGAAGCAGAGAGAGTAGAGAAATAACTTCCAGCTTAAAAAAAGAAAAGTAGACAACCTTAAAAACAATGTGTTTTTTTCAAAGTTTGCTCAGCAGTCAGTCACAAAGTACATGTTGTGACTACTTCAAGACAATTTTTCCTTTTAAGTGGAGAATGATAAGGAAAAAAAAATCAGATGTCCTAAATTTAATCAGAAAACTAGAGAATGAAGAGGAAGAGTGATTGGGGGAGATAGTAGAAAAGCTATAGCTGAAGATGAGAGCCTTACACATTTATGAATCCATGGCAAAACTTTCATACAAGTCCACTGGGTCCCATGTACCACCACATTCTGCTTGCAACTTCAACCAATCCAGAAGCAATGGCTACATCTGCTTATGAACTGTCTTCTTGCCCCAAGGCTTCCTTACTTCCTTATCTAGGCCCTCAAACCTCCAGCCCAATGTAGGTTCAAAAACCAACTTACACTTTTTGTCTCTAAATTTTCCTTTTGCAAATACTCCTAGCTTTATGTCCAGTGGACATTTTTTTTCACCTGCTACATAGTCTTGCTGCTCAAAAGCAAACTATCTTACCTCAGAACCTGACTCTTCCTCAGGCTAGAGTCTAACTATTCAATAGACCCTTTAATTTGAGGGATACCTTCATCTGGAAAGTTCAGTTTCATAATACTACATAAGCCCATTTTGCTTAGTATGATTTGGATCCTGAGCTGATCCAAGAGATAAGAACACAGGCAGCCTAAAAATTCTATAAAGGGAATAAATGCCAATTTCCAATTAAAAAATATAGTAAAGATATGGGGAAGTGAAGACTTACTCATCATTTAATAATAATAATGATAATAATAATAATAATAAGCAGAAACAGGAAAACAAGCATTTTTCAGTAAAAGACAATAATCTTCCTTTAGAAGGTCACCAGGAGTATCTATCTCTAGCAGTGAGAGGGGTACCTCTAGCAGAAAGACCTAAAAGCTCCAGGAGGGAGAAGAGAAGATGCTGAAGGTAGATGAAACTGAAATCTCTAGCATAATTGATGTTAATCCTGGCCAGAGGCATGCCATGCCATTTAGCACTCAACTTCTGAAACCATGAGTCACATGAGGTCTGAACATCTGTACCTGAATGCTGTGTGGGGAGAGGGGGAGGATGAGGCCAAGGAAGGGAGCGAGGGAGGGAGAGAGGGAGTGAAGAAGAGAGAGAAAGAGCACATCTGACCCAGGCTCATAATGAAGGCTACATAATGAAGAACTACTTCTCAGCATGTAAGTAGCCAATTAGTGTGTATCTCTGTAATGAATTATTTTAGAGTGTTTTGATTTTTAAAGATGCCATTTGAGTTACTGCTTGAGCTTTGAAAAATCCATTAAATGAACTGTGGCTTAGGATTAGGACAGAATTTCCCACTCAAAGTTTTCCATCTTGAGTCTTCTGTATTCATCCCTCTTCTCTATAATTGCTCTAGGCCCAGATTCCCCTCTTGCTAAATTTCCACAAAGAAAATACAGGTTGACTAATATTTTTTTCTCAAAATGCCAACTCCCAGGCCAAGCTTCCTGAGGCCCCATTTAACACTGGCCAAGGTTCCGAGGACTCATATTTCACAATGAGTCCCAAGTTCACCAGAAAAGACATAGAAGAAAAATCTATTGTCTCCTATAGCCATCAGTTCATAAGACATTAATATGGTATTAAACAGAGTACAGAGTCTCTAAAGACCAGAATAGACTGAATACATTTTCAAAAGAGTATGGAGTGCCCACTAGAACAGAAGGCAACATTCATGCAGAGGAAACCATATATAGATACCAGTGGAGACAGTGGGATTGAAGAACTTCCTTTGCTATGTTGCCAAGGTATGTCTACAGAAAGGTCTAAGTTGTCGGATATGCTAATGCAGCGTTTCTCGATTGTGGAATATTTGTTTGACTATGTAAAAATGTGTTACATTTGTTTATGTTGTGGAACATTTAACTATGTAAAGATGTGTTACATTCGTTTAATTACATAAAGCTGTGTTGCTGTTTTACCTTGCCTGCCTAAAGCAGCTGATGGGTCTAATAAAAAACTGAACAGCCAACAGCAAGGGAAGAGGTGTAGGTGGGACTTCGGTGCAGGGTGGGTGAGTAGGAGGAGGAAATTAGGCTCAGAGAAGAAACCAAAGGAGATGTCAGGGTGCCAGACAGATGGACATGGAAGAAGCAGGAAAGAAACGTACAGAATTAAAGTAAGATAAAAAGCCCTGGGGTAAAATATAGAGAATATAAACAGGTTGAATTAAGTTAAAAGAGCTACTGGGTCAAGCTCAAACTAAGGCCGAGCATTCATAATTAATGATAAGTCTCCGTGTCTTTAATTGGCATTTGGTTGATGGCCCAAAGAAAATTCCATCTACAGTTCTCAAAGTTCCTAATGCAGTGACCCTTTAAGCAATTCTTTATGTTGTGGTGACCCCAACCGCAAAATTATTTCATTGTTACTTTAGTATAATTTTGCCACTGTTATGAATTGCAATATAAATATCTGATATGCAGGCTATCTGATATAAAATCTCTGTAAGAGGTCATTCAAGCCCAAAGGGGTTGTGACTCACAGGTTGAGAACCACTGTGCTAAGGTATGAATCCAATACTTAGATGTCTTTCAGGTTTTTTGTTTTGTTTGTTTGTTTTTTTATCACATGTTTGCGTACAGGCTGTTAGGGGTTCCCACCTCATCAATGAATCTAGTTGTTTACTGAACCAAGTCTGTAAAAGTCATGACTTTCATATGAAAAATGTTGTTAGCCTCTTACTTCTCAAACCTGGGAGGTGCCTGCTTACCTATCAAAGCAGACCTTGGCCTTCAGGTCCTACCAGCATCCCTCAGTTCCTATACATTACAGTTCCCTCCCCACTCCCCCATCCCCACCTGTGCATCCCAGTGCCTGCAGGCTCTTCCCCCAGTTGTTCTTCCCTTTATACTCAGGTCAGTTGGCTATGCATGCCCTATTTTCCTTTTGGCTACCTAGCCTCTGGTCTCCACTCTCTCCTCCTCTCCTCTCCTCCATCATAAGCCCCTTTGGGATGCCTCTAGCTATGTTCTCCCTAATATCCACAGTTAACCATCTTCTCCAACATACATAGGAACAGTTATGTCCTCCTCATCTTTTTGTCATTCAAGCCCTAAACATTCTTGCATACGCAAACTCATCTAACACAATCCCCAGAGAACTGCCTAACCCTGCCTTCTCTGCATTGGCATTACACGCATGCACCACCAAGCCCACAATCTTTACCTGGGTCTTGGAGCTTGAACACTTATGTGGAAAGTATTTTATTCACTGACCTATCTCCTTAACCTAGGAAAGATCATTTTTAATCTAATCACTTCATCAATCCAGTTTCATTAAACAGCAATGACTACATTTATTTATGACCCCTCCTTTATAAATATTAATATGAATGCAGTAATTTAAGCTCTATTTTAAAATAATCATAATTAGAATTTCAGGTGTTATTAATATTTATTTTGTGTTTACATAGCCTGTGTATGTATGTGTGGGTGGGTAAGGGTGTTTGCTGAGGACTGAATCTAGAGGAGCAGGTCTCAACCTGTGAGTCTTGACCCCTTTGGATTTGCATATGAAATATCCTCCTGCATATCAGATAATTATATTACAATTCATAACAGTAGCATAACCATAGTTATGAAGTAGCAATGAAACAAATTTTATGGTTGGGGGGTCACAACATATACCAGGAACGGTAAGAAAGGGCAGCAGTGCCAGGCGGTGGTGGCGCACGCCTTTAATCCCAGCACTCGGGAGGCAGAGGCAGGTGGATCTTTGTGAGTTCAAGACCAGCCTGGTCTACAAGAGCTAGTTCCAGCACAGGCCCCAAAACCACAGAGAAACCCTGTCTCAAAAAACCAAAAAAAAAAGAAAGAAAGAAAGAAAGAAAGGGCGATCTTGTGTATGCTAAGTACATGCTCTACCACTGCGCTAAATCCCTATGCCCTATATTTCCTCTCTAAGTAAAGAATATGACAAAGAACACTGCAATTTAATGACAGCAACACTTCAATGTTTTGGTTGAGTGACACTACAGAGTTGGGGCCCGTGCTTGCTAATAATAAACAGACTTGTAATCGGGGACTCAGACATTCATTCAACAAATACTGGCTCCGTGCAGGTGCAAAGTACTCTTACAAGCCCATGTCCAAAGTCCAAAGAGGCACTGGATTTCACCTCTGATCAGAGGCTGCATTGTCTAAAGAGGTCAGGAAAAGAACAATGCAGGGCAGGATGGAGGAGGGGCTGTAGTGTGTGTTCTGGCTGACTATGGCGACACTAGGTGTTGCAGCTGGGCAAAGACAGATGCCAGAAACTATGAAGAAAAAAAAAAAGAAAAGAAAAAAGACAACACAGTGGGGAGGTGAGAAGGAAACCCCAGCCTCTTCCTATACCTTGTTCTAATTTTATAAAACTCTTTGCAGCCAACAACGTCTTCCTGTTTAATTCAACTTCACTTCCCTTTAGCTTAAGCCCATTTCCGCTGAGCAAATAAAGAATTAGTCAGTGTCCTCTTCAAAGTAACCCCTTTGCTGGGACTGAGCTCAGTCCTTGATGGAGTTGGCCACCTTAGTCTTTTCCTCCTTTAGGTGGCAGTGTCTTCAGAACACACCCATAGAGTTTGGAATTTGTTGATGTTGCTGCTGCAGTTCTGAGACTGGGACTTGTGATGGAGTCTAGCTCGCCTTGAATGCTCCATCCTCCTGAAGCAGCCTCCCGAACACTGGGACAGGCACATGTGGCTGCTGTCCCCTGCGGAACTGCCATAGGTAACAGCAGACCTTTCTTGTTCTGAAATGCCTCCTTTGCACTATCTGCTGTTCTCTGAGAGGAAGAGCTAAGCTGATACTGATTTTAGAACTGGGTACCTCTTTAGGTTCAATTAGGGGGTCTTTGGCACAGATAACACAGTTAAAGGTCTAATCATAAATGTTTCTTTCTTCCTTATTGAGAAAATAAGCACTGTTATTAATTGCTTTCCACAGCTCTTTCTTTTTTGAAAAAAATTAAAAACCTAGTGATCATTTGCATTAATATTATGCTAATAAAAGTAAGGGCATGCCAACTAATTCCATCTCTTCAGTAGTAACTAAGGATCAGTGAGAGAAGTAATTTGCATTTTTTCCTTGATTGGAGTGAATTGGCATTTAAACGTTCATTGTCACCATTTTTGAAAATAATAATAATAATGCATGTTGGGCCAGGCGGGCAGAAGCAATTTCTCTAGTAAAACCATCTTAAAAGCAAGTATTTCCATTTTGCTTCTATAAATCTCGAATGATAAGGATGCACATTCAAGCCCAAAGCAGTCCTCTGCATCACAAATACCTCTCGGTTCCTCCCTGCAGAAGGAACTCATTTGCTGGTGGAGACCATTCACTTCTACTTCTGAGTGCTTATTCCTCAAAATGCTTCCAAGTACTGTGGGAACAATGATTAAAAGAGGGTCTTTCCATCTGCGCTGCATTAGGCTGCAAGACGGCCCCTTCTGCAGATGCAGTTTTTGCATAATTCATTGGGCCATTTTAAACCCTAATCAGTGCATTGCCGTAAGCGAGGGCGTGCGCTGGAGAGAAGAGAAATTTATTAGCTACCTCCTGAGCATCCACCTAATTCTCACTTGGGGCCACTGCTCCATGAATCACAGTGGTTGCACCCACATCTTATCTCCAGCACATTCTCACACCTGAAGTGTCCTCACCTTTCTTAGCCCATACTAATTGCCCAAGACAGTCTTTTTTTTTTTTTTTTTTATGTTATCATCACGGGGAAGTTTGCGAAAGAAGATTTTAACTGGGAGATGAAAAAACTTGGCCTGTATCCAGCTCTGCTGTTTTTCCTGTGTGGGCCTGACATACACATTTATCCTACCAGTGCAAGGACAGTACCTCAAGTCACATCTAGTTCTAAAGGGGGTAACACTCAAAACTGTCAACACTGCCTTTCTCTGTCTCACCTTAATATGGTCTACCATGTCATCACCCCACCCCGCCCCACCACCAAGAAAGTATCTCTGGGTCTCCACCAACCCCAGCTCTCAACGCAGCAACTTCATTTAGTTGGTTTGTTATTTAGAGACATATTTTAGGGTACACTAGAAAAGGGCTACATAACTATAGAAATTAAAAGAAAACTGCCATAGACATTGTAAATTTAAGACAGAGAGAGATCTAAAGTTGTAAAATCCGTTAAATTTTAAATACTGAGAAACTGATGAAGCAGGAAATATGCATGATAATATACCAGGCCTTGCAATTTTGAACAAGCAAGACACAGGGTTAGACAATATAATTGGGGGTATGGACTGGTAGGTAACCTTACACTAAAATTTCTCAGGCTGAAGAAACATCTCAGTGGGTTAGAGCACTTGGCCTACAATCATGAGGACCTGAGTTAAGACACCCAGCTTCTTTGTAAATAAACAAGGCAAGATCTCCTATGTCAGTAACCCAGTATTCGTGGAGTATAGGAGCTTGCTGGCCAAAATATTTAGCTTCAAGTTCAATGGAAGATTCTGTCTCAAGACAATGAGGTCAAAAGCAATCAGAGAAGACAGCGAAAAGTCCTCCTCCGGCCTCTGCAAACCCAAGTGTAGGCACACATGTGCCTGCCTATTAAATGTACACACACACACACATACGACACACACATTGAAAAATGAAGTTTTAGATTTAAATAGCATTCCTCATTTTCTACTTAGTTTTTAATCTATTTCTGGATGGGGTTTCACTATGCTGCCTAGGCTGCACTTAAATTTTTTATCCCCCTGCCTCAGCTAAGTAGGTCCTTCCTTCCAGCTTCATTTTCTTATTCCTATCACTCTCTCAGTCACAGCATAAAGACGTGCATCGAGTGTCATGTTTCCAAGTAACAACAACATCGTAACACACCGTCATCTCAGAGACCCAACTTGAAGAACGAGGCTCCCAGCTGGTAAACTCACATATATTGATTTTAAGTCAGTAACTCCTAAGATTGCAAACAGTAAGAAGTAAGTGGTCCAGCAAATCTTAGAAAGCACAACTGGAGTGATAGGAAAACTTGGGACTGTGTTGTGAGTAGGTGAGTAAACTATGTTCGAAATTAGTGCCAGCTACTAGAAATAAATGGGGAGCACAAAAGTAACTTAAAATTACTTTCTAGTTGCTGTGCTTAAAAAAAAAAAGAGTAAGTAGGAACAGGAAAAATTCATGTTAAATGTATATATAGTTTAACTCGATACACCCCAAGCGCAATCATCGCACCATATAATTAATATGCAAATTAACAAAATCCGTTCCTTCATTCTAAAGCCTTAAAATTTCTTTTGTAATTTTTACTTTCAGCACGATTCGGTTTGGAACAACATATTTCACGCGTTCCATCGCCATGGATGGTGACTTCCACACTGACGAGAAGCTGCAGAGAACGAGGCCGTGAACCGGCTCTCAGACAGCCCAGTGCATGCAACTGCTGGATTTTCTTCCACTTCCAACATATGAAACCAGCCACTGAACGTTTGGCTGTCGACTGAGTCAAGATCGACTGAAAACCTACGTTACTCTCTATTACCTTAAACAATGAAATGAAGGTATTTTAGACAAAATAGGCCAGATACTCAGTAAGCAAGACATGTACAACTCCAACACAATATGCTAAGCAGTGGCTGCTATGGAAACAGGCCGCAGGAGCCACTCATTCTGGTAAGGATACTTGTTAAGGGCTTTACTGAGAGCTGGGGAGATGGCTCAGTGGATAAAAGTACCTGTTCTGCAGGCAGGAGGACATGAGTTACAACAATGTTTCTCAACCTTCCTAATGCTATGACCCTTTAATACAGCTCCTCATCTTATGGTAACCCCCAACCATAAAATTATTTTCATTGTTACTTCATAAAACCATAATCTTCCACTGTTTATGAGTGGTAACGTAAATACCTGTGTTATCTGGTAGTTTTAGGCAAGCCCTGTGAAAGGGTCTTTGGACAACCCCTCCCCAACTCCCCAAGCGGTTGTGACCCATAACTTGAGAACCACTGAGTTAGCATCTCCAGAAGCTATATAAAAAATAGGCAGGCATGGCCACTCATGTCTATAACCAAAAGCAGCAATCAGGGAAATACAACCGTGGGTCCCGAGAACCTGCAGGCTAGCCAGCATAGATAGTTTAGTCAAAAGGTGAGCTTTGAGTTCAATGATAGACTTTATCTTGAGAGAATAAGACAGACGGACATAAGGTTAGAGCAGAAAGAGTAAAATCTATGGCTGGTATGGAAACCTTACATTCCAGTTGGAAGCGTTCAACTACTTGGCCAAGGGGGCAGGCCTTCAGGTGGGAGGCCTCAATAAGTAACTGCTGGGTGTGCACTGCAGCTTCTTCCATTGGTCCCATTCCCTATTCACTCCCACTCTGCCCCTCACCTGTAAACGCACTGTGACCAACTCCTTTATACGCATCATGCCTTCCCTGCCATGATGGATTCTCTGCCCCGAAACGGTGAGCCAAGAAAAGCCCTTTCCCCAGGAAGTTGCTTCTTACCAGGGGTTTGACCACAGCAACAACAAAAAAGCACCGAACACATCAAGGGATTTCTTCCCAAGCTACTGTGTTAATGTGTAGACCCATTTACCTGTTCTGACAAACCATTCTTACCCGTTGTAAAATGTCTAGGGACAACCTCATCTCCCTCTAACCTAGGAACAGTGCCTATGAGGTTGTTGTCTTTTGTTGCTGTTGTTGCTTTGGGTGGTTTGGTTTAATATTTCTTGGTTTGTTTGTTGGTTTGTTTTGAGGTACATTCTTGCCATGTCACTGAATGGTCTCCAGCTTGAAACAAACTTCTTGCCTCAGCCTCATGAGTACTGAGACTACAGGCATGTGCCCCCATGCTAGGTGCTGATGACCTTTATCTCAGTCTGTTGGAACTCACTTTCCTATTGGCACTGTGTTCATAAAGACATCATTAAGCCTTTTCTTTGGTTAATCAGTCCATTGTTGGTCATTTCAGCTGCATTAATGAACCTTCAAAGAGGGAAATTCCCCTCATCTTTACAGTCCAGCTGCACCAGGCATAAGACCCCCAGAAAAGCTGGATCTCAGACTTGGTCTCACACTTGCTCCATCTCAGCCTCCAATTTAGCATCCTCAAGTAACTCCAGAGTCCAAACAACCAAGAACTGCTCCAGGCATTTGGAAAGGGAGCACAGGGGCTGAGGAAAGAGTTACTGGCTGGAAGATAATTTTAGAATCATTAGCATATACATGAAAGTGAAAACCATGGGCTTGAAAAAAAGCTTAGCCACAGAAAACAAGTTTGTATAGGGCTAAAAGAATCTACGTGGGGTGGGAGAGGCTGCATGTGTGCAATGGAAATAAAGTTAAACAGCAGCTCACTCACTAAGTACACTAAATAAACACAAACAAGAAGAAAAGCAGGGAAAGTGGAGTGAGTCTATGTTTAAGCTGTAAAGAGCGTCCACTAGCCAGTCACGGTGTCAGCGACCTGCGAGGCTGCTGCTCAGAAAGCCGAGGCAGGGAGACTGCATGTTTGAGTTTGGCATTCACCGGAGAGTAAATTGCAAGTGCAGCCTGGGCAATGTTTGAGTTAAGAAATGGGGGCAGAAAGTTTGGGTAGCAGGGGGTAAAGCTCAACGCTGGAGTGCTCGCTTAGCATGTAGGAAGCCATGGGTTCATCATGCTGGAGTGCTCGCTTAGCATGTAGGAAGCCATGGGTTCATCATGCTGCAGTGCTCGCTTAGCATGTAGGAAGCCATGGGTTCATCAGCGCTGGAGTGCTCGCTTAGCATGTAGGAAGCCATGGGTTCATCATGCTGGAGTGCTCACTTAGCATGTTGGAAGCCATGGACTCATCGATGCTGGAGTGCTCATTTAGCATGTAGGAAGCCATGCATTCAATACTAAGTACCACAAAAAAACAATTGAACAATGCCCTTACTTATGATTAAGTTAACTTAAGATTCAAGGACACTTGAAAATCCAGATGATCAATATAAAATTATTAAGAATGGTTCTTTGGTAAGATTATATATTTATCATGACATTACTTATTCTATCTACTGGTCTACCCCACCCCACCTCCTGATTTTGTTAATATATAGTGCTGTTTTTCTTTAAATAAGACAATTTTTAAAAGGTTATTGCCAAAGAAGGTAGACAGTCAAAGGTCGGGATTTCAGGTTAGCTTCTCCAAGTGCTGCCTGACCTCAGACAGGCTGTCACAACTCTACACACCAGGATCTCCTCAGCTGGATAATGAGAACCTTGAGAACAAAATAGTCTCTTTTCCCAACTATGACTACCTGCGCTCCAAGATGGCTGTGAGTTAGGAGTCAATTCTACTCCAAACACTCCTCTAAGGATAACATGAAGAATGTCTGCAGCAATTACCCCATTCTCTACTCTCAGACCACCCCAGACTCCTCAGCCCCCCAGCTCACCAGTGGAAAGAATGTTCTTAATGTCCTCTTCAGAATTCAGGAGCTGTTTAGAGCAGGTTCCAAGTCCACCAAGCAGTTGACTATGTCCTGTTTCCCAGGTGACACTGTTACAGTTGCTTGGTGTTGCGCGCGCGCGCGCGCACACACACACACACACACACACACACACACACACACACACAGGGTACAGTGAAAGAAAGCCCTTGAAACCCAGCCCCTCCCAAGGTCCCTGCAAGCTGCTGCTCCCTGAGGCGTGAGAGCCTCTGAATGCTCCTTGCTGGAGGCCAAATGATTAAAAAAAACCACCATGCATAAATTACCACTCCATGTAAAAGCCTTAAAATATAGTTTTTTAATGGTTTTACTGCAGGTCACAGAAGCAAAGACAGGAATAGCAAGCTGTGCTCTTTTATGTGGGGACTATCGCACATGCATACAGATATGACAGAAGATGAAAATGAGCAGGCAAGGACAGGCTGCTCTTTCAGCAGTGACAGTGGCCCAGTGTGAAAGATTCATCAGGGCACGATGCCTACTTCTGAGCCCTTTGGAACAAACACCCAGTGTGCTCCCACAATCTCCTTCTGAAGTGGAAGCAATTTGTCCATTCAGACTCTTGCCTTCAGTGATGTCCAGCACGGATCTGGAGAGGGGATTTTGCTCTTCCTCGGCAGAGGTCCTTGCCATTAGCCCATGAAAACCACAAGAGTCTTTGTCATGTAGTAAACACTTCCCCATCTAGCGAAGTTGCTACCAGATGGTCTCCTTTAAGTGACATCAAGTCTCCACATGCATGCCTACTTTCCACATCACTGTATGAGACTTCCTGGCCATATTATAGTTAACCCCTTCAATAACATCAGGATATAAGATACATGAGACTCTATACCTTAGTGAACTGGAACTATTCAATTATGGAGCCAGGCATGACTCCTGTCACCCCCATACTTCCTTCTTCAGATAGTGAGTTTGGACCCAATCTGTGCTACATAGTCGGATCCTACCTTAAAGGACAAATACACGAACAATGCACAGAGGCACACTAGCTGAACGAAATCTGTAAGCAACCTTGTGCTTAAGTCTGTCAGATTTTAATTCCAACACATCTCTGTCATTAATGAGAAATTTAATGACCGAAAATCTTCTGGGAAAGGGGAACCTTCTCTCCTTCTGAATCTGAAATGTAAATGTTAATTAATTCAGTTTTGTTATTCCCACCCCCACTCTCTCTGACATCAGAAAAGGAGCACTTGGTGATTTGCCAAGGACGGGATGTAATCATAAGATCTTTTATAAAAAGTGAAAACCTAAAACCTATTTTCATCTTTTTTTTTCATGAGGCCAAAGGCAAATTATCTAAACCCTGTGCCTCAGTTTCCTCGCATGCCTCCATCTATTCAAAATGATTCGCTGGGCATTCACCAAAGAACAAATGCATCCAAAATGCTGAGACTCAGCTGTGAATAAAAGTCTCTGCTCTGGTGAAAGAGAGTGGCAAGGAGAGAGAAAACAGAAGGATTTATGACTTGCCAGGTGGAAGAAGTGCCCTGAAAATAAATGATGTGGGCAAAGAGAATGGGGTGGAATTACCACAGAGCTGAAGGCCTCCTGAGCAGGCAAGATGATACATGGATAAATTTGAATGGAGGTCGGAGGGGCAGGGTTAGCTGTGCAGATATCTCCAGTGCAGGCTCTTTCAGTAAATGTCCAGCATCTTGAAATGATGGCATGATGCACAGAACTCCTGGCAGAGCAATGGGCAAATGTTTGGAATGTGAGTTCATCACTTTCCACTGCTGTAGTCCCTCCCCATTCCATCATCTGGGTTGGGGACTCCATCTATGGTCTTCATTTTCCAGTCGGCACCCAAGGCACCAAAGCAAAATTAGCAAAGAGTCAGAAAACCTGTCCTTGAATTTCACCTCCTAAACAATGATGAGCGACTCTTGTCAGATCCAAACCTTAACTCAGCCCGTATTTTCAGAAGAACCCTTGCATCATAACGCACATCAACGTACAGGCAGGGTGCCAACATTCTGGCCCACTTTCCTCAGCAGGAAAGGTCAAGCCTATGAGATGTAGGTCAGTCTCTGTGGCAGAAACACTGGGCCACTTCCTAGCTGTCTGCTATCTATGGGGCCTGGACCAAATGGTACATCCTCTCTGCTAGCTGGAATCAGCAATGGCACCCCCTTTCATTGATGAGATGGAGCTTGAGTAAGATCATGCAGACAACCCATTCTTCTGGTCACCAAAGACAGTGCACAAACAATGCTATCCGGCTATTTCTGTCGGGTTTTCACTGAGTTCCTGAAACTTAATTCTTTCTAAACGGAAGACAATTTTTCTACCAGCTTACCAGGTAGCTCCCAGACTGCCCCACTCTGAGTCATGCCCAAGGATGGTTTGGGAGCCCAGAGGAGAGGAGGATGGGCCGATGACTCAGCTCAAGGCACTGAGGCCTGTGGCACTAGTCATCATCTTCTCTGTTTTTTTTTTTTTTTTTTTTTGGTTTTTCGACAGCTCAGAAGGGACGATTTTCCTAACCCGGAATCGGTACTCAGAGGACATACCAAAAGAATGCTAAGTGTCAGAGCATGCCACTAGGACAATAAAAAAAGAAATTCCTCACTAGACCGCATGATGGAGCATCCATGAGTTCCCACCCCAACAATGTCTCTGGCCTTCCCATTGCTGTTGAGTTCTGAACCACCATGTTTGAAATCCTTCCAGGCCAACTCCAGGGCCTCCTTCGCCACTTTCCTAGCTGATCCTCTTACAGCATACCCTATGATAACTGACTTCGACCCTGACTATATATGCCCATATGTAGACAGACACCAACTCATTTGAGAATACAGACCAGAGAAGGAAAACAAATGATGCAGTTCTAAATAACCCTGCCACGCTCACTAATTTCATGTGTGGACTTCATCCTCTAAATGAGACCATCCGTCTTGCTGACAGGGACAATTTGTTCCCCTGCCTCTCCGAAGCCCATTTCCTACTCTTTGTCAATACTTTTCCCTCCTCCTTTTAAGTCAGAATGAAGGTTTATTGGGCAAATAGTTGCTCAACAAAAAGTCCTTATGAGCAAAAACAAATCCAAGCTCTTGCGTAGAATGGGGAAATCAATTAGCTTCGGAACTTCCCAATATGGAGGCATAAACAACTTATTTTCAATTTTAGGTTTTTTTATTTATTTTGGAGGAGAGGACATAGATGGGCATGGCACACTTACAGAAGTCAGAGCACAACATGCTAGAGACTGTTAGCCCTTTCCGCCTTACAGCTTCTTGAGATTCAACGTGGATTGTCAGAGTTGACATCAAGCACCTACCTACTGAGCCAACTCACTGGCCATAAATCTAATATTTTCTCCTTATTTTCTCCTTAAAAGACATTATCTTCCAACTCTTTCTTAAAGACAAAAAGAAGCACCCATCCCTGAAAAGAACAACTACTCAACATTTCCAAAACCGAGTAAAGATTCAAAGCAATGGCACATGTTGACATTCCTCACAGACTGACATAATTGAATTATAACCAGTGTTTGTCCCATAAGTCAAAAGTTTCCTGGGGTTGTTGTTTGTTTTCCTGAGGTGTGGTTTTGTTGTGTATCCCTGATTGGGCTGCTCCTCATTATGCAGTATTGTCAACCCCCAAACTTATAGCCATCCCTCTGACTTACCTTCCCAAGTGCTGGGATTATAGATATGCATGAAAATCTACTACTTAGTCTTCAGTAAATGCTTTTTGCACAAAACACTTAGATTTTTTTAAAAAATAAATTAGGATATGCAATATTAAGGCAACTATTAATCAGATTATAGAAAAGGAAAAACAATATATTTGATTTCCAGGTACTCGGCGGGGAAGCCCTTTATGAAGGGATTCACTCCCTCATCCATAATGAGTTCCTGAAGGAAACATTTATCAAGACCCCAGTTGTCTTGTGGGGTCCTGGCTATGGTCAGCTCAAGATCTGCCAAGCAATGGCAGTCGGTACGAGGAGGGCACAAGAAACTGACAAGAACTTCAGGGGTTCCCAGCAGGCTCCTGGCAGTTAAGAGTCTAGTAATGTCCACTGGGCTCTTAGCCAAGACATGGAAAGGTAATGGGCATTCAGATACATGCTGGGACAAAAGAACTGAAAGGAAGAAGGAAGGAAACAGTGATGAAACCGTGGGACAATGGGAAAGAAAGAGGAAGCAGGGGTGGTGATACCTTGTTCACCATTTACCAAAAGGAATAAAATTGGCTGCAATCCCAGCATTTGGGAAAAAGGAACACAGTGATTGAGACTGGGCTAGACAGTTGAGTGAGGCCAGCTTGGACTATATTGAGAGACCCTGTCGATAGATAGATAGATAGATAGATAGATAGATAGATAGATAGATAGATAGATAGATAGATAGATAGATAGATAGACAGACAGACAGACATAGACAGAGAGATGGATGACACATATGGTAAAAATGGAGAGTGAAGAAAGACTGACAAGTCCTCAAATATCTTCTCCCTCTGTTTCATAAACACCCTTGGTAATACAAGTCAGTGTACAAACTAGAGATATCACAGACACTTAAGGTTAACTGGCCACTGCCTGCACTCCCTAGAATTATCATGCAACAAGCTAACCTGTTTATACTTATAGCTAATGCCTCCATTCTACAGACACAGAAAGGCCTATTTCCCAAGCCAAGTTGCAAGACTGCCGTCTCCTTTTGCTGTAATCCACCTCAGAGTGACCTTTTTGCTAATGAAGATTGTCACACAGTATAAACGCAGTGTCTTCAGCCATCAGTTCAGCTTATCCACATATTCAGCACAAAATTCAGCAGAATGAACAGGCTGTGAACTCAGTCCATGTCATTGTCTTCACAGTCTTTTTTTAAGTCTCCACACCATAAGAGCAGTATAGGAACAGCCTGGTTCCTGGGGTCCGTATGCTCTCCAGTCTGATCCTCCAGACCCCATGAGCTCTGGCCCAACTCCCCTTACCCATTGGGCTCAGGTTTATCTCCCTCATTGCACATATGCACCCCACTCTAGCTCAAGAGACTGTGGAACCCATGGGCCTCCAGAGCTCTGTGTGTACAAATCTTCTGTCCACTAACAACTTCCCCTCTCTTTCCCTAAGCCCCACACCACAAGAATGCCCCTCCATCCAACATCCAGACTTTTAGCACAGCAGGAACACCTTCAGCCAAGCTCACTCAGAACAACCCCAAAGGGGAATGAGCTCCCTTTAGTGAATGGATAGGAAGGGGAGAGCTAATTACTAGAGCCCAGTAACTAGTTTTCTAGATGCAGAACTTAAGAGTAAACCATCTGAACTCTTGAATACCACCAGTCCCTCCTTTGGGAAACAGTACCTATCTTGCATGTTGTTAAGAGAATTAGAAATAATTTACATAATAGGCCAAAAGAACAGGTTGGGCACACCTAAATCAAATACCTCAAATCTGAAAGGCATGTGCTCCCAAAGTTTCACATTGGGAGCATTCTATAGTTTAGATTAGTGACGATAGACCTGTAAGTCTTAGTCAACTCTTCCCAAATGCAGTCGTCCCACTCCCACCACCAAAGCTAGAATACACTTGATCTCAAGAATCTCAGTAAGGCATAGTGACCTGGATTATCTTGTAATACCCAATAAAGTAAGCCAGGCATAGTGCTACATGCCTTTGATTCCAGGTGGAGCTCTGTGAGTCCAAATCCAGGCTAGTCTACATAGGGAGTTCCAGAATAATCAGATCTAGGCACATAGTGAGACTCTGTTTAAAAAAAATTAAAAAACAAAAATAAAATGAAGATCCTGATTCAAAAATGAAAAACAAAACAAAAAGCAAAGCCAAAGTCAAAGTCAGTGTGATGACTTCAAGTCCAGAGAAAGAGGAAAGAGCCACATCCTGGGGGCTCACAAGCAGCCCTTCCCAGTTCTTCTCTGAGGTTTCTTATTTTAACCTCTATGCTTTACATTGAATAGGTGCTTTACAGAGCAAACAGAAAAATTAACTAAAATTATTTACACCAAGATGCTTATGAAGCCAGCTTTAAAGGCAATTAATACTGTGAGCCACTGTACCTATCTCAGTTTTCTACAGTGGACAAACACTACCAAAGTTAGGCTAAATATAATCAGTACTTTTGGGTCCTTGTTACACACTGCAAATTTTGTTTAGTTGGTCTTGTTTAGTTTCCCTTTTTTATGTCTACTTATTTCTTTGGTAATTTCTCTCAATTTTCTCCTCAGATTTTTTTTTCTTCAACCTTTTTCTAGTCTGAAGTTAAGAACAATTTGAATTGAAATCTGCTTGAATCTGCCCGAACAATTTTACTTGTGACCATAATGAATTCAAATTTGAATATCAGATTTAAAGTGATTTTTTTTTCGTGGTCTAAAGTGAACCTTATACAAATAAAATAAAAGTTAAAAATTCTACATCAGAGCTTTACGGATTTCTCATTATTTTGACATTTCTATTTTCACCAGACAGGTGCTAACAGTTACTTGCATTCTTAGTATATATTAAAGATTTTTTAAAATATTATATAAGCTTACAGATGGGCAACAAATCCTCTAACTCAGAGTTGAGGTGATGACAGTGCACCTACGACAATTTAAGAGATGATCTCATATCGTGGGAAAACTGTTTTCCTTCATTTTGTGCTAGCAACATTTTACAGTTAAAAGTAAGGCAAGCTACACAGAGAGGGACGTTGCTTCTCCTCTGCCTTCTGGCTAAGAACAACCGCAGAAGAGACATATTTATGGTTGCCTCAGTTACTTGAAAAATCTTTTTATACTACCTACTTCACATTTAAAAAAATATCATTCAAATTCCAGTAGAGAGCTGTATTGAAGTCATAAACTGAGCATCCTCCTTTGAGCCCCCTTGGCTCACCTGTTCTGTAGGGTGTCAAACTAGAGAAGGCTTCTACACTCTTTCCCTCCCACCCCTTTTCACCTGAGGTAGTTTATGACACTCTATATATAGGTATATAAAATAAAATTTAAAAATCAACATTTAATAATAAAAATGAAGTTGGTTTTCAAGCAAACCTCTGCAGTTATTAAAGAAATAGAATTTACACATTACTGGGATGATATGCTGGCTCAGTTTTAGAGACGGAATTAAATATTGGCTGAATATTTGATCCTGGGGAATGCAGAGCATGAGTGTTCATGGATATTTTGATTTTATAATCATTATTGAAATAGTCACTTCATATACATAGCAAATCGCACAAGTATGCTGAGGACTATTCCAGAAATTGTTGGAAATTATATCCTAAACCCAGGATAAAATTTATTCAATCATTTGATAAAAATCAAATTAACAACTCAAGCAGTAACATTTATATTAAATTTATTTTTATTAAAATAAATTTTTATCTTTTTGAAATTATAAGTTAGTAACAACATTTCTCTTTTCCCTTTCTTCCCTTCAAGCCCTTCCATACCCACTCCCACTCAATTCAAGGCCTCTTTGCTGTTATTACATGCATGTATATCTAGATATATTTGTGTGTGTGTGTGTGTGTGTATATATATGTATATATATATACATACATGTATATGTCTAAATATAACCTGTTCAGTCTGAATAATGTTACATTCACGTATGATTTTAGGACTGACTGTTTGGATAACCATTTGGTGTGCTCTTCCCTGGGGATGACCACCTCTCCTGATCTCAGCTCTCCTTAGTTGCCTAGAGTCCTTTGTGTAGGATTGAGGACCCCTTGTAAGCTTTTCCTAGTCCTGATTAGCATGTTCGTGGGTGTCTTTCTAGGTGTTTGTTTTGTTTGTTTTTGTTTTTAGAGACAGGGTTTCTTTGCAGCTTTTGGAGCCCATCCTGGAACTAGCTATTGTAGACCAGGCTGGCCTTAAACTCACAGAGATCCACCTGCTTCTGCCTCCTGTGTACCACCACCACCAGGCTATTGTTGTTTTGTTTAATTTTTTTGTTTGTTTGTTTGTTTGTTTGTTTGCTTGTTTTTCGAGACAGGGTTTCTCTGTGGCTTTGGAGCCTGCACTGGAACTAGCTCTTGTAGACCAGGCTGGTCTCGAACTCACAAAGATCCGCGCCTGCCTCTGCCTCCCGAGTGCTAGGATTAAAGGCATGTGCCACCACCGCCCGGCCGTTTTGTTTAATTTTTTTTTATTTATTTTGTATACAGTGTTTTGTCTGCATGTAAGCCTGTAGGCCAGAAGAGAGTGCCAGATCTCATTACATATGGTTGTAAGCTGGTGTGGGATTCCCCTCTGTATGCTGTGAGTACCACTGTTTAATAAAGAAACTGGCTTGGCCTGATAGGGTAGCTAGGCAGGGAAAACTAAACTAAATGCTGGGAGAAAGGATGCAAAATCAGAGACAGATAGCCTCGCCAGAGACAGATGCTGGAACTTTAGCCGTTAAGCCACAGCAATGTGGCAATACACAGATTAATAAAAATGGGTTAATCTAATATGTAAGAGTTAGCCAATAAGAAGCTAGACCTCATGGGCCAAGCAGTGATTTAACTAACACAGTTTCTGTGTGATTACTTTGGGGTTAAGTGGCCAGAAACCAACAGGAGGGCTCTCACAACAGTGAGCCACCATGTGATTGCTGGGAATTGAACTCTGGACCTCTGGAAGAGCAGCCAGTGTTCTTAGCTGTGAGCCATCTCTCCAGCCCCCTCTTCCTTGTTTTTTAAAGTCAATATTTTAATAGGATATTACCTAACAATATATTAATGTGTTGAAAGATGACTGCAGGAAAATATAAAAGTATGTTCCCCCATAATCAAAGCATTATGTTTCTGAAGTGCAAAAGACTTAGTGCATATAGTATGAACGCTGTGCTTCATAAATACAAGCATCTCGAATCCAGGCTGAAGTGTTCAAGGAGTGCTGGTTGGTGTGTGCAGCATGATTTCACACACAGAGCAGTTTGTGTGTGTGTGTGTGTGTGTGTGTGTGTGTGTGTTTTATGTGTTGTGTGCTTAAAACTAAAGCTGCAGTGAGTGGAACAGCAAGATGCCACATGACAAGCCTCGTCAGAAATGACTGGAGCTCATTACATGTTTGATTTTGAATTTTTAGCCATTGCACAGTCAAAAGCTCTTACTGTTGCCAAAGTTTTCCGAACCCTCCACCAGATTAATAAGCTAAGTACTAGAATACCCTCTTCCTTGTCACTATAGCTGCCCACCTATCACCCCCGTCTCCAACAGACAGGTCTTACCCTCTGAGTCCTGAACTCCAGTAATTGCTGGTTCCCACACATTTCCCAAGCTGATATGCTCAGGTTCTTAAAAACCCTCAGGAAAAGAAGCAAACCTTTTGGCATCATAACATTTCCAGAACTGTTCTGAGATGTCTGGCATTGAGTGGAAGCTTGGATCCATTGAGGAAAGGACTCTAAGCCTTAACAAATGCATTTGCCATAACTCTTCAGCTATAACATACTTACATACATATATACTTACTATCAGCTATAACATACTTATATACATACTTACTTACAAAACACTCACCTTTTTTTTTTTTCACCGTTACCATCCTGCTGTGGGATAATGCTCTCATATCTTGTAAAGATTTGCCACTCATATTCACTTAATAAAACGCTGCCTGGCCAGTAGCTAGGCAGGAAATATAGGTAGGGCAACCAGACTAGGAGAATTCTGGGAAGAAGAATGTCTCAGTCTGCAGTCACCAGTCAGAAGCAGAGGAAGCTTTCAAGCTCTTGACTGAAGCTGATCTCTGATTTGTCCAATTATTAATAATAGAATTGCAGAGATGAAAAAGACCGTCAGATCACCTGGTCCAGTCATTTGATCCAGGATGGTCCAAGGGTTCTGAGAAGTGAACAGGCAGTATCTGGTGATATGACTGGCTGTCTGTAGACAGTCTGCAAGTTGGATCTCTTCACTCCCTGGCCAGTCCCTTTCAAACACACGGGAGAGTCATTTATCAAAATATTTATTTATATGCCTTGAAAAACATCAGAACACTTTTCTTTAAAAACTATGTTTTTGCATAATTTTAGAAAGCTCATATTACTGTGCTTAGAAATTACCATTCATGAGTACTTTAAAATGGAAATGGTTTCATTACATTATTTTCATACTACATGAAAATTTGATACAAATATGTGGTTCCTATTTTCCTTGCTAAATCTGATATCCCCACCACCACCAGTCAAAACCATCTCCAGGTTGCCTCCATGCAAAATAATTGTGTCCTCTGAAAAGAAATCATTAATATTCTACAATTTCTTAGAGATGAAGCCTTACTATATTGTCAAAAACCACCTTGAATGCATGAACTCAAGTGACATTCCTGCTTTAGCCTGCTAAGTGCTGAGACTTCAGGTGCATGCCACCAAACCCAGCCCCTACTCCCAAAGAAAATGGTTTTTTCTTCTTCCCTTTTTATTTTTATTTCTGTGCAACTGATTGCAGACACCAGAAGAGGGCATCGCATCCCTTAGATGTAGAGTTAACAGATGGGTGTGAACCATCTGACGTGGGTGCTGAGAACTGAGTTGGGTCATCTAGAAAAGCAGTACTTGCTCTAACTGTGAAGACATCTCTCGCTCTCTTTCTTTCTCGCTCTCTTTCTCTTTTTTCCTCCCATATCCTCTCTCTCTCCTTCTCCCTCTCTCTCCTTTCTTCCTCCCCTTCTTTCTCCTCTGTTCATCCTTCTCTCTCCCACTTCCTCTGCCCCTCTCCCTTCTTCCCTCCTACTTCCTCTCCCCCTCTCTCCCTTCCTCCCTCTCTCTTCTTTCTGCCTCTCTCCTCCTCTCTGTTCCTCCCTTCCTTGCCCTCTTTACTTGGTCCCTCTTCCCCCCTCCCTCCCTCCCCTCTCCTCACACCCACACCCTTATCTTTGCAAAGATGACAAACCACTCTGTTTTGATCTTCCTTCCAGCTGTGCCAGCTTTTAATCTATCATTAAGGAAATATATTTCATATCAGTGGTTTATAACCTGCCTAAAATTTTCAATATTTTATCCACATGAAAACTATTTGCTGAAATTCTCATTATTACAACCACTTAACATTGAGGCAAACTACTGTATGATGCTGGCCAGACAGAAGATTCACATGAAGATTTACAGCGTGTGCCTACAAGGTAAAGGAAGAGGCCCTGGGCTGCGTGCCTGGCTCTATCATTAACTGCTTAATTTTGTAAATGTCGCTTAACTTCTCTGGCCTACTTCCTTCCTTACAAATCAAGTGTAGAGAATGTGAACATGGCTATCTGCTCGAGCATCAGCATTCTGTGGCTCTAGGAAATTATAATAAATGTACTGAACCATTTTGTCATAAAATGACTAAAGTCCCTTGACAAATTTCTTGAATTAACTATAAGTTACTGATGTTTGTAACAGCAACTCAACACACATGTTAAATGTAGCTGAGTCTATTGGTAATTCATAACTTTTATTTTCATAATCACTCAAGAAATTGTTTGACATGTATTGATTTTGTGCATAGGGCAGGAACTAAGGCCATGGTGTGCATGTAGAAGTTAGAGGGCAACTTTGTTTTCTTCTTCTACCATGTGGGTTTCAGGGACCAAACTCAGGCCATCATTCATCAGCAGCCAGGAACTAACTAGCAGACTCCTCCTACAACAGGGGACCACTATATGGCAGGGCTGGAAGAGAAGACTATGTTAAAACAATGTCTTCCCCTATAGCCTTTGCTGACCTAGAACTCAATGTAAAGACCAGGCTGGTCTTGAACTTGGCAATTGACACTATAGGCTATTGCCTTTGTTCTTCATTATTCTCCAGAATAAAGATAAGAGTTTATTACTGAAGACAGTGGAGTCACAGAACATGGAGAAATGAAGCTGTCACTGTCCTGGAAGATTCATCACCATTGTTCAGTTTTCATAGTGCTGGAAGGTTCTCTATACTACCAGGAGAGAAAAGTCATCAACAGTCTAACCCAGTTGTGAATCCTCTCAGCTGCAACGATAGCTGGCATCAAAGATATACTCCCAGCATGATAGTGCCATGGGTGTTAGTGGAAGCAACTACCAATTCTTTGATTGAAATTAAAGCCCACTCCACAAGACAAGCTCATTTCTCGGCTGTTAACTGAGCCAGCACTGCCCAGCTGGCTAGATCACAGAGCCTAGGTGGTGTCTTTCAACCTGTAGATCATGACCTCTTTGGAGTCAATCAGTCTTTTCACAGGGGTCATATATCAGATACCCTGCATATCAAGGATTTACACTATGATTCATAATGGTAGCAAAATCACAGTTATGAAGTAGTAATGAAAATAATTTTATGGTTGGGGGCATCACCATAACATGAGGAACTGTATTAAAGGGTCAGAGCATTTGGAAGGTTGAGAACCACAGCCCTATAGGAAAACATAGTACTAAAACTCCAAGAAATGGATGGAGTAATAAACTTCCCCCCAGTCAAAAAAAATAAAATTTAAATTTAAGTACATGAAGCAACAGCAGACTGGATTTTCTTCACCATGTATTCCTGGGGACCTATTTTTTTTTAAATCCCTCCCCTGTACCTACCTGTGCTGCCCATCAGACAACTCCAGACAACCTCCCACCCTAAGTTTAGCAAACAGCCTTCTCACTCCATGACTCTTCCAAACTCTGCTCCACAACTGAAGGAACAATGAACCATATGCAAGAACTGAGTTATGAGGAGCCAGGGGACTGGTATGGGAGGTCCTTCAGTTTATGTGTTGCTTTTATTGGTTAATGAATAAAGAAACTGGCTTGGCCTGATAGGGTAGAATAGAGGTAGGCAGGGAAGCATAACTGTATGCTGGCAGAAAAAAGGGAGGAGTCAGAGAGACGCCATGTAGCCGGAGACAGACGCTGGAACTTTGCTGGTCAGCCACTGCCATGTGGCGATACACAGATTAATGGAGATGGGTTAAATTAATATGTAAGAGTTAGCCAATGAGAAGCTAGAGCTAATGAGCCAAGCAATGTTTTAATTAATGCCATTTCTGTGTGATTA
>JAQHUG010000002.1:12715438-12726103 GCA_028555095.1 Dicrostonyx torquatus
AGGCTGGTCTTGAACTTGGCAAGTAACCCCCTTCTTCTCCATGGCAGCCATTACTGATCAGGCACTTGATTTATCGTGTCTACTGTCAGACTCTTAATTCTTTGACCCTATATTCCAGAAAAGGTTGCTGGAAGAGAAGAAAAGTGGGAGCTCCTCTTCCACATGTGGTTGGGGCTCTTTTGGTTGGAGGAATCAGTATCCATTAAGAGTGAAAGCAAGAACTATATCTTCTGCTTCATGACCATCATAAAAATGAATGAACCCATGAACTATAGAGGGGCAAAAGGCAGACACCACTCATATTTGTGGCATAAGGTGATCTACTAACAGCACTTCAGGTGCTCAGTCATTGAATGCTCATAAACATCTTAGATAAAGCATCAAACCATCCAAACTCAAACATGGACCCAAGGCGGCCATGCTCACCCTGTGTCTTATATGCCAAGATGCTATGGTTGGTTTCTAAGCCACTGGACCTTCAGTGTGCCCCCAACACTTGCTCAAAAAGAATTCCCCTTCTACCTTAACCCAGAAGTTAAGTGGGACTATGCTCTTTAAAACTCTTGGAAGGCAAACAGCATTCAGCCAGTACTTCTTGGGGTTCCACTCACAGGGCATCCTGGCTTCTGTTCCTTCCACTGCCACATGGTTGTCAGTCACCTTACCAGTTATTTTAGTGTAAAGGGCCTCTGTTTTGTTACATACAAAAGGTAAAAAAAGAAAATAAGATGTGCAGGCATGAGCACCTGAGTTTGAATGTCCAGCACCCATGTGAAAAAGTCATGAACACATGCAACACCAAGGCCGATGGGGGTGGAAATAGATGGATCCTCAACTCTCTAGCCACCAGCACAGTTGAAAACCAATGATCTCCAGCTTCAGTAAGTGATGTGGGATTCCCCTCTGTGTATTGTGATTACCATTAATGAATAAAGAAACTGCTTTGGCCTGTTGATAGGGCAGAACTTAGGTAGGCGGGGAAAAGTGGACTGAATGCTGGGCGAAGGAAGGCAGAAAGAAAGATGCTATGGAGCCACCACCACCAGAGATAGACATGCTGAAACTTTTCTGCTAGGCCACAACCTCGTGGTGATGCACAGATTAATAGAAATGGGTTAAATTAATATGTAAGAGTTGGCCAATAAAAAGTTAGAACTAATGGGCCAAGCAGTGATTTAATTAATACAGTTTGTGTTGTTATTTCGGTTCAGGGCAGCTGGGATGAACAAGCGTCTCTTCCGTGCTACAACTAAGAGACTCTGACTCAAGAGAATAAGGCAGAATGATAGAAGAGGACATCTAACCTGACCTCTACAGGTATGCATGCAAGCTCAGGCACCCCATACATGCATACAGATATACATCATATATATGCCCATGCATGTATACATTCAATAAATGGATAAAAGGGTAAAGTTAATGACAGTCAATTATTTTAAATGCAAAAGAAGTATATGAGGGGAAAAGCCATATTCTTAAAAACGAAGAATCAGTGACTTGTATGAAAACAGATGAACACGTTTGTACATTTTTAAAGGGAGAAAAATAGAATATCAACTAACGTTCAGCAACAATATGGCATTTTCACATCACCAAGCGTAGATTAAAATAAATCACAAGGCCAGGTTTATTTTAAATTCAGAGCTTCTTAGAGTCCTGTACCAAAGACTCATCTAATCTCCATGAAAATCACACACGTTTGTGGGGATGGGCACCTGGTTAGCCAATGCAGCGAGAGTTTGCTTTAGCTAGGCACACCAATTTAACAGTTCCACTTCTAAAGATTCCATCTTGCACTTAGATTTGGGTGGACTATTGGAAAATCATCGAGGCTCTTCAAAAAGGCAATCTTGGTGCTTACATAATATTCAAACACAGGCACATTAACGATGAGTGAACTCTTACCAGGACTTTGTCATCATGAGCAGTACTTTGAAAGGTTCTCTGGCTCTTTCCCTGGACATACCTCTCTATACATGTCCTTTGACACCATTCCCAAAGCCACCCCTTTCTATCATCATTAATCCATAGCTTTGCAGATACCTGTGCTCCCAACATGCAATAATCCCACCGCCAGCTGGCATTCGAATTCTACGCAGAACATATTACTGCTCTTGAATCTAAAAGTTTTATGTGTAAGTGGAAAGAGGATGCAAAATAGCAACAATTTAAAAAGTAACAAATGTCTAGTATGGCATCCCACTCCTGTAATTCCAGCACTTGGGAGGCTGAGGCAGGAGGATCAGTGAGAATTACACTAATGGAGTCCAGTATAGCCTGGGCTACAGATACCTATCTCAAAAAATATTTAAAAAATAAGTTAAGAAATAAAAGATGGGTAAGTATCATTCAAGATTAAGGAAATATAATTATGCCTTCCATTTCTGCTAAGGTATGATACAACCTGATGCTGCAAGAAGAAAATCGACGATTTGGCAGGACGACTAGCCCTCTCGGGAGGAGGAACAGCCTTCTAGCTGGGTTTCTTTTGAAATGAGCCCCACTGAACCCTAGGGATTCACATACAAGGGCCTCCCTGAGTCTTCGAGCAATGTTTACACAAAACATGAAATGAAATTCCACCTTACATCTCTGCATATATATCTGGACCAAAATGCATAATTGATCACAGAGTTGCATTCTCCAGTGATCTCTTTTTTTGAAATCCACAAGTGATACAACTCCTGGTTCAAGCAAAGCTCTAGGGCTACTCTTTAGGTCTCACACAGTTGGTCAGTGGAAGATTAGTGAACAGATGTTTGGCAAGATGCCAATGCCACTGAATAAATTCACAAAATCGCAGTAATTCATCACTCTGGAGCAGTCTCTTGATTACACACTAGAACACAACAGTGAATGCAGAACAGAAAAATCTGGAAATGCAGGAACAAAATATTGTAAGTTTCCAACAAAAATTAGCTGTCAAGGCCATCGGGGAGGCCAGCCTGGGGATGTAGGTCAGTTGGTGGAGGACTTGCTTGGCATTCAAAATAAGGTTTGATCCTAGAATCATGCCCGTTAGCCCAAGAATCAGGACGTAGGTCATGGTAGAAAGGTCAAGAGTTCAAGGTCATTCTGTGTTACACATTAGGTTTTAGTACATGCGATCCTGTCTCAAAAAATAAAAGGTCTGAGAGCCTTACTGTCGACTGAGTAGTAGAACAAAATCACAGTTGTCAAATGTGTCTGCATTCCCACCAAACACTCTGGATTGTCACCTGAACAAAGGAGCCAAAAAACTGATGCCTGGGAACTGAGATTCATTTGTCTTGAATGTGGCTAGAGCTTCTGAATTTTTAATTTTCTTCAGCTGAAAACTTTGAATTCAGATATAAAATGTATCTGCATTCATTAAATGAAAACATTTCCAAGTGATTCAATTTTTCACAAAGTTGAGGAAGTCCTTCTCCACCAACTGTCCTAGACAAAATAATGGCCCCAGCCTGAAGGTCAGCATCTCATTACTGTCAGGTGATACAAACTGCTGAGAAGTCACCAAATAGCTAAAATTTCCTCTACTAAAACAATTTCAGTTTCAATATTTTCTAGTATGCTCTTAAAACCTATGGTTCAGAACCGAAGTGACAGCATGAATAGCACAATCATGCAGAGTACTGCAGGTGTAGGATGCAGTTGAGTTTTATCTGTATCGACTCTAAAAATATACTCTAAAGTACATTTTTTCCTAAATCTTTAATACACTTTTGATTTGTCCTAATTTGCCTCTCTTCCCTAAGAGATGTAACAAAAATGTTTCAATTAATATTTATTATCCAATCAGCCTATTCTGGTGCCATCTGTCATCTGGACAGTTATTATTCAAAAGAGAAATTGTAGTTGCTATTCATTATTTCTATCTTACCAACTCGATTCCCCCCAGCAAGAACATGGAAAAAAAATGTGAGGGAAAAAAAATAGCTGGAATGGCAGATTGGAGCCCCAATTAGGAAAGTGCTCATACTTAGATACATATTTCATTTGGAAAATATTTACTGAGAACCTACTGTGTGCCAGAAAATATGGATATAATTATACACAGGCCAAACAGAATCTCAAATTTATAGTCAAACTGGGACTTCAGACAATTTACTCATGACCCAGTTAGAGGGCTGTTTGGGGGAAATTAATCTGATCATAAGAATGACAGCAAACTAGACTTCCCTTTCCTTCAGGGACACACAGTGACACAAGCAAACACAAGAGGATTCTTGTATCAGAGCTTGGTGCCACCGCTGTCCTGATCAAATTCCTTTCCATTTCCATTTTACTTTTCTTTCTGCCATAGTTGCACATAGTGCTGCAAGTAGTGACCACAAACGTGGGGGCTGAAGTCAGCAGGGACTTGTCATCTGTTTGGAAATATGAAATCCAAGTCAAGATCCTTGAGCTGAGATAAAAATAGCAAGCAGGGCTCCTCCAGCCCAAGAGCTCCTCTCTCACAGTACTGGATGATGCTGGCATCCTTTACATCAATGTGTCCTCCCTCCATCCTCTGCATCCATCCTTCAACCCTTCTCCTCCATGGGAGTCCAGTTTCCCCATGCCTCACAGGGGCTTGTGTACAAATGGATAATTCAGGACAATTCCTTCCTGAAAGATTCTTTATCACATCCACAAAAACCCCACTTTTCCAAATGACCCATTAGTCATAGATTCTAGTGTTAAGAATTTTTTGTAACAGCCATTATCTGATTTACCACCACACCTACAAAGAAAAGAAAACTAGGCATAGAAAGCATAATAGGGAGAAAATCCAAGCTGACTAGACAGGGCATTTATGAAAATATTTGTAAAACATATTTGAAGAGTTTATCTACCTTACAAATGTTTACACCTCTCTCCGTTCTTAAGGATATGTGGATAATTTAATTAGATGAGACCTAGAAAGCACCACACAATTAAAACTGATATTACCTTGCTTTCCTCTGCCTTTTCCTCAGTCACAACCTATGAGTTTTACTCATGTCGTAGTTTGAAAGAAAGTGGCCCCAGAAGGGAGTGTCACTATTAAGAGGCATGGCCTTGTTGGAAGAAGTGTGTCACTGTGGGAGTAGGCTTTGAGGTCTTTTCTCAAGCTTCCCTCAGTGTGACAGTCAGTCAACTTCCTGCTACCTCCGAGTCATGATATAGAAGTCCAGCACATCTGCCTGCATACCGCCATGCTCTCCATCCTGATGATAATGTACTGAATCTCTGAAACTGTAAGCGAGCCCCCTCAATTAAATATTTCCATTTATGAAAGTTACCATGATCATGGTGTTTCTTCACAGCAATAAAATGAGTCTAACTAAGTCACTCATCCATTTTCTGATTCTAGCCTAAGGCCTCAATTGATGAACACTGAGAGAAAGAACCCAAAAACCATGGCCAGGAAGTCCAACTAAGTGCCAGTTCTCAAGAATCCTTAGGACAAAAGAAAAGAACCAGGGGACAGACAAAGCCTGGCTTGGTGGAACCCTGGAGCGAGCCAGGGTCCCTTCCAGTCTCCAGAACTGGAAGAGGGACATGGCGTTCATTCAGGGGCCCTATATAAACAGTCATTTCCCACCAACCACAAAAGTCAAACTTGGCTACGAAGTCCAAGACCATAATCATACATATAATGAGAGTAGGAGAGAGAAACTTTGAGATTCCAGTCAAAACCTGAATGTTCAGGTCACTGAGTATGCTAATTAACCTGTAGTACTAGAACATTGGAGACAGGAGGTCTTTCCCAGCTACAGGAGGCTAACCTCAGTTACACAGCAAGTCTGAGGCCTGAATTATATAAAAACCTTACATTATTTAAAAACAAAACACCTAGATGCCAATATGCTACTTACACTTCAGAAATTGTAATCGTGGAGGCTCAGCCCAAAAGTTTTAGTATAACGATGTCAGCCTGACTCACCTCCTGCTCCAGCAGCCTGGATAGGGAACTGCTGCCATTCTAGAGTCCGCCAACCAGTGTGGCTCATACACAAGTCGCTACAGGTGGTTCCTACTTCATCTTCAAATATTGAGCCCACATTGTGCTGCCTGTGACTAGAGGCCATAAGAAGGATTCTCTTTTTGTTTTTCTGTTTGTTTTTTGTTTTCTTAAGGTTTTTTTTTCTTAAAAGCTTTAACATAGAACTCTATCCTAAATTTTAACATGCTAATTCACTTTTCTATAATTATTTTTATAATTATTCTTTTATCATTTGAGATTATAACACAACAACATTTAATTTTTCCAGACTGCAAGCTTCATGAAGTAGGAATGTCGTGTTTCATCATTCTTTCTCAGAATCAATTTTTTTTCTGACAAACAGTAAAATCTTCCTGTGCATTCCAGTGAAAGACAGGAAAACCTAACAAATACGATACTTTTGTTTTTCTTCTGATCTTAATGTCCTCCAAATTTATAACTTTTGTTTTCAAACATGATTCTCAAAAGCAAAGATACAGCTGTCATTTAATGCAACTAACAGTATTTGAGTCATTCCTGTACATTCGCTGTTCTTCAGGAATGTATTTATTGTTTTGTATTTGTTTGTTTGTTTTTTAAGTCAGAAGGTCCTGGTCAAGCATTATGCAAACATTAAGAGACTACAGATGCCAGTCCAAGCAACTATACCCAGCAAAACTTTCGATCACCATAGATGGAGAAAACAAGATATTTCATGATAGAACCAGATGTAAACATACCTAGACACAAATCCAGTCCTGCTCAAAGCACTAGAAGGAAAACTCCAGCCCAAGGAAGTTGGCTACATCCACAAAAACACAGACAATAGATGATCTCACAGCAGCAAATCCCAAAGAAGGGGAAAACACAGACAATAACATCACCACCAACAAAAACTAAATTAATAGGAGCTGGCAATCCCTGGCCATTAATATCTCTTAATATAAATGGACTCAACTCACCTATAAAAAGGCACAAGCTAATAGATTGGTTATGAAAACAGAACACATCAGAAAGATTCTTATTTAAAATGACTTCTTAATAGTGTTAATAATACTGAAAGGTATTCTCCAAAACGGGGAATACCCTGATATATAAAGTTGAAGAAGAAAGAGCAATTCCACAGTTCCTAGTGCATACGAATGTCTGCTTTCTTCCCATTCTAGGTCTGTGCTATCACTCATTTATTGCTTCCATCATTCGTCTCTTAAGTGAAAACACAACTGTCACCTCATACAGTAAGACTGCATGCAGAGTAAAAGGATTTCTATTTCGTCAGGGCCATTCATGTCCTTTTCCTTTTAAAGGCAAAATGAATGAGCAAAATAATTTATTTCACTTTTTTTGTTGGCTTAGCACACACACATACACACATGTAACCAAGAGGCAAATTCTAAATAAATAATCAAAATCCATTGGATATTAGTTAAGTATGCCTGATATAAGGCGAGCACCTTGTGATAGTCCAAAGACATCAAACACCAAAATCTACTAATTCTCAAAGAGCACGATAAGCAAACTCATGGTTCAGAAAAACATTGTCTCCTCTTCCTTCCTTGGCTAAAGACGCAGAAGGGCTTGGCAGCTACGTGAAAAGTCCATTGTCTTCGCACAACTGGATCTCACCACAGAACATCCTTCCATTCCAATAAAAAGCTACATTCTCTTTCAGAGTTCAGTTTAAGTTATCAGAGTTAAATTTTATAATTAGAATTCAGATCCCCAGCACCCTCATAAATAAAAGCCAGGTGAATGGCGGAGCCACCTGGAGCCCCAGTGCTTGAAAGACCAGACAGAGATTCCAGGGAGGGAGCTGGCTACTTAGACAAGGTGAATCAGAGTTCTGGGTTGAAGTGAGCAACTCTGCTTCAATATAGAATGCCCAGAGAGCAATAGAAGACATTCAATCAACATCAACCTCCGTGGGTGCAAGCATGCTACTCAGATACACAAATAAGCCCTTACATGTTAAAATGTATATACAGTCCACATGCACGTAAAAAAAAAAAAAGACCATAATCTTAGAATCACAGAAACTTTTAAGATGAAGAATTGTTGGTACATAGTGCCAGAACTGACATCAAAAATTTTTTCCAACACTGTTTCTGAACAAAAGACTTGTCCCATCTCTTCCCACCCTTGAGATCTGGCCAACCTGAAGAAAGAGTACTATTAGCTGTGAGTACAAAGGCATCTAACAGGGGCACAGAGAGACAATGGTAGCTTCAGAATTTAAAAAAGGCTCATACCATTCCTCGTTACCAAGCTAGGATCCTGACTTGACCACAGAACCATGTTTGCCTCAATTCCATGTGGCCTCGGGCTAATATGAATCTCAGACCCAAAGAGCTACATAAGCTCCAAAAGGAAAGAAAACAAGGCTGCATGCAAATGGCTGCTCTTGTCGATAACTAGCGTTCTCAAGTGTTTGGAGTGATTGAAACATGGATTGCTTGCAGTGGGGATGGACGGTCAAATCCTTAAGTCCTGTTAGTAAAATCAACCCAAACTCTAAAAACACAAGGAAAAATTATTCCGAAGCATTATCACATAATGTGCACACACTGATAGTCTGCACACACAATGGTTGATACAAAATTGATGTTGAGTCCGGGAATACAGGGAACAACCTGCCCAAAGATATTATGAGTTTATATTCTAAGACAAATATAATAACTGGTCACATGTGACTAAGAAATAAAGAGACTGAACAGAACACAAAGAAAATAATGGCTTTTTATAACTCACACATAATGTATTTTTATCCAAGAATAACATTCCCATAGAAATGCATTTTCATCTAAGACATACCTAGATATACTATCTCATATTGACAGCACTATGTCTCTGTCTCTGTTTCTCTCTCTCCTGCTCTTCTTTCCTTTTTGATGCTATAGTTTGAAATAGTTTCCTCAGACATGCATGGCCTTACATATCAGAACATAAACCCCACCACAGTTCTATTCTTTAGATTTGGGGCAAAAGTACAAACAATATTGCAATCTATTTAATTGGCCAAATAAGCTCCCCTTCTGAAAGAAATTAAAAAGAAAAAAAACCTACTATTTTCATTAGCCCTGTTTCATTAAAATATCTAATCACAGGAAATAATTTGTGATCAGTGCTGTAGCAAATGCCAGTAATCCAGCACTCTAAAATCAGAAGCTGGAAGACAACAAATTAGAGGTTAACCTGGGTATGAGGTGAGACCCTGTCTGAAGAAAAAGGAGAAGGAGAAGTTGTCATCAAACGCACCCGAGTATAAAGCAATATGACTTTTTTTATATTTTTATTGGAGTGTGAGTTATGGAGCAAGATAATAAGTGGGAAGAGAGAAAGCCCTAATGGGTCATAAAGTAATGAAGTGACTAAAAATGTCAGAGATTTTCCTTACGTCACTGTGTTCACTAGAGCCAGCATGGTTTATCTTCACCAGCATAGTGAAGCATACTTACAAAGAAGCACAGTGTACCTTTGTCTGGCACAGGGTAAGTCAGGTAAATGAGAACCCCACGAAGAATCATAAATGGAGGCTAGAGAGGAGTGCAGGGGCATTACCGCAGGCTAAGAAAGAACACCGAGAAAACATGAACAATGACTCCTTTCCTACTAGTAACCAGGCCTCTGTGTGTGCTAAGCACTCGCTGTACCACTGGGCACGGTCCTGGCCCTAGAAACGACTTTTTAGAGTGCAGCTTGAGAAAGAGATGAAGCCAGGGGCCAGGAAACAGACCTCAACAGCGTGAGATGATTGAAGTCCAGATCAAACCGAGTTGTGGCACTTGACAACTACAGAAGGCTGTGCAGAGAAAAAACCACCTAGCTCAGTGCCAGGCCCCGGGGGCAGGCCTGAGAGAAGTGTCAGTGATGACTCAGCTGTCACGTGTGGAGAGCCAGGGACGGGGAAGTAGGAGAGGAAATGATGTGTGGGGTGGCTCAGCAACACACGCATGCTGACATATCTGTGGTTTCCCCAGCAGAAAAAGCCTGCTGAGACAGCCTGCCTTCTGCAGCTGAGTTAAAATTTAATCGTGAAGGTAACAATTGCTAAGCTAAACAAACCAATGGGCTAAGATAGCCTATCTAAAAATGTATGCGCAGTGGGAAAAAAATACAAGACAGGGAACAAAAACCTGAAAGTAAAATTCGCCAATGGATAGCTCTGAAGCCATGCTATAAAAGAGCTACACATCCTCTTTAGACTTTCCTCAGGTTTTTTAAAAAAGAATACTACAAATTCTCATTGCTTAAAATGACAGTGGCAGGTGTTCACTTGCCAGCTTCACAGATGCACTCACACACACACACACACACACACACACACACAGAGAGAGAGAGAGAGAGAGAGAGAGAGAGAGAGAGAGAGAGAGAGAGAGAGAGAAAGAAAGAAGGAGTTCATTAAGTGTTCACAGCCTTTACCACACTGGGTGTACACCAGTCACTGAGGATCATAGTCGTTGGCCACAATGAGCTTCACTTACTATCCACAGGTTAGATAGACAGACTGACTCTACTGCAACCAAACTGCAAAGGTCTAGAAGCTCTGGCTCAGCCAGGCGGTTGTGGCGTGGCGGTGGTGGCGCACATCTTTAATCGCAGCACTTAAGAGGCAGAGGCAGGTGGATCTCTGTGAGTTCGAGGAGGCTAGCCTCGTCTACAGGAGCTAGTTACAGGACAGGCTCCAAAGTTACAGAGAAACCCTGTCTCGAAAAACCAAAAAAGAAGAAGAAGAAGAA
>JAQHUG010000002.1:12726213-12751615 GCA_028555095.1 Dicrostonyx torquatus
AAAGAAAAAGAAAAAGAAAAAGAAAAAAAAGTAGTAGTTCTGACTCAAGACACAAGTTACAACCTACGGCTTGAACCCTCTTCTTTCCCCCCTTCCCTAAGGAAGCTCTCCCTACATCTGAGACAAAGCCTCTCCAATTACAGAAGCTATCTAAGGTGATTATAGTACTAAATATAGCTCTTCATAGCTGTAAAAATGTGGATTGTGTACAAAGCCAGTTGGGAGCTGGATGTGTTTGCACAGGCTGTGACCCTCGGACGTGGGAGGCTGAAACCAGAATGATGAAAAATTTAAGCCCAATACAGATTAATAAACTCTTATAGCAAAACAGAACAAGGTTCCCCCTGGGTGTTTGACTTGCCTTTTTCATCACTGTGACAGGAAAAAACAAACTGAGAGAAGGAGAAAAGAAGGTTGGTTTCGGCTCATGGTTTCACAGAGATTTCAGTGTATCACAGTGGGGAAGAAGTGGGTGGGGGGATTAAACTGCTTCTATCCAGATGCATAAGCAGTTCACACAAGATGACAGACAAAAAGAAAAAGAAAAGGAAAAAAAAAGCAGGTTCATGTTCAAGAGCTGGCTGACGGCTAAGAGCACTGGCTGCTCATGTAGAGGGCCTGGGATCAACTCCCAGCACACACATCTAACAATCATCTATAACTCCAGTTCCAAAGGATCTGATAACCACTCTGGCCTTGACATAACTCTTAAAGTCTAGAGGCCAGTGACCACAGCCACCAGCCTACCCCGCCTCCTGAAGGGTGTATAACTTCCTAAAACAGTGCCACCAGCCGATGATCAAGTGTTCAAACACATGAGCCCCTGGGGAGCCATTTCGGATTCAAAACAACCTAGTAGGCAATGTCACTGGGGTGCACAACAGAATCATGTCCTTCCATAGCTCAGGCTATAGACAGGGGACGCAGCATGGTAATTAAGTGACAAGATGAACCCTGGAACCAAACCAGAGCTTGAAATCTAGTTTCACTATCCTGACACATCACCTTGAGCGAGTTTCATAACTCCTGTGCCTTGGTTTCCCAAGTTGTAAGATGGAAGTTGCTACTCTATCTACCCCTACGGCGTTATGAAGCACACATCCACCAGTGTGCATACATAGACCATTTCAAAGCACACCAGACAGCAGCAGGCAAACAGAAGTGGAGATCGGTTATCAGATATTTTCTAACAAAGATGGAATAAGCCCAGCCTTCTAGAAGAGTCTGCTCAAATGTGAACATGAACTGTATAGATTGTGTTTGAGAACATTTGACAGTTTTTCTAAACTCAGCATAGTCAAGGCCACTTGTGCCTTTCCGACTTCCTCTCTTTTTCCCCTTTGACCGATGAAGATTAAAGCAGATAATTCTAGACTTCCTCAAAATTTACAGCATCCCAGGAGCAAGAGAGGCCTTACTGTTTTCTCCTCCACCATACTGCATTCTCTGTACCCCAAGAAACGGAAGGACCTTTCTTTATTCACACTCCTAATGTGCCGCAAAATATTTTAAAGCCAGAAGCAGGCTGTCCCTATTGTAGAAGGAAGACTGCTCTGAGGACACTGAGGACAGTGTCCTCATTTCTATCTTACAGGTGCTTATAGTAACTCAATGATTTCCTTCCATGCCACACAGCCTCTTTGAGTCTAGCTCTGAATGTGTCCTTAGGTCGCCTCTTGGATAATATGGTCATCCTCTGTGTGACGAGAGCCAGTACTGTAAGAAGTACCGACATCCACCAGTACTGATGAAACTGTACCGAGGGCTGCCTGCTATCTTCCTCGGCTGTATGCTCATGTGTGAGCTGCTTGCCTCGGCCATTACACAGAGCTCCTGCACACACCCGTGTAATCATGGGAGGGGGGCAGAAACACCTCCCCCTCCTCAATTCTATCAAATATAAGTGTAGTGTCCACCCAACCACACCACCAGTAAAATGCCAGGCTGAAATTTCCCTCCCTAATTAAAACAATACCTGTCAGAGGCTTTTCCAGAATCTCCTTGGCTTCCCAGAGGACACTAGCTTTTTTTCAACGTTTCGCCACTTCCTTGTACAGTTGGGAGAATTATGGGCTGACAGCTTCCAGACTCTTCAGGTTTGTAACCACAGAAGCGTTGATGCACAATTCTGGTCTTTTGTTCAAATTTCTGTCTTTCAGTCAGTAGTTAATGAAGCCACCTGATCACTCCTTTATTAAAAAGCCATTCTTCGTCTGTACGGTTTCTCCACTTGAGCACAATTAGCTGCAGATGGTGATCAGGGATTCTGCTTACAGGCCAGGAACCAGCTTCTCCACACCACACCCTCAGGACTTTTAACTATGGTTCATAGGTCCCAGAACAGCTATAAATTGCTGCCTTCCACGTTAATACAAACAGTAGAAACTGCACCTGCAAACTCTGGAAACGCCAAGGGGCGGGAGGGCCTGTTGACAGAGCCTGGGACTGAAATGTGACTACCAGCATTTCAAAGTGCTTCCTGTCTGTTTCAGACCACTGAAGAAAGCCTTAGCCCCTTCTCTCTAATCAGGTACCAAATAGGACGTGTCCAGATACCTTAAACTTAGACCACAGAAAGCCTGACGTGGAGACACTGTTTCACTCTCTTACCGGAGCAATGAAAGGAGCCCATGAACGTGCTTATCTGGGAAGATAAGCCTTGTGGCCAGCAAATGGAGCTATTCCTAGCTCATCTCCATGCTCACCTGTGTTGGCCATCACTCCTCCTCGTCCCCGACACTCCCTGAATTCACCACTAAGCTCCTGACAGGACAGTAGAGGGGACTTTCAGGTGGCACAAGTTCATCAGGGACCATGTTTTTGTTTGTGGTTCTTTGGTTTTAGTTTACAGTGGGCTTCTGTGCCATCCACCACTCCCTTCACTAGTCTTCACAGATCTCTGTGGGACAAAGATGTTTCAAGACTTGGCCAAGGTCAGATAACCAGTAATGGATAGATCAAAGCCACAACACCCAGTCAGCTCATAATCCAGAGCTCCCCCCTTCATCAGTTTGCTGTTCAGCAGAGAAATCCCAGTTCTATAAGAGTCAAGGGTTGGCTGGGCGGTGGTAGCGCACGCCTTCAATCCCAGCATTCGGGAGGCAGAGACAGGCCGATCTTTTTGAGTTCGAGACCAGCCTGGTCTACAAGAGCTAGTTCCAGGACAGGCTTCAAAGCTACAGAGAAACTCTGTCTCGAAAAACCAAGAGTCAAGGGTCTACGACACAGCACTTGAGTAGTTTGAAAGTGGGCAGGTGTAGAGAAATCCCAGTTCTTCAGACCTGGAATAAGTTGGCCTCAACTTCCCAGCTTGGCCTTCTCCCTATTCCAAGGGTCTGGCCCTCTATCTAAGTTAACATCTTCAAAATCTTCCACGCTCTGCTCAGAATGTGTCTACCACCTCCCCTAAAGCTCAGTCACGACCAGGCAAGCTGAGAGAGGAAGCATACAAGCTTCTCTGGTCCTTAGAAGACAATGTCTTCTATCTGTAAACACCGAGAGAGCTTGCTTGAGCTGAACCGCTGCTGCAGTGGCTGTAACCTCCTTTCTAGAGCACAGAGAGGTGACCAAGTTGATCACCCTTGGTAGAAATCAAGAAACTCCTTGCAGAACCTTACCTTGGGAAAGCACAGAGTGCCTAGCGTGGAACAGTGAGTGAACCTCCTACTCAACAAACTCCAAGGACTTACATGGAACAATCTTTAACAGAAAATGGCTCATCACAGACAGCTGCTGCCCTGAGTAGTTTACACTGAACAGAGCTGCTCCCCAGTGAAGACAACTCTGCCTTTTGGAACTTCAGAGGCTGGCGGGAAGGACTCATCACATATCCTAAGTACTACTGTCTAATAGACAAAAAAAATAGACAAATAAAAATAGACAAAAAGTGTCAAAGGGCTCAAACCAGGAGTAAATGACTATTCTTTCATGTATGTGCATGTGTGCGTATGTGCACATGAACTCCCAGGCATGTGGGGGAGAGAACAATGTTGACATCAGATATCTTCCACAATCACTCACCCTGTTATATTTTGAGAGAGGATGTCTCCCTAAATGGGGAGCTCACCCACTAGGCTATCCTTGCTGGCTAGCGAGCCTCTGGCTCCTGCTAGATCTGCCTCCCAGCACTGGGGTTATAGGCCCACAACGTCAGACCAGGTTTTTCGTAGGTGATTGCAAACTCAGGTCCTTATGCTTATACAGCCAGTACCTTCCCCACTGAGCCATCTCCCCAGCCCTCCGAGTTACTAACATACAAATCTGCGTCCTCTTTGGAATTTGGTGAACAAGCTGAACCAATAGGGAAGTCTTTAATTCTTCAAGGAATAAGTGGCTGCTAATGCTAATAATCGTGCCTAAGTCCTCTGCAGCCCATGTGAAAGCAGCCCTCTCAGAGGAGCACAAGGCTCCCGCAAGATGGAGATACGGACACACGTGTTTGCCTTTGAAAACATCGGGAGTGTACTTCCCTTGGTTACAGGCTTAAGATCCACTTACACTAAATATTCTGCCGGCATAAATTCAAAAATGATTCACTGTTGCAAGGTTTGTACATATGGACACCTGATTCGGCAGAAACAACTCCGTTTCTTCATTCAGAAAAATCACACATTTGCTTTTCATAAAGACCTAGAAAAAATTCTTTCTATATCTCCCCAGCTTCTGGCATCCCAGCTTTCAAATTCCCATTCTGAATCTTACAACTACAGAGAAGATAACATTTCCAGTTTTAAAAGGAGGCAGATTTTGTTCCTGTTTTAACTCCTCACATGAATTTAAATTGAGTCTAATGTCAATAATGAGTAGACATGCAAGTGCTTTGGACAACTAGGCCATTTACAATATTGTAGTCATTACAAAATCAACATAAATATCCTGCCCAAGTAAATATACATGCATGACTGGTGTGGAATTTATAAAAATACCCAGCTATTTATTCATAATGCTCTTCCTGACATACATGCCAGGTATAAAGAGGTTCAAACATGAAAATCAAACCTATGTTTATCATGTCACATATATGCCCACACATGTTACACTTTGAGGAAACTTCACGAGTGATATGGTTGAAACAGGACTAAGATATCTTATCTCACCTCAAATCAGAGCTTTATAAACTACAGGTGGCCTCTCCAAATGCAAAGTGACTGGCCTTCCCAGCATAATCAAACACGTGGTCCACACGGTACAGAAGCAACTGACTCTGTAACTCATGAGCACAGCTTTAGAATCCATAGAAAAGACTCATTTTCAAACCAATAATTTTTTCCCTGATTTACATTTTCCAAAAACATAATACAAATATCCAGGGGTATAAATATTCACTTTGAAAATATTCATACACAGAGGGGACATAGCAAAAACACACCGCTGTGAAGATTTGTGGCATTTCATATTCCCTTCAAAAAGAAGACAAATGTGTGATATGTGTGATACTACAATTTCATGAGCCTAACAACATATGCCACAATCTAGAAGATTCATGGAGGAGCAAATCAATTACATATGCCTGTACAGTATTTGCAACTTTCTCTTTAAATCTCTGAAATTGTAAATTCACTTCACCACTACTGACATTTTTTTCAAGGCAAACAACTTCCGAGTTATTGTTTTTTCACAAGTCTAGTTGTATGCAAAAACACCACAAAACAATGGCTGTCCCTCTGCCTCGTTTACACATGGGGCTCATTGAAGGTGTCCTTTGGTTCTGACCGATAATACAATGCATGCTACGCTACCATACAGGCAAGTCACAATCTAACAAACTGGTTATTCAATCATTATTCTGTCTGGCGATGGCGAGGGTATGCAGGATGGAAGGAAGTGGATGATCCAGAACCTTCAACATAAACGCACAGCATACCTTCTATATATAGCCCTGGTCCTCAAAGGCTGAACAGACTTTGGTCCCAGCTCTTACCAGCATAGGGACTCTCAGAAGCCAGGGAAACTCCCCCTGCAAGATCAAGGATCTAGGAAATGGTGGTAGGACAATACTGAACCATGCAGATCAGCGTTGCTGCTCACCCCATAGAAAGATCTACCTTGACTGTAAAGGAATTTTGCTACTATTAACAGCTTTCAAAGCTGACTTTTCTTAATGAAACTCACTATTTCAATCATTTCATTAAGCATTGGTTCTAACAATTTCAAGAGGAAATCCTGAAAGCAATAGCCTCACAAGCACGAAAACTTAATGGTCAAAGAATCATAAAGAAAAGTTTTAGAAGAGCCACTTTTAAAATCAGTAATATTGGTTTTATATTTTATTTTTTTAAAAAAAAAAAGTATAAAGGAGCTTCCAAGGCTAGAGATCTGGAAAGTACAGTGGATCCAGGTGTGAACTGTCTACAATAACAACATCTGGAGGCTATCTGGCTGGTACTCCACCCACCTGATTACATTATCCTCCTAGTCACAGCTGGATTACAAGCTCCCAGAAGGCTGCTGAGGGACAGCATATACCCCCATGCTGCAGCCATGTTTTCTAGTAACTACTCTGTCCCTACTCTTTGTCTACTCAAGGTGGACTCTCCTGTGTCCTAGTCTGGGCCAACACGCCATCCATCACCAATTACATCTCAGGTGCAATTCCTCTGTGGCTGCTTGGGCCTGGCCTGGCCTGGGGCTTCCTTAGCGTTTATGTGGTCAGTGCCTCTGAAAGGTGACAAGACTAAACTGTCCCTCCCTTCCACAGCTGATCTTCTTTCAATCCTCTAACCATGGTTTTATTCTTGACCCCAAAGCCTAGAAATCCCATCATCCCTGGGCCCGCTCATGGGCCAGGATAAGGATTTGGGCCCCATGGGCCAGGATAAGGACTTGGCAGCATTGGCATCTCTGTTGATGTTATTTTTACAGTGTGAAATGTTTACAAAATGCACACTTCCTTTCGGTCTTTTCCCTCAAAAAGGAAGGCCCTCGGGGGAGTAAGGCATAACTGAGAAGACCCCTTTTTCAAAATGACTCCACTAAACTTGGGTTACCCATAACTCATGGGTCATTTTCTCTGGCCCACTCCCTGTCCTTCCTGCACTGGGCCTACAGTAGACTTTACAGTTTTGAAAATTCTTTCAAAATAAATGCTTTTCCTAAGTATGGAGGGATGGTATAAAGCAAAGGAGCCTAAGCCACGTCAAATTTTTAGCACCAGCTTGAAAGCTTGATGCCTCCCTCTAAGGGAGTCTCTCCGGCAACGGTGACCTATGACGGAAACAGTCTGGACAGATACAAAACTCTATTATGGCTAAGATTTGCAACTTGTGGCAGCAGGAACATTTTCCGAGCATGTCATACAGGGACACCTTGGCCTGGAAATCAACTGTTTATACACAGGTCTACGTTTAGGAGCAAGAATAAGCCAGTTCACTTACCTTCAGCTTGCTTGCTGACAAATCTCAAATTACTTAGCCTAAAAATGGAGATGCCCCTGAAAGAGGTACAGTGTGTCCATCCCCCGGTCAACATTTCTAAGTCAAGAGTCTAAATGCTATGAGGGACCAGGTAGGAATGACCTGAGGCTGAGTGCCAGACTGCAGTCCATGTGCCACAGCCAGCCTTACCTCACCACCTTCAAAAACACCTACAGTACCTTAATCAAAAAGCACCCACCAAGTAGATGGCTTTATCTTGATATCTCTCGATGTGAGGGAGGCCATGGCTGTCATGCCCTCACAATCCCATGCCATCTAACCCCAAGCATTCAGATGACCTAATCAGTTTGAAGGGAGCCTCTGTGAGAACTCTGGATTCATAGTTCAAGAACGGGGCCGACTCAACGGGCTGTGGGAAACTTTCACACAGTGAGTGAGTGGTCACTGGAATGAGCTGAGTTGTTGGAGGTCACCTGGAGAAACTGCAGCCCTGGTGCAATCTTACTGTACTTTTCCTAAGGCCTAAGGAAAATCTGCTTATTCATCTTCAAAGAAATATGCAACTATTAATAATGGCAATGGTGGTGATATAAAAGCATTTTAATACTGTGTCCCCGTTAACCTTGGAAGTTTCCGGTTCAAGTCCTTGCCCACACTTATCTCCTCTGCTCTATCTACAGAAGCCCAGACTTCCTCATCTGTTTCTGCAGCCCCCACTACAGTCCTTCATCGCAAGACTGCTAGACAACCCATATCACATCTGCCATACATAATGACTTCCCTGGAAACTGAGGCCCTGGTGCCATTCAGACACAAACATGCCAACATCCCTTATGCTATGACTATGTGGCCAGACTTTAAGTCGGAGCTCATTTATAAACATTGATAAACACCAGTTTTTTCCCTCATCTGGACAAAGGTGTCAATTTTCATCTTACAGGAAAGTACATTTTGAAGTGCGTAGGAACAGAGTATGCTCAACAAATATTTGTTTTGCTTTTCCTCTACAATAGTTTGCCCCAGTTACATGAAGAGTCAACCACAAAATACTAGGGAACACATTAAGGTTACATAAAATTGCTTATTAACTTGTAGAACTGGTAAAAATCACTACTCGTTGGGATAAATTACATCTTTGTGTGTGAAAGTTGCTGAAGTGATTTCCCCAAATGACCACTTTACCATCAATGAGTTGTCCCAGATCCAGATTGGCAATATTTCCTTTAAATACTACAAGCAGAAGAGCTTTTATTATGAAAATGAACATAAATCAGCCAGAATTCAAACATTTCACTGCTCATGAACTTGTGCTGTATATGCTTCCAAAACACTCACTTTCAGTTTACAAAACTTGAATGGTATAGGGCTGAAGATCCTGAGAGCTAGTTTCCCAGGATCAAGCTCCAAATCCCAGCACTGCTACAACAGGACAGCCAGGGGCAGAGCTTGGTGACCTCTCCAGACTACTGTGGCCTTCGCCATATTCAATAAGGTGAACGAGCTGTAATCCTTACCTGAAGATCGATGTTCTAGAGGGAAAGATGGCGACTAAGATTGTCCAATTTTCTTAAGTATCAAGGCAAGGCATGTAACATATATATATATACCCAAGATACAGACAAGTTTTCCTAAGCCAAAATATACAACCCATGTCTGACACAACAGACAAACCACCTTACTGGAACAGAGAGTAGCTAAAACTCCACTAACTGGAAGCCAATCAGTTAAGGCCGGGTGCTGCATCTTTGCTTGGCCAGGCCACAGTTTGTCTGAGGCTGTGTTCCCCACACATCAGCACTAAAACTGTCACAAGGTAATTCCTCCATAACAATACCTCACTATCATATTAGGTTTGTGGATATACAAGCAAGTTATATATACTATAAAAATACTAAGTGAAAGTGTTTGAAACAGACATGTATTATATGAACCTTTCCTTTTCCTTTTTTTCTAAAGCCCTAGTAATCCCGAACTAACTATGAAGTTGAACTCTGAACCCCACTGTTTCCACCTGGCAAGAGCTCAGTTGGTCAGTGTGTACCATGCCCAGCTGAAACTTAAATATCTAAAAATGAAAAGCCTACCATGGTGGCATACCTCTTTAATATCAGAACTCAGGAGACAGAGGCAAGCAGATCTCTGTGAGTTTGAGGCTAGCCTGGCCTACAGACGGACTTCCAGGCTAGCGAGGGCTGCACAGTGAGACTGCCTCCAAGTTGAGGGCAGCAGGGAGAAAACTCTCTTGCTGTGGGAACGGGTTCACCAAGAACCAGCTCTGGAGGTATAAATGCACAGTGGACAGCAGCTGGGAACCAGCCCTGGAGGTATAAATGCATGATAGACAGAGGCAGGGAACCAGCTCTGGAGGTTTAAATGCATGGTGGACAGCAAGGGAACCCGCTCTGGAGGTTTAAATGCATGGGGGACAGCAGAAGGGAAGCTGAAAACTGCTGATGTTGCAGTATGAAAGAACCCAAAGTGACTGGTCCCAAGTACACAATATTTAACGTTTTTCTCCACGTAAACAGAAAACAATCATTTCAGTTGTCACAGATGACATTCCCCAGAATGTTAGCATCAAGTGTTTCACAAAGCAGAAGCTCTTTCATCAAATTTCATCAGAAATGCTACTTGCTACAGTTTCTGTTCTATTTTATGAGGTTTAAGATACATGCAACAAGAAAGCTTGCACATGTTGCTTGCACCCAAGCGGTGAGCCGCAAAACCCTTCTTAATGCAACACTTAGTAACAGTGCTCCACTTGCAGTCTGGGAAATAAGAACCTAAGACTAATTCAGTTCATGATGGTGGGAACATGCAATCAAACAGTCCTACGTGTCACAGTGGCTCAGGAGAAGCGAATGCAGGCCAGAGTTGAAATCAGCCTACAACCCCCTAGCTTTCCAGCTGTGGGCCCATATGAGGCTTCATAGCAGTCAAAAACAGCACCACCAGCCTCGGGCAGAGTGGTCAGACACTTGAGCCTATGGAGGATGACATTCACATCCAAGTCCTATATTTGGATTCTTACATTTTTCCTTTGTAGAGTTTAACTAAAATCCAAATTTGAGATCAACATGCTTTTTACAGTACATCATATTACTCACAGACTATGATATCTGACAGACCACTGTTGATTCTTTTTGAGACAGGGTTTCTCTGTGTAGTCCTGGCTTTTCCAGAACTCACTCTGTAGACCAGGCTGGCCTTGAACTTACAGAGATCTGCCTGCCTCTGCCTCCCGAGTGCTGGAATTAAAGGTATGTGCCACCGCCACCAGGCTTCTATTGATTCTTTTTTTTTTTTTTTCCGAGACAGGGTTTCTCTGTGGCTTTGGAGCCTGCGCTGGAACTAGCTCTTGTAGACCAGGCTGGTCTTGAACTCACAAAGATCCGCCTGCCTCTATTGATTTTTAAGAATAGAGCCTTACTCAAGAAAAGAATGAAAACTTAGAGAGATGGTTCAGTAGTTAAGAGTACTCATTTACTGATCGAGAAGACCCGTATTTGGTTCCCAACACCCCTATTAGAAGGCTCAAAATGATTTGTAACTCCAGTTCCAGGATACTGGACACCTTCTTCTGGCTCCAGAGGTATCTACACATTATTTGCAACACACACACACACACACACACACCCCTTTATAAATAAAAATAAACCTAAAAGGTGGGAATAAGGGATTTATATAATCCCCCTACCACATCTAAATATAAAACTATCCAACTTCACTATAATACAGAGTATTTCAGAAAGCTATAATTCAAATAAATTTAATCTAGAAATACGAGTATATCTCTCCCTGCCCTCACAGCTAAAATTGTCATCAATAAAACTGAGTTTTAAAAAAGTAAAATATTAATCATTTTTGTCAGATGACAACGACACCTTTGACTGTATTATTTGAACAGAGAAATAAACAGGTCCACATGAGTAACCCTAGTGAAGCGTTAATTATAAAACACGCTAATCAAGTTACATGTTTCTAGACCACCTATAAATAACCTGCTCAACTTCCTGCAGCGAACTTGCCTTTTCTTAGTCAAAGTGAATCTCAATTACTCAGCCAAAGATTTTTGGAAATTTTTTCTTTGAAAGGGGTGCTCTAAAACATTGGTTCTAGAATTTCTGTTTCATTGGATTTCCTTGCAGCCTTGTTAAAAGCGGGGATTCTGACATTTGTTTTCTTCCAGATTCCACCATCTTCACACATGAAAGACCTCTGGAGATGTTCAGTTTCTAAAACATATATTTGAAATTTTATATATGTTTTATAAATTTATATGTTTTATATAAGATTTACAGTAGTCTATAGTTAAACATTCTTAAGAGAAATTTTGAGTTGTCTACATTTCATCCCAAGTAAAATCTTCCTTCCTTCCTTCCTTCCTTCCTTTTTTCCCCTGAGACAGGGTTTCTCTGGGTCGTTTTTGCTGTCCTAGAACTCGCTCTGTAGACCAGACTGGTCTTGAACTCACAGAAATCCACCTGCCTGTGCCTCTCAAGGACTGGGATTAAAGGTATGTGCCACCACCACCCAGCGTATGCTATTCATTTCATCAGTAATACATAATGCCTCTTATTCTCCTCAAATATTATGGTATGTGATACCATTGGCTTTCAGAGATGATACATCAGGTTTCTAATGCTAAACCACGCAAAATTCAAAATTTTTCTCAGTCAAAATCCCATGATTATCCCACAGTTCCAGATTGGTATGGGTGTGGGAGTTATTTGTTTTTGTTTTGTCTTTGTATGAGTTAGGTTCCAGTTCATGCATAGGTCTCTTACCGTTTCCTGCTATATACACCACACTGGCTGGCCTTCAAGCCCCTGGGATTTGTGCTGTTTCCACCTCCCATCTCTCTGGGAGTGCTATCACCCATGCGTCTATGGGTTCTGAGGATCTGAACTCAGACTCATGTTTACACAGCAAGCCTTTACCACTGAGCCATCTCCCAGGCTTCCATCAGAGTTGTATAGCAGCTCGGAGGCAAAGCGTTCTTAGCGAAGCATTTCTTCCCTAAATGAATTACAGCATCCCAGTTCAATGCTGATCTGACTAGGAGCATACGAACATGTCAATGCCCACATTTCTGAATCTTCCAAAATAAATGACAAGGGGTGGAAGAAGAAAACCTACTCAGACAACTTGTCCTCTGCCCGTCACAGGAACACCACGGCATACATGTGCATTCACACACAGACAGATGAGAGAGGGTAGAGAGAAGACAGACAGGTGGCAGAATTTTAAACTTTTAAAAGTTAGACTGGGCATGGTACCACATACTTTTAATCCCAGCACTAGGGAAGCAGAGGCAGGAGGATCTCTGTGAGTTCAAGGCCGGCCTGGTCTATATATTGAGTTCCAGGCCCACAGGGCTATACACAATGAGACCCTGTCTTAAAAAAAATGTTTCTCAGGGGACACAGGAAGACATGGTTATTAGAGTTATGCCAAAGTCTCTTATACTTTGGAAAGGATATATTATAGAAAAATAAAACTAAACACAAAGAGATAGAGAATTTCTTTTCATTTCTTGCTACACAAAAGACCTGAGAGTATACAGTATACTCTGAAAACTAATCCCCAGTAGAACTGAAAGTTTCACTGGGGTTCAGAAAGTTTGTTTTTAAATTTGATGGGAAATTAGGAGGTGTTTCTCCCAGCAGCAGTGCTACAAATAAGTGGCATTTTTTTGCCTAATAAGAAGGAACCTATCACTGGGATGACTGCTCTCTTCTGAAGGGAACTGGAGGAGGCATGGACCTGGGGGAGGGTGGAAGGACTAGGAGGAGAGGAGGGAGGGGAAACTGCGGTTGGGATATAAATATAATGACAGAAAAAATTAAAAAAAAAAAAGGAACCAATCAACAATGGGCAGAACGGGGTGTGTGGAGGATGCACAAAACTGCAGCATCACATATGCAGGCTTGCTCCCCTACGGAAAATGCCTTTTGCATGTTTAAGAGGTTCACAGAGCTGACCTCCATCTGTCTCACATTTCTCTGCATTTCTTCCTTCTAGTTACTTCCACCCTTGTGATGGACGCAAGGCAGCTGTTCCTGTTTTATGAGCAGGATCTTGCAAGGGTGTAAGTGCAGGTACAGAGAGAAGTGAGAGCAGGCTTGTAGGACACTTTCCAAATCTACTGCCCAGCAGAACTACAGACAACTGAAGACAGGCCTTAGGGATCACATAGGGAGAAATGCTAACATTCTGAAAGTTTCCACATTCAAAGGTTGGAGGAGAACTTGCATGAGTCCATTCTCTCCTTCCATCAAGGGGGCACAGTCCCAGGAATTGAACTCAAGCTCTCTGATGGGTGTCAGTTAGCATGATGGTGACTGCCTTTGTCCCCTGAGCCATTATCTCCAACCCACGTGCTCAAACGTTCTCTTTTTATCAGAATGGGATATCTGCTCCAAGGAAGCATTAATTGCTTCCTGTTTATGACATTAACAGCTGCCCATTAAATATATATTTACAATTTAAGGGCAAAAAATACTACAGTAGCTACAAAAAAATGTACCTGCAAATACTCAGTTAGTCCGCAGCCATCTTTTCTTGCTGACCTGAATAACTTTATAGTTTATTGAAGGTAATGAGCGATTTATGAGTTTGCATGCTCCAAATGTAAGGAACAAAAGCAATTCAAAGTAGCCACTCCATTAACGTTTCAATACTATGGAGCCCTTGTGAAGACGCTTTTTGCATATTCGTTTCAGTGCTTAAGATAGATAATCTGAAACAAACAACTTATTCCAAAATTTTTTTTCTTCCCAAGACAGGGCTTCTCTGTGTAGCTTTCAAGCCTGTTTTGGAACTTGTTCTGTAAACCAGGCTGGCCTTGAACTCACAGAAATCTGCCTCCCTCTGTCTCCCGGAGTACTGGAATTACAGACACGTGCCTCTACCACCAGGCTCAAAAATGGTTTTTAAAATAACAGTGTTCTTCTGTGTGTCAAAGCAAATATTCATCTCAGAAATTCACTTCAAAAGTGCTTTGCAAGCTGGTGGTGGTGGCGGCACATGCCTTTAATCCCAGCACTCGGGAGGCAGAGGCAGGCGGATCTCTGTGAGTTCGAGTCCAGCCTGGTCTATGGAGCGAGTTCCAGGACAGGCTCCAAAGCTACACAAGAGAAACCCTGTCTAGAAAAACAAACAACAATAACAAAAGAAAGAAAGAAAGAAAGAAAGAAAGAAAGAAAGAAAGAAAGAAAGAAAGAAAGAAAGAAAGAAAGAAAGAAAGGCCGGGCGGTGGTGGCGCACACCTTTAATCCCAGCACTCAGGAGGCAGAGGCAGGTGGATCTCTGTGAGTTCGAGACCAGCCTGGTCTACAAGAGCTAGTTCCAGGATAGGCTCCAAAGCTACAGAGAAACCCTGTCTCAAAAAACCAAAAAAAAAGAAAAAGAAAGAAAGAAAGAAAAGAACTGATGACCCTAGACTATCAGTAAATTACCTGTGGCTAGAGCCCAGAACAGCCGGAACTCAGACCACGCCAGTTAGGCAGTCTGACTCTAATCTATGTGTACCATGTCTACACTTTTCCCTCTCACACCTATTTATTGGCTCAAGCTTGTATTAACTGCCTAAGGTGGAATAGGCGCTCTGCTGAGACACCTAAGCAACCTGTCCATTGAAGCCACTAAGATCCCTAAGTCCTAACTTACAGCCGAGTATGGACAATGCAAATCTCACCAAAATGCCAGGGCTCTGGCTAAGTAACACATCTGGAGGAAAATCTAAATCACAGAAAATGGTCTCTGGCAATTCACAACTACATTTTTAAAATTTTTAGAATTAACCAGGTGAAATGAATAGGAGTATTGCTATACTGAGTTCATAGATGAGGAACTCTATAGAAATACTATGTCCTAAACATCTTAGAAAAGATGACAGATACGTCCTTCCTCTGGGAACCCTACTCTCTCCACAGGCCTTACCTGTAGAAAGGCCCAGAATGACTAAACAGTCCACTGCCTGGAAACTGGTTATGCCTACTACTAAACTGGGGCTCAGGAAGGTCGGAGAGCGGACTGTATAAGCGTGAAAACCCGAGTTTGGATTCCAATACTACGTAAAAAGTTGGGCGTAACCACTCACATGCCTCTAACTTCCACCCACACATGCCTGTAATTCCAGCACTGTGCTAGAGGCGGAAAGGTCGCTGGGGCTTTCTGGCCACCAACTTTGGTCCAGCTTCAGCAAGAGACTTTCCCAAAGGAACATGGCAGAGGGTGACAGAGCAGATTGTCTAATAAGTTCCTCTGGCCTCCATACTCACACCACACCACACACTCACTGCACCTCTCTCTCTCTCTCTCTCTCACGCACGCACGCACACACATGCACATGTCCAACATACATGCATCAAAATAAGATGAACTAGCCGGGCAGTGGTGGCACATGCCTTTAATCCCAGTACTTGGGAGGCAGAGGCAGACAAATCTGAGTGAGTTTGAGGACAGCCTGGTCTACAAAGTGAGTTCAAGGACAGCCAGGACTGTATGTATGAAATGTATGTGTGTGTGTGTGTGTGTGTATATATATATATATATATATATTGAACTAGGTAAATAAAATCCCAATTTTAAATTTTAATAAAAAGATTATTCATTTATTCATTTAGCCATTTAGCTCTAAGACACAAGAAGGCAGAAAAAGGACACCTATGAAGAGCCACCATAGTCAAGCTGAAATGATCAGATTATGTTCAGATTATAAAGTTGATGGATAGGTAACGATCTTAAAGAAAAAGCAAGTCTGTCACAAGTGACACTACAAGACCAATCACTGGACAGAAAAGAGGATGGATCCTTGCCCTGTTACCAAGATCCTTGTATATGATAAACCCCACTTCCCCTATAGAAACATATTCTTCTCAGCAGGATGGTGGTGGTGCATGCCTTTAATCCCAGCACTTAGGAGCAGAGGCAGGTGGATCTCCGAGTTCGAGGCCAGCCTGGGCTACAAGAACTAGTTCTAGGATGAACTCCAAAGCTACAGTGAAACCCTGTCTCAAAAAACAACAAAAAAAAAAATGTATTCTTCTCAACCAAAAAGCAGCTACCAAATAAAATTGCAAGACACAAGGCTTGCTACTCTTTCTACAAAGATAGATAATTTGGTGGACTTGGTATTTAAAAGACTCAAGATATGGCGTGTGGCCAGACAGGTCTTCATGGTTCCTGTTTACTTCCATAAATAAATACCTTGCCAGTTCAAAGTGACAAGCGCAGCATCAAATATATATATATATATATATATATGTCTATAGAAAGATCTGGACACACTTCCTGTGGTTCCCCTCTGAATTCACTCCAGATACTTTGATGCATCCCCTCTCTCCTCTAATAATGAGCTTTATATGTTCCACCTCTCACCAAAAGAAAAGGCTCAGTACCTATCCAACAAAACAACCCATCTCTAAGCATTTGTTTGAAATGAAAAGTTTGGCTCAGGAGAATAAACATGGGATGGAGAAATTCAAGTAAGGTTTTCATCACACCATCTCAGCGCACCTTCCTCCTTGCAAACAAGCAGGATGAAGACCTGGCAGCCTGGGTTTTCACAGTTTTGAGCACACACAGTGATGACCCAAAGATAGCAGAGAGAGCTTTCCCAGGACCCTTAAGCAGAGCTAAATCAAGTGGAGAGAAGGCAGCAGATATAACAAGACCTGATTCATGCAAGAGTAGGGGGCATAGAAAAAGAATTCCCAGCAGGGCAGCCTTGGTCTCTAGTGTGCCAGAGTTCTATGTTCTAGTGTTCTAATATATGTGAAAAAGAAAAGGAGTATTTGCTCTGGTGTTTATCAATATTAAAAGTGACGTTGGAACTGGACAGATAGATAGTCAGTGATTAAAAGCACTGACTGCTCTTCCAGAGAACCTAGGTTCAAATCCCAGAACTCCCCACATGGCAGTTCACAGCTGTCTGTAATTCTAAGATCTGACACTCTCATATAAACATGCATGTAGGCAAAACACTAAGGCACATAAAATCAGTTTTAAAGAGTGGCTATGGCTGGGCGGTGGTGGCGCACGCCTTTAATCCCAGCACTCGGGAGGCAGAAGCAGGCGGATCTTTGTGAGTTCGAGACCAGCCTGGTCTACAAGAGCTAGTTCCAGCTCATGCTCCAAAGCCACAGAGAAACCCTGTCTCGAAAATAAAAAAAAAAAAAAAAAAAGAGTGACTATTCAGCCTATCCTCAGGCCTATGCATCACGCTAAACAACCAACTGTTGAGGCCACTTTGCTTCAACACATAATAGAACCAACAGTAAGAGAACTTGACGTATAAAAAGAATGAGGACTGGTGAGATGGCTCAGTAGGTAAGAGCCATGCCACCAACCCTGACAACCTGAGCTTGACCCCAGGAAACTATGTGGTAAGAGAGAGCACCACTCCCTCAAGATGTCCTCTGACCACCACACACAGGATGCAGCACAGTCTGCCACATATATGCATACATATGCACCACACACTAAATAAATCACAATAATAAGGCTATCCATGAGAACAAGAGCAAGCCCCACTGAGAGGGGGCAGGAGAGGACAGAGCTGTAGCATAGCAAGAGAAGGAAGTAGAGTGTATGAATAATAAGGGATGTTTTATCAGGAGGTTGGCGATACAGTATGTGATCAAGGAACCCTTATGTTTGACTTAATAGCAAGTTCCATGAAGATAACTTTAAACAATTCCCTCTACCTCCACTCCCACTGACACACACAGTTTTAAGATGTGGACAATGAAAAGACAATGTTTTGCTGCCTAAATTAGAGTAAGAGCTACCCAGTCAAGAGTAAGAGTGTGTGCATTTTTGGGCTGGAGAGGGGGCTCAGAGGTTAAGAGCTCTTCCAAAGATCCTGAGTTCAATTCCCAGCAACCACACGGTGGCTCACAACCAATTATCATGAAATCTGGTGCCCTCTTCTGGCGGGGCAGGCATATATGCAAGCCAAACACTGTGTACAAAATAAATAAGCTTTTAGAGAGAGAGAGAGAGAGAGAGAGAGAGAGAGAGAGAGAGAGAATGTGTTTGTGTGCAGCTTAACAGCTCAAGAAGAAATTATGGGGAGGGCTTCTGCACTACAGATCAAAGACATCAAGTCTTAAAGTCTTTATGTCATTAAACTGAGGGCAAGATTAAAAATCACCCACATGGATAATACATTTTCTTTCCTTGCCAGGAAGTGGTAATGCACGCCTTTAATCCCAGCACTCTGGAGACAGTCAGGGGGATCTCTATGAGTTCAAGGTCAGCCTGGTCTACAGAGCTAGTTTCAGGACAGCTAGGGCTGTCCTGTCTTAAAGAAAGCCCTGTCTTAAAAAACAAAATACAAATATATATATATATGTATATATATATTTCCCCACTAAATCCAACAAAAGTAGGATCAATCTAAAATCTTATTAGCAAGTTTCCCTTTTAAAAAATAATGAAAGCTTCAGACGATATACAAATTGGGAAGGAATTACTAATGGCACAGTACATCAGATTTTTAAATACCACAGGGAGTCACATAAAAATGATGGTCCTGGACTGGATGTCAGTGGTAGAGCGCTTGCTTGCCATGTACAGGTCCCTGAGCTCAATCCCCAGCACTGTGAGAGACAAACGAAATGCTATCATATCTTTTTTTCTTAGAACTTTTTCAAGGCTGGTTTCTGGATCTTCCCAATACAGCCTCCTTGGACACTGTGGGAAATTTCCCCATCCAAAGCAGTGGCAACTCTATCCTTGTAAGAATAGACCCAAATCCCTGTGACAACCTTTGTTCACATTTGCTCACACATCAGGCATCAGGAAATCCTGCAGACTCTTCCTCAGGGAGTTCATGACCCACTCCCTCCATTACTGCAATGACTAAGACCTTGGCCCAGGCCACAGTCACCTTCACCTCCTACGTGTGGCTGCTGTTTCTGTGGTTTATAATCAACCCCCTATTCCAGAGGGACCTTTAAAAGTAGAAGTCTCCTCTGTGTTCTTACTCTCCTCAAAACCCTCTCCTCTCCATGTTGCCCCATCTTTTCTTTAATCAAAAAGAAAAGTATAATCAAAAAGCCCAAATGTTCTCTGCAGCCATCATCTATCTTAGCTTCCTTCTCTCCCCAGCCCTCTAGCCAGGAAGGGCTCTTTGCTCCTCTCTTATCTGCTCCAGGGCCTCCTCTAGGCTTCTGGCTTTTCTGCATCTTAACCCCTCTGCCTTAAGAGCCCTTGCTCTCAGATACCTGTTAATCTTGACCATCAAGCTCGGGGATTACTGTCTACATCCGGATACCTCTCTATATATTCTTTTGGATAAACTTTGAATAGGAAATGTCTTCCATGGGTTCGTGTGTTGAAACCCAGATCCCAGCTGGCGGCACTATTTGGGAGGTGATAAAGTACTTCTGCAAGTGAGGCCTAATAGAAAGAAATAAGCCCCCTGGGGTATGTCTTTGGCAAGTGGACCTCAACCCAGACCCCTATCTGTCTCGCTGCTTCCTGGCTGCCTCCTACACCACCTGCTCGTAGTGCCATGCTGTCTAAATCGATGGGGCTCATGGATTGAAGTCTCTAACTGGGAGTCAAGGACAGTGCTTTCTCTCTTTTCTCAGGTCCTTAACACAGTGAGAAAAAGCGACAAAAGGGGTCACAGTCTCCATGAAACACCAGCAAAGGGACAATTCGTCTGATTCTCAGTAACAACTCAGATTGTATTTGGAGTAACTGAGTGACTGGCTGGCTGGGCTTACAGAACAAAGCAATGGATGAGACTCGAACATGTTTAAAGCTGCAATCAGGACATAAAAGTGACCACACTTTCTGCTTGGCATGCTCCTGGGCAAAGGTCCTTAAGGTGGAGGAGGGCAGGATGAAGACAGGAGAGAGTGGAGCTGCCAAAAAAGGACCCACCCACATTCCACCAAAGTTTATGGAACTCAGTGCCTGCAGTTCTGTGTAGCTATCCCCCGCCAGCCAACTCAAAAGTGCTATGGAACAAAACACATTTCCAAGGACATTCATTCAAATTTCAAAAGACTGGAAGATTTATGCTTCTCTTCATTTTCCAATTTTTTTTCTTTTACCTGGAATGGGAAGACTGTGATCGAGAAAAGTGGTCTTAAATTTGCTATATAGCTGAAAATGGCTTTGAAATCTGCATCTTCCCGGTTCTTCCTGTATGCTGTAATAGTATAGGTACATACCAACCACGCCAGTTTCCAATAAGCTATTTTATTTGTTTTATTTGTTTTGGTTGTTGTGGTAGTGGGTAGTTTGAGTCATGGCACCGTGTGACCCAGGTTGATCTGAAACTTGCTAACTAGACAAGGCCAGTTTGAATTCCTGATTTTCCCAAATGCCGGATTATAGATGTGTGCTACCACGCCTAGCCTCCAACATTGTTCTTGACTAAGCATGGTGACCATGCATCTATTGCTTAACCTGTGACAAAATGAGATTCCCAAGCATGATGTTAAACTGAGGAAGACTATTCTACATGGCTCAGAGTGTTAAGGAAAGCAGCAGACTGGCTTTGAGCCAGACACTGCCACATGGGCTGTGCATGGATTATCTAACTTCATTGATCCAGCAAGGACTGTTGTGACATCCAACTTGCAGCTTAGACTTAATGAACTCTTGGTGGTGCACATTGTTAAAGACTAGGAGAGTCAGGTGGAGTGTGAATCCAGCCATGTTGGTCTCCCAGCCTTGGTTGTAGGTTTCTGGTAACACTAATATAAGAAGCATCATACTTGTTTAAGGCAGACACAAAGATCTCATTCTTCAACCTATTTTAAACTATCAATTTTTTGAAAGAGAGTTTCCAATAAGACAGTAAATATCATTTGACATTAATATTAAAAGAGCAAAAGCAGAAATATATAAAGCAATCATAACAGGGCTTTTTCCCCCCCTTAAAAATGATGCTAAAGTCATGAGAAACAGTTTTGTTGAAAAATTGCTTTTCCTAAAGTAAATACTGAGAGGTCTGTCTGGAAAACAAGTAAGTAAATAAAGCCTTGTAAATATAGCTGCCCATAAAAAGAGGTTTCCTTTGGAAACATTTGTATACAGTCAGCTAGAAAACTAATGTTAACTTGTTCTTTCAAGTCCCAGGAGCTTGAGGGAAAAAAACATTACAAGAAAGAAAATACAAAAACAGGATCCTAGCTGGATGTGGTAGAGCACGCCCTTCATCCCAGAATTTGGGAGGCAGAAGCAATGAGACCTCTGAGTTTCAGGAGAGCCAAGGCTACACAGGGAAAGAAACCCTACCTCAAAACAAGAACCAAAAAGAACCACAAACAAACCAAACAAAACCAACCAAACAACACACACACACACACAAAGATTCTATAATTGGGAAGCCCCAACCTGGAGTAGGAGGAAATCTTCAATCTAGGATCTGGGTGTGTATGTTCTGATAAAGAGAGATAATGGAAAACAAGGAATTTAAGGATATCAGACTACTTTAAAAAAAATGTTAATTTCTTGAGCTGGGTGGTGGTGGCACACGCCTTTAATCCCAGCACTCTGGAGGCACAGGTGGGTGGATCTCTGTGAGTTCAAGGTAAGCCTGGTCTATAAGAGCTAGTTCCAGGACAGGCTCCAAAGCTACAGAGAAATTCTGTCTCACAAAAACAAACAAACAAAAAACAGAAAGATGGTAGTGGCATATGCCTTTAATCCCAGCACTTGGGAGGCAGACTCAGGCTGATCTCAGTGAGTTTGAGGCCAGCATGGTCTATGAAGCGAGTTCCAGCCTGTCTTAAAAAACCAAACAGAAAAAAAAAGAAAAGAAAAGAAATCATAAACATAACCCTTTGTGCTTTTAATTGCATTATACATACATGTTGTGTGTGTATGTAAGCTAATCATATCGAACCATTTGTTTGATTAAAAAGCTCTTCAATGTACATATTATTTAGACTAAATAAAGTCTTTTGATAAGCATTAAAAAAAAAACAAAAACAAAAACAAAAACACTGAGTGCTCTGCCCAGTGCATTGCTGTGGAAAGTTAGGTTGGGAGACATTTTTACTTTGGCTTTATTTACAAAATAGGCATCAACCATCACTGAAACCTTGGAGCACCTTCCTAATGCTTAAACTACCAGTCAACCAACCCACCCATAGCCAACATCCTATTCAGCCAGCCCTGACGATTATCACCATCCTTAGGTAGTCACTACTGATCCATTTCACCCTTCAAATTCCTCCGCTTCTACCAAACCTTATTCCATGCCAATTCTAATATCTTAACCCCTTTGAGGCTAAACAATGTTCCTCCCAAAGTTACATTCTACTTAGGTGATAAATTACCCTATGTTTAAGGGTAAAAATTAATGAGGATTGACATCCTCTTCCCTCCTTCCTGCCTCAAACCAGTTCTCCATCTTCTTTCCCCAGCATCAGTAACTGTCCTCCATGAAAACCAAATCCCAGGACAGGGTGGGTAAGCAGTGTGGCAGCCAGCAGAAAGGACGCTTGGAGCCATCCTAGGGATGTGGCCCACACACAAACACATACTGCGTGGGCTACTGTCCACCCTGCTCCTTGTTCCACTTTAGTTCTGCTTCCATGGTAGCTGAAAACAACCCATTCCTCCTTGTTTGTTTTTTCAATCCATTCAAGTCTAAACCACCCACAACAAGCTACACAATTGCAGAAAAGAGTGTCAAGGGAATATATGCAGTCTCATGCAAAAGTTTAGAGCAACAAACTTTGCTACAACTGAAGGAATTGCTGGGGTTGGAGTCTAAACAATGAGATGCGCAGTTTGGACACACCATAGGGGGAGGGGGTCATTAACTCTCACAACCAAGAGCCAAGACTTACCTCCAGGCCTCAGACACACCCAGCCTGAAGCCAATGACAACTGAGGAACGCGCAAGCTTGCCTGGCTCTGGTTATTTTGACTGCCATGTAGAAGCCAAACCGGGGCAGCTACCAGTTTGCTACCCCTGGCTGCTTACATCTAGAAGGTGAGTATTTTGCTATTGTTCAAAAGCATGGATGGAAAAGATTGATCATCCTCAAAGACAACAGAAAGCAAACCAGTAGCACATGTTGCACTTTGGAAAGGAGCTCATTCAATGGCCTCAGTACAATGGGCAACATGTGAGGAGCCAAGCTCTTCAGCCAAGATCTCACCCAGAACGTTACAGCCTTTCCTTTGATTTTTCCCACGGCCCCATCTTTGAGGATTTGAAAAGCCAATGAAAGGAGGTATTCTTTCAGGGTAAGTCCCGGGCCTTAAGTCACCCAAGAACAATGAAGTTTTCATTATCACTTTTAGCATCACGATGGAATTAGACCTACTAACAACTAATTTTTTTGTTGCTGCTGTTTGGCAATCTTCCAGGCCAATATTTGCAATGTATATCTAAGACCGGAGATTAAAAGTTTCAGCTAGGGAGAAGGTCACTACGGAGAGAAAGGAAGAGGGGGAAAACCAACCTTGAAAAACAGAACAAAGTACACAGAAGATGACTCTCTGCACCTCCATGGTCTATAGAACATTTGCCCTGTCTGCCTATAAAGTGATTTAACATTAACCATGCTCCCTCTAGCAGCAGCCTGAGTGCTGCCTGCTGACAAAAACTCTCTTTTGAAATCCCTTCTGGAGGGGTGTGTTGGGCTGCGGGAGTAATCTCCCTACATCGTAGAACGTGAACAGCACTGCCACAGGCCAGCAGCCTGGGCATTTTGCCGAAGAGGTCTGCTTTCAGCGCCGGGCGGAGGGTGCCACTCTCAAAACAGCTAGTAGAGTGACCAGCCTCCCTGCTTCTTGGCAGACTTTCCCAGCTAACAGTTCCAGCGGAGTTTTGAGCCCATTCAAGAATTCCATCTCACAGAGAGTGTTTCCGATACAGTCATTTGATCAGTTAGCGTTTGCACATGCACCTGCTAAGCTACTGGGAGAGAGCCACAGAGCCACACACACACCCCCACCCCATATCCTACACTAGTAATCGAAAGGCTTTTGCATTCGCCGGGTGAATCGGATACAGGGAAGAAACCACACGTCCATGGTGCAGCCTGAGGTCAGGCTTCCAGTGCAGAGGTGATTCTGTTGCCTCCTGACAACTTCCCTGTCACTTTGTTCCCGGGGCAGATAGGAGTTTTCTGTTGCTCTCCTTACCTGGAGGTGGCTTCATCGCCTCCCTTCGCATGGCTCTCCCCGACGACCTGGTCCTTGCCGCTGGGGTGGTAAGCAGTTAGCACAACTCCCGGGGAACTCGAGAGCCAGTTCATGATGAGAGAAAGGGCATACTTTCTGGGATCCTGACACAGAGAGGAATGGAGTTCCTGTCTCGCCTTGGCAACTTGCTCATTAGCAAAGGGCCAGCCCCTCCCCTGTCCGGGCCAGCGATTCACAGGGAGAGGGGCGTGGCCTCTCCAGCAGGGCTTCCTGGCCCTGCAGCTACAGGCTGTGTGTGACTCACAGCTTTGTTTAAACCGGCCATTCTAGTCAGCAGCAGCAGTTAAGGGGGCCTGGGTGTTGCCTGGTGGTCCATGGCCCCAAAGAAAGAACGGCTAGCTGACAATACAAGCCTAGCGAGTTAGGAAACCGTGGACTAGGGCAGAGCCTTTTTCCCTTCCCCATATCTGTTTCCATCTGATAGTTTCTGCTACTTCATGTAACCCGAGTAAGGCATTCCTTAACCCCTTCAGGCAAGGCATCAACATTCACCACCGCAAAACCGAGGAACACAGTCAAACATCCGAGTGCCATCTGGCCATCACAAAAAAGGCTTTGCTACCGCATTTAAAATATTGTGTTACTGTGCACCCTGGAATGTCAAACAAACCTCTTGTTTTTTCAAAACATTCTGTAGAATAAAAAAAAAAAGTCTATCTAATGACATAATGACATGTCTGTTAAGAGGTATTGCTCAAAATAAAAGAAGTTCCAATATTTGCTGAGAATCTTTTGCTTTCCAGTTCTGTGCGTGTGTATATGAATGCCTGTGTGTGTGTATGTCTGTGTGTGTATGTGTATGTCTGTGTGTGTGTATGTGTATGTCTCTGTGT
>JAQHUG010000002.1:12753695-12781921 GCA_028555095.1 Dicrostonyx torquatus
TCTGTGTAGCCTTGGCTGTCTGGAGCTCACTCTGTAGACCAGGTAGGCCTCGAACTCAGAGATCCGCTCGCCTCTGCCTTCTGAGCGCTGGAATTAAATATGTGAGTCACTATTGGCTGATGGCTTCACGCTTACAGCAGATCTTTTAGTCCATTTTTTGTCACCTACTCTAAACTCTGCATGTCCTTATTGAATCGACCCCAGCATTACTCAGATAAATGTCACTGTGTACACGCCTGACTCCCGAGTGCCCAAGAAGACAGTTCTCTGACCTGCAGCCATCCTCACTTCCTACTCTAAGTGAGGCTTTCGCCTCGCTCTCGAGCCCTTCTTCCCTCAGGTCATACTGTCTTCCTTTCTCTTCCCTCTGCATCTGACCTCTCATTTTTCCCATATCCCAGGCTTTAAAAATAAATATTAAGTGGAGGAAGAATTAAGGGACTCTGAACAGTCCTTCAGTATTAATCTGGAATTAAAATTGGTCAGAAAAACAGCTGCTATGCCCATACTAGAACCACTCAGGAGTTTTTCAGTTCAGGTAAAATTAAGAGGAGAAGAAGGAGGAGGAAGAGGAGGAGGAAGAGGAGGAGGAGGAGGAAAGAAGGACGAGGAAGAGGAGGAGAGGAAGGAAGGAAGGAAGGAAGGAAGGAAGGAAGGAAGGAAGGAAGGAGAGACAAACAGAGGGTTAGCATATGAGAGCTGGTGTTTCTGTCTTTTAAATGGCCTTGTATGGAGAATGGGAAAGGATTTCTACATCCCACCAACTTGTATAAAGGTAGCTGCTCTGAGTTTTGGAAACTCTCTTCTTCTTCCCTCTACTCTGCTCCACCCCTTCCCTCCCTTCTTCTCCCTGGTCCTCCTTCATATCCTCCTCATTTCTCTTTTATCCTGCCCTCCTTCCTTTACTGACTCTTCAGTCTCTGTGTGTCACGCAGGGGACACTGCCAACTCTCATGAGTCAATTGATAATGACAGATATTTGTCCACTAGGAACCAAAACAATAATTAAGTCATATCTCTACCTAAATATAGCATCTTCGCGTACTTAATAAATTAATCATAAAGCATAGGTTAATATGTAACTACTTCACAAGTTCAAATAATACTTGGGTCCAGGCAAAAAATTGATTGTGATACAAATAGAATTCCAAAACATTATATATAAATTTTGAATCCTACTCATTATATGGAAATGTTTCAGGCTTCCCTGTATTTCTTCCAAGTTGTGTTGCTCCTGGTCTGAGGATATGCCTGTCACAGACAGACAGACAGCTAGTAGGACTGGTGTACACAGCTTCAGACTTAAGCTCAAGTGAGTTAAAAATAGTTTCCAAATTTTACTATGTCATCATGGAAGTAAACCCAACCACCAACATGGACTAATGAAAGGGTGTTATTCCATAACTTTAGTCTACCAACATTCATAGTTCGTTTCTGGTGCTCTATCAGCGTTTATAAAAATATGATAACATCATTATCTATACATCATCTTCATAAAAAATAAAATACAATAAACACACACTTTTAGCGTCTCCTATTTCAAACTTTGCATGTCCTTGAAAATGTTAATATTCCAAGCTAGTGCACTCATTTCAAACTCTTCCTGTTATGAGTCATCTTAGAAAGTAATTAAAACCATCAAGACAGTTGAAACATGCATCTCATTCATCCTCTTCAGATGTGGTGCACTACATGTCACAGAAAGGGGGAAGAAAGCTGTAATTTATGCACTCGGAGAAGTTGTTAAAAATAGGCTGGCGATAGTACTGAAGTGTTTGACAATTTGACAAGCATGTTCGAGACTCATTTTGGAAATTCTTCGGTTCAGTGCTACTAGTATGGAAGGGTTGACTAACTGTTCATACTTTGACATAGGCTCCTATTTGGCAATGTAGAATTATACTGGGAAGACACCAAAATTGCGTTGTAATTAACACATTTATTAATATTTTTCCTCCCCATCAATCTCTATCAGTAAGTAAAGGAAACACCGGTGACAGAAGATTATCCACTTCTATAAGATGATGTAAAAACCTATACAGACATGAAGTCATATGGAAAATGATGATCTCTCAAATGGTCACACTGAACCCAGTTTATAGTTATGCATTATAACAAGAACTTGAATAGATTAATCAATTACGATTTTATTGTTTTTACCTAAGTGATAAAACTAAGATTTAGAGGAGAACAGACTCACGCGAAGGCAGTGCCCGGTGCTGCCTTGCTGAGGTTTCCTCAGGCCTTTATCGTAAATAATTCTTGAAAGCTTCCATTCTTGCCAGTTCTGTGCAGGAGAACTACAGCTAAAAAGCATTCTGTCTACATAACTGAAATGGACTTCCTCGGAAATGGCACTTGTTACTAATTCCATCTGGGTCCGCGAGGGATGACTCTGCCTTTATCTGGACAGTTTCAAGCATTTCTACCTCATTATCAAAGTTATTTTAACTGTCCCTCCATGGGAAAATATGTATGAGTCATCCCCAGAATAATATGCAACTGTACGGCTGGAGGCTAATTTAAGGATTCTTGCAAATATTTAAGGGGGGAAAATCACCTTCCTTACAGTTAAGTAATTTGTTGCTAAAAAGTAGCATTTTCTAACATTTGTGTACTTACATTTGCAAAGACCTGGATGCTATGGCTTCTCATTTACTCATAGAGGAACCCTAAAAGATATATTAGAATCAGACCTACTCTAGACATAAGGAATGTGACATCTAGCTTGCAGGTAGCAGAAGCAGGGCTATGAGCCAAAGTGTATGTGTGTGATTGTTGAGTCTCAGTATTGCCCCTGTTTCGTTAATGGAAAGAGCCTTGTAGATGACTAGCAAGGAAAGGAGCATAGAACAAAGCTATCACATTCAAGCTAAGAGAATAAATGCACCATGCTGGAGATTTACATTCTAGTCAGCATACGAGTGTATTTTCTTGTCCTTTGAAACTGTTTCTTCCTTCAAAAGACTAGGATTATATGACATTCTAAGAGACAATCCTATCTATAAGTTTTCTGCCCATAGAAATGAAACAAAATACACTGGTCATTAGAAACACCCTTGCATTGTTCTTGAAAAAAAAAATGTCCAGAAATGGTGCATTAAGTTTGTAAGCCCAGAGGCAATTAGGATTTGTTAAGCACTGGGCCTTGGAAAAGGGCCTATGTTTAGAACAGAACTGGCCATGTTCAAGGTCATAGGGCTCCAAGGTGAGTCCACTTGTCCTGTTGAAATTAGACACTGTCCAGCAATGCCAAGTGTAATGCATGACTAACTTTGCCCTTAGTTTTCTTTCTCCTCGTTACTCAGTTTAGTGAGAGCTATGTTTTAAATACAACCAAAGAATGGGGAATGAATGCAGAACATTCTTGGGCTACACATACTAGAAAAGCTGAGTTTTGCTTATGCATAGAGATACAATTTGGCAAATCTGGAGTAATATTTGTAGATTTGTTCAGACACAAAAGTCTTAGCTAGAAATCAATGACAAAGGCTCCAAGGGTGCTTCTATCTCGTAGAAGAAACCACTGTAGGTTTTTAGGTTCCACTGTAGACAGAAGTGGGGGAGAGGGTGTTAGGGGACAGACAGACATCTGAGAGAAACTTGGGAAGTCATATATATATATATATATATATATGAAAAAGGAGCAAAGCAACAACATGGTTCAGCCAGCAAAGGCAGGGACCTCACATGGTGGAAGGAGAGAAAGAATTCCTACAAGCTACCCTCTGACCTATACACCAAGTGCACAAGTGCACACCCACCTCCTTCTCTCCAAAAAAATAAAAACAAATTAAAGAGAAAAAGAATAAAGATGGGCTGATTTGTGCCTTAGAAAAAATATGAATAAAAACCATTTACTGTTTTGCTTTGTTGTTTTTGTTTTAAAATGGGTGGTATTCCTTTACAAATGAAGCCCGTTCCAATGTTAAAGAGTAACATCTGGAGTAACCACACTGTTTGCATGACTAGAACACTTGCCACAACTGCACAAACTGTCACCATTAAAAGGAAGTTGTGTTGTGAGACTTCCGGGAAGCTTAGACTTTAAGGAAGGTCTTCCAAACTGGAGAAGCAATCTGCTAGAGTTAAAAACCTCCTATGTACTGTACTCACCACTGGGACACCTCAAACATCAACACCACAGCCCTCTTTCTTTCCCTAGTGAAAGCCCATGGTCCTGGTCCTGTCACAGTGCTCTCTGTAAACACCCACACTGAAGGCTAAAGCTACTATCCCAGGGCCCCTGTGATTATCCTCATTATCACAGCTTGGGCCTTGCTTATTGAGTTCTGAAATTAGGGCATCAGAAACAACAGGAAGGGGCTGGAGAAATGGCTCATCAGCAAAGAACACTTGCCATTCTTCCAGAGGACCCAAGTACCATTCCCAGCACCCACATCAGATGGTTCACTACCACCTGGAAGCCCAGAGGCAGTGGATCCAATGCTTCCTCTGGTCTCTGGAGTTACCCACACATGTGGCACACAGGCACATCTACATAAATTAGAATAAAATAAATATTTTTTTCAAAGGACACAACAGGACCGTCCTAGTATCCCTTCTCTAGTGACAGTGAGTAATTCTCTAGAGTGTGTATAAAAATATACATGCTTTGTGGGCAAGCTTCAGTTGCCAAGAGAAAAGAAAATTTCACCCTCGACAGTAATCTCAGTGAGGAACTTAACTGGGGGAGCTCAACTTGTTCAATAGTAATTCTTTCTGCCCAGCTACCTAAGTAACTCCTTTCATTTCTACAGATACGGCCCATGGGTGCTGGGGAGATGCAGACAAGAACTGAGTTTAATTCCCAACACCCACATTGGGCTGGTCACAACTGCTAGGACTTCAGTATTGGTGCCTCTGGCCTCTCTCTGTAGGTGCCTGCACTCAGGCGTACATACCTACATAGAGACATACACATGCAATAATTAAAATTAATCCTAGCATTCAAGAAGCAGAGGTAGGTAATCTCTGTGAGTTCAAGGCCAGCCTAGTCTACAGAGTGAGTTCCAGGACAGCCAGGACTGTTATATAGAGAAACCCTGTCTCAGAAAACCAAAAAACCAAAAACAAAACAAACAAAAATAAAACACAGCACAACAATAACCTTTTTAAAAACAAAAGATACAGTGTATGTGGCATTGTTTTACAAGATCAGCATCCTTGTCAACCAAGGTGGGCAACTGAAGTACTAAGCCAGTTTATGAAGCCCATGATTTATAGGATGTAATTTTGGGGCTGGTGTAGGTAAAAAAAAGCCTCTCTGTGTCTACGCTAACAAACATCTGAGAGTCCTTTTGCAGGTTTGTTCGGCTCAACAGAAATTCTTTCTTGACTTCCTGATACGACTTTCACTCTGGTTCTTGGAGGATCCTAAATAGGCCTATGTGAAGTCAGGCCTAGCTGAGTCCGGCACAGCTAGTCATGTGACTTGAAACTTCCTCGGCTCACACAGCACTCTGAGAATCAGGATGTGCAGAAGTCAGTGCTACTGAAATGAAAGTGATAATTTATACATTAAAAACAAGCTTTCTTTTAAAATTTGGGGTAACTGACTCAGTTTTGACTTTGTGTGTGTATGAGTGTGTGAGTGTGTGTGTGTGTGTGTGTGTGTGTGTGTGTGTGTGTGAATACAGAATCCTTGGAATAACAGTTAGCTGTTTTTTAAAATGTTAGATACTTTTTAACTCCTTGAAATAATTTGATATTGTGGCAAGATTTTTGATTTTCATTTCCCCAGAAACTATTAAAGTTGACTCATCTACCAATAGTAACCTAGAGTCACAGGGGTAAAAAATATTTCTGCAAAATTTTGTTATAATTTGTTTTCTTTCTTAAATTTCTTTGTGTCATTGGCTGCATTCTTTCTCCAGGAAAGGATTTTCAGGAAAACTAGTGAATTACTTACAAAAGTTGGAATACAATTAATTCCAGAGTATTCAACACTGTACATGGCAACAGCCATTGTCATCTACAAAGTTCATGCTCAAGAACGATGTAATCCACTTATAAAAAAAACACACACTAAAAATTCTCAGTACTCTAAGTCACCTTACAGTTTTGTGCTGGGCTTCACAGCTCCCCTGGGGTGGGAGACCTGACGCCTGGTTGGACACACATGGGCCATTGACCTGGTTTTGAAGTAGGGTTGCTAAGTTTTCACAGATTCTCACAGTGCTTCAAGAACCACTATTTCTGAGATTTATTACTACAAAAGATTTCCCCCAAAAGCCTACTCTCACTCTAGCGGAGACAAAGCTCCTTAAATGCCCTTGTACCTGCACAGCTTGTGCCCGTCAAATATCCTCTGAAAACACCTAGAAAAGCATTTTCCATCATTCTGTTTAATAATTTCCTGACCTCTTGTCACTGCCAAGGCTCTGAGAACACAGCTATAATCAAGAGGATCTAAGCCTTATGAAATTTTAAAGACAGACTCAAAATTATAGGGCTTAGGCTATCCAAAACTTATCTACATCCAGTCTGAGCTACTCTTTTTATAGAAGCAGCTACTGAGGGGGTGGTGAGGGAGGGGAAGCAGGTCAAATGGTTATAGAGCCAAGGTTGGGAGACCAGGAAAATTCCACCTCCTACTACCAATACACTTCCCCTAAAGAGCTCGAGTTCAGAAGCTGCCTCAGCACAGTCAAAAGAATCTACTGTAAGAATTTATGACAGCCTTCATGAATCTATATTCAAACAATTATTTTTGTGTGTGTGTACGGGCGGGGGGGGGGAAGGCGTGGATCACAGGATGTGTGTAGAGTCAAGGAACAACTCCCTGCCAGATAGGCTCCAGGGATTAAACACAGGTCATCAGGCTTGGTGGCAGCTCCTCCTACTTGCTAAGCAATCTTGCTAGCCCAACTCATCATTTTTAAATAAGTTTGTTCTTTAAACTCCTATGTCACCCCCTAACTTCTAGGGGAAAAACCAAAATCTCCATAGAACTCTAAGGTTGCCTATAATTCAAATAGCAAGAGAAAAAAGTGAATTCCACTACAAAGTAAACCTATTTTCCATCAGTCTGTTTTATCTCTGTAGTTTTCTTTAAAAGTGTCTAATAAATATAGTTCCTTTCTCAATAAAAATGTAAACTATAATATTAGATGCAGGTAAGAATTAATAAACAGTAGCAAACATAATAAAGTCCCATGAGGTCATTATCTTCCAAGCATTAGGCAATACCTTTCACATGTACATAGAATAGTCTGGATCACAGGGAACAATCATAAAACACAGCTTCCATCACAGCTGGTGTGAACGGCGGAAAAATAGGAAACCTTGGTGTGACGAAATCTCTGGGAGTCTCACCCACACATTGCTTCTGCTTAAACAGGCAAAGTTTTAAAAATCATTCCAGAAGGTGAATATAACCTTTCAAGTCTTTGAATTTAAACTCCATGCTGTGATGTTCTGAGAGACGTGACTCTAAGTTATCAAGGACTTGAATCAACACAGTAGAACCACATGTTTGGTCAGAAAGATGAGTCATATCCCAGAATCCTCCCTCAAGAGCAGTATTTGTCTTAAGCAAAGATCATCAAAACAAAGCCATGGTGGTGAAATAAATATATCACTCAGAAGTATGTGCATGCGCGCACGCACACACACACTCACAAAGTGAAGCGACCAGCAACAGGAACAGTTAGATTTCTGTTGAGGGAGACTGTCTTTAGCCTATTCCACACAGTCTGTCAGGAATGCACATGTATTACAGGAATATCAAAAGAAAAGCAGTGGAGTCCTCCACCATCAAACATTTTCTTTAAAAGGCATTGTCAAAGGTTTCAGTCCAGAGCTAAAATTCTGCCACCTCAAATGTGAATGGGAGGCATAGAATGAAGCTATCCGAGAGTCCTCCGCTATCCAAGAGCAAGTCCTGCCCACTAACAATGTTCCCTGTGAAGTGCTTTGAGGAAATGAGCAAGCCTGCCTCTCTTTAAAAAAAAAAAAAATCATTCCAGGCACAGTGTATGTCTCCATTAAGGTTACATGCTGCCTCCTCTTCCATAGATACTAGTTGGTATCTAACAAACACTTCCAGACAGGCTTGATCAGCCAGATACCACCCAGCCCTCTGCCATTTATATTCGGTGAGGGTGGGCTACAGTGTAACAGTTTATAATATTGAGCATTGGATAATGGATGTGAAAACAAAAAGCAGATTTCAATAACAAGAGAGGGAATATGTTCCATAAAAGGCAAGTGATTTTACTATGTACTCAAGTACCAAGGAAGAGGACACAACTAAACACTGCACATGGCTCAGCTGCTCCAAGCTTTCTGCCTTCATGCCCAGAGAAATGCTTGCAGACACACACAAAGCAATGGCAACAGGGAACGGAGTCAGGGTGGAAGAGCACAGCTTCCTTCGAGAGGGTGAAACCATCAGCAGCCTAGGTCCAGATCCAGATCTCTGCGGATGTGAAGGTCAACACGCTGTGAGGTAGGTGAGTGTACTTCTGATGTTCTCTATCTGGTGTCGGACGGTGACACAGTAATTTATGACACAATCTACAAAAAACTAGAAGAGGGTCCAAAGTTTCTCAACATAAAGAAATGATAAGCTAAGGAGTGGACATGCTAATTACACTGATTTGATCATTGCACATTAAATACATGTATAAATTATCATATTATCCAGCATAAATATGAATGATTACCATATGTCAATTTCTAAAACGTTCTGGGAAGAGTGTGCCACGGAGAGGGGGAGGCAGGACTGTAGGAGCCAATATAAAAATAAATAAACTTGTACCAGACCATTAGGGACTTCTAGTGCCTTATGTATTTATATTCTGGAAGCAGTGGGAAACAATCCAAAATGAATGAGCAGGGTAGAAACATAATCAGATCCCTGCAAAGAAGGAATGCCGCCTGGCTATGAATCACAGGGATAGAAGACAAAGGACTGAGATCAGCTACAAGGTCACTGTAGTTAAGGCGGGTCATCAGGGCGCTGTTTCAGCAGTGACAGACTGGCTGGAACCTTGTCTCCTCCTCCCAGCCTGGGCTACTCAAGGCAGGGATGATGCAGGGGAACATCATGGCGAAAGAATCTTCAAGACCTGGAAGAATGTACACAGTTATACGAACTTTAGGCCCGGATCAATGCAGACATCTAACACAGTGAGAGGAACTGCCCTGATATGACCTCTTAGTGGGAAAGCCTCCGGAAACACGTGGTTATGCATGACCTGTGTGACAGGTAAAGGAAATGCATTGGAACATTGATGATTGACGTTTCAGATCTCTAGAGATTCGTCCCCAAAGGAGTAGTTTGCCCAAGAGAGTAAAGGTCATTTGCCCAAAGTGTGTGTGTGTATGTGTGCTCCTGTGTCGTCCTTATTGAATGCTTCATTTGTTCATGTCTCAAGGATGCTTAACTTCTATTAGGGAAGTCTCTTTTGGGGCATTCAGTTTCAAACTCTTTTGTGTTTGTTTTGTGCTTTGAGGCTAAAGAGTGGTGAACTTACTGAGCAACTGTGAAGTTCTCAAGAAGTCCTTCAAGCTCTTCTCTCTCCTGTGTTGCCTGATTGTCATCCATGCTGACTAATGGTATCAACATAGCCAAGCCGTGATAGGCGGGGAATAGACTAGACCCACTCAGAAACCTAACTTGAACATGTAATAGAAGGCACCGATATAGTCTTCATTTGGGTTTGATATTTTATTACTGAAATAAATCTATTTCCTGTTATTTGATATTTTGTAGACTACTTGGAAAATACTAAGGGAAAAATAAAATCTCATAAAAATAAAATATCATAAAAATGATAGGCATTCTGGCACATGGCTATAATCTCAGCATTTGAGAGTTCGAGTACTGAGTACTGGGGTCAGTTGGAGCTCTACAGTTACATAGCAAATCTGTGCCAAAAAAAAATTTAAAAAATTAAAAAAAAAAAAAAAACCAAGCCGTGCCGGGCAGTGGTGGTGCATGCCTTTAATCCCAGCACTCAGAAGGCAGAAGTTGGTGGATCTCTGTGAGTTCAAGGCCAGCCTGGTCTATAACAGCTAGTTCCAGGACAGGCTCCAAAGCTACAGAGAAACTCTGTCTTGAAAAAAGCAAAAACACAAACTAACAACAACAACAACAACAAAAAGATCAGGCTAGATGCAGACTAAGAAGTCTTAAAAAGTTCACAGTCCACCTCCTCCCCTCTTCCTCCCCTCCACTTCCTCCCACACTCCCTGCCCATGGGTCTAACTTGGTTCAGACTCTGTAGTTCTACCACCCGGGGTCTAGTAGTGTTTCACAGCTTTGAGTGTGTAGTACTTATCCTTAATTTCCAATCCATCCTCAAGGTTTGGCTTCTCCTACTCAAGAAAAGTGTGAACTAATTCAGAGACGACAGTGTTTTTGAGCCTTTCGTTTCTATTCTCTGAAAGCATTATCTGTGAACAATGAAGCAAGGAAAACATCTGGGCCCAAAACTAGCGGGCCAGGTGATACAATATCCTCTTCCTTTTCCTCTCATTTAAATAGAGGCCATCCTTGTTTACAGGATGAGGGCAAGAGGTAAAATCCTTCCCCCAAAGGACACACTGCATGTTCCGGTTATGAAGTTGTGTGAAGTCCTTCCTTACACTGGCTGCTCAAGCAGGCAAGCCAAACAGGAGTCGCTGAACACTTAACTGCAGCAGACTGGGAGGGTGTGAAGCCGAAGGCTCTTGGAAGGCCTCTGTCTTCTCTGGTTGACGCCACTGAGCTCCTGCTTGGGAGCTGTGGGAAGGCTGCGTTCCTAAAGAACAGGAGCAGGGCTGCCCTTGGGTACAAATGAGCTGGGGAGAAAAGGACGGGCGCTCCCTGGCTTCTCGTCCTTGACCGTTTCCACAAGACAGCTGTTTCACGCCATTGTTTTCTCCCTCTCACACAGACAAGAACGCTGCCACTCAAAAATTGGGGCTCAGGTTTAAAGAGGAAAGCACCAAGAGAGAAGGCTAGAATCAGGAATGAAATTCCTTTGCTCCAGAAATCTCGATTTTCCATTACTCTAGCCTACTTACAAAGCATCATGGGGACTTTTAAGGTGAGTTTATTATTATAACTTCCTCGATCTGAAGGTGGCCCCTTTGTTAGGCGTGTGGCCATTCATTCCTTTGCATGTCACAGGTAAATGAACGGCATAGGCAATAATATTATGGATTCCAATAATATCCTGCCCTCCGATTTGAGAAGTGCTAACGTAAATAAAGGAAACATCCCAGGACCACTAAAACACAGAAATGAAATGTCCAGATGTAACCAACGCTAGGGGGACAGACATTAGGGATGTGGAGACAAGATCTCACATTATAGCTCAGGCTAGCTTAGAAGCTCTTTCTCAGGGTGACCTCAAACTCATGACCCTGCTGATCCTCCCACCTGAGTCTCCTGGATACTGTCATTATAGAGGTAAGCCACTGTGCACGATAATTTCACCAAATTTGATTCTTTTACTAGGTATTTTACATTTTTCATAAATGCAAATAAGGATAAGTACTGCCAATACTTTTGTGTATTTGGTCAATAATGTATAAATATTTTAAAATTCTGTGTACTTTTCTGCCGCTCAAGGAAAGAGGCATGCTACTGATAAAATACTAATTAAATGTTCTGGTTATGAAGACAGATGACAGAAAAGTTATGAAGGCACACACAATGGAGGTCACGCCAGGAGTGGAACAAGTTGTCAACCTTTTTGTGATAAACACAAAGAGCAGGTTAGATACGGGTAGTTACTCCTTTTGTCTTGTACAAACAACTAGTAACGGCATCAGGGCAATGTATTCATTTCAAAATGGCAGCTCCTACTCATGTGGTGTGTGGGTATGTGTGTGTACATGTGCATATGCTCACGTGTCTACTTAATAAGGTCAAAGGGCAGCCTTGGGTGTTATTCCTCAGGATCCATCACTACCACCACTTTTTAAAAAATTAGAATAGGTTCACTTATTGGCCTGGAACTTACCAACTAGGCTATGTAATAGGTTGACTGTCTGATCAGAGAGCCCCAGGAAGCTACCTGTGTTTATCTCTCCAGTGCTGGGATTACCAAGCACATGCTAGCAAGACTAGTTTTCTTTAACATAGGTTCTGGGCATTGAATCCTAGTTGTCATACTTATAAAGCAAGCACTTTACAGACAGCCATCTTCCCAGCCCAGCAACCTCCATTCTAGATTTATTTACATATCCTTCTCCATATTAAAGATTTGTTGCCTTGTAGAGTAACCCAGAAGTTCTTGCAACAGGGCCCAATTTGAGCATCCTTTTGTATAACTAATGAAACCTCGGAGTACAAAAGCAACCAGAGCAACTACATCATTCCAAATACTCCGAGGGCTTTTGGAGAAATAGGTAACCAAGATGCCTGCATGCTTATTACATCTGATAAAGGAAATACCACAGATCCAAGACAATCATACAAGGGCTACATGTATTTTCTCTGTAGTAAATTAGTCTTACCTTTGCATATGAAATGAGGGGGACCCTGCAGATGGTTCATGGCAGATGGCAGGCAGGGACACACCACAAAGAAGTAAGAAAAAATTCAGTTCAAGACTTTGGGGAGTCTGATGCCATGTGGTTTATTTCCAACAAATTTAAACACTCTACTTTGGGGGTGGGAGTTTCCTGGTATAATACAATCCCTGGTGCACAAGGAAACATAATTACATTGAAACTTGACTCAGGGTACAAGTCATTTCTTCCAAGAAGATGCTTTCTAGAGATAGACTACCTGTATTAGCCTAAGGGTCTATGACTCTGGCCTGGTTTCAGTCATACAGACAGTGTAGAAATCATGTGGGCTATTAGCAATGCCTAGTCCTGGTTGTGGGAGCTTGGGGCAGCCTCCAGCTATATAAATAATAGAAGGGTCATTTAGACTATTAGGTATCGCTGGGTCCTGGTTGTAAAAGTTTAGGGAGCCCAGGATGTAAGGGTCATTCAGATTACTAGTCACCTCCTGTCCCAATTATAGGAGCTTTATATGGCCTGACCCAAGAAATAACACAGATCACCAGGATACTAACCACTTCCAATTCCCACTTTTCTGGATGGAAGAACAGGTTTTACATCTTTCCCATTGGAAAGACAACCCTGAGCACTTAATATTTCTGGTCTCCTTGGAGATGTGGGCTCAGAGACATTTGTGCTGTGCTCCCAACAAGGAAATATTAGACATAAGCATTTCTTAGATTTCTTATACTTTAAAGGTATGATGATTATTCTGGAATACTTTATATGTGTTGGAGAATTTGGGGTAAATAAGATCTCTCTATGTAGCCCAGGCTGCTCTGGGAGCCCACAGATGTGGATTCATTCCACCTTCACCAAAGGTCAGAGAGTTCAGGCCTATTCTTGCTCCTTCAAGGCTGTGGACAGAGAGTTTGAACCATGATATGGCTACTAACAGGATGTTTTGATGTGGATAATTGATGCTTTGGGAAGGTGATTACTTTGTTCCTTGAATTTTAGTAAAAAGGCCTTTTGTCTGGACTGGAGTATATAAAGCTTATGAACAATAAACGTGGGTGGATTCTGTAGCACTGGGTAGCCTTCCCAACTCTATCCTAAGTCTCTGTCTTTTCCTTTGTATCTTTACCTTCTCTTCCTCCCATTTCTTAATCCTCACACGACAAATAAGCCAGGCAGGACCCAGCTGATGTTGTCTTCTGGACATAGGATATAGCACTCTAGAACTTGATACATAGGCCAGATGAGCTTCAAACTTGGAACAATCTACCTGCCTCTAACTAATGTGTATTGAATTTATAGGTGCCCCATTGTGCCCAGCAGTATGACCATTTTAATAATGAATCCCAACCCTATAATGTAGGACTTTTCCCAATGTGACCCATATTTACACTGAGAAAATGCCAGGTCCATCCAATATCCGAACACATTGGGTCAAAGTCAGCATTGTAGTAAAGTGTATACTTCCTTGTCCCATGTAACAGTTGTTTGAGACTGTTCTTTTAGGTGTTTTAAATAAGTGTGGCTAAAACTATCAGAGCCTAGTAGTTCTTAAAGTTAATGCTTTTTGTTTGTTTTGGTTTTGGTCCTCTCACACAGAAGACCTGGGCATTAACTTAGATCTCTCTCAGACATATTCTAGAAAGGTCTAATCACTGAAATCTGACCAACATTTCAATATATAATCATTCTGTTTCAATTATATTCTTTTTCAATTTAACTATCCCTCTGTCCCACCACTACCATGCCATATTGAAGTTACATATATTTCAAGCCTTCCTCACCTGCCACATAAGCAGACCATATAGGACTCTACATTCTTTTAGGGCAGAAAGTTCCCATTGTCTCCTTATCTTCAAAGTAATACCAGGAATACAGTTACTTGTTGATACTGCTGCTAATCCAAATGCCACAGATCTGGTCAATGACACAGGACTTCGGGTGCCCTGCTTCCCTAGAGAGCAGGCAGACACCTTAGCATAACCCTGAGGACATAATGGAGAAATGGAGAGTATTCAGATTTCAGATAGGACACTTCTGCCCCATTTAGATAAATGTTGGAAGCCTGAAGTTAAGAACAAGCCATTACTGAATTGGTCATGGCTAATACAATCATCTGTCGCCTGAGAAGGAAATCCAGTGCCCACTTACACATCATGAAACAAAGAAGTCATCTATTTTTCTTTCCTTGGGTTTATCTATTTTATGAGTGTGAGTATTATGCCTGTAGGAATCTATGTGTACCATATGCATGACTGGTGCCTGATGTGGGATTCCCATCTCTATGTTGTGATTATGTTTTATTACCATTTGGTTAATAAAAAAGCTGCTTCGGCCTATAGCAGGACAGAATATAGCCAGGCTGGAAGATATACATAGACAGAGTAGGCAGAGTCAGAGAGATGCCCCATAGCTGCCGAAGGAGACAGATGCCAGACAAAACCTTACCAGTAGGCCACAGCCTTGTGGCAATTCAAAATAAGAGAAATGGATTAATTTAAGATGTAAGAGTTAGTTAACAAGAAGCCTGAGCTAACAGACCAAGCAATGTTGTAATTAATATAGTTTCTGTGTGATTATTTGGGTTTGGGTAGCCAGGAACGAAAGAGCTGTCTCATTTACAGGTGCCTACAAAGGACAGATGAGGGCATCAGCCACCCTGCAACTCGTGTTGAGGATGCTGTGAACCATGTGGGTACTGGGAACTGAACTCAGGTCCTCTGCAAGAGCAGAAAGTCTACTGAGCCATTTCTCCCATCCTTCCCTCTGTTTTTTTTTTATCTCCCTATTTGTAAAGAATCCAGAATCATTACCACTTAGAACTGACTAATTTGTCTATAGTCCCAACCTGTCTTTGTCTTATTGAAGCTCTGGAATACAAGCTTTAAAAAAAATACACAAGAATACAAAGTCCGTAATCCTCTTCAGCACAGCATTAAATTACCACTTCCAACTAATCAACAACTATAATTAAGTCTAATTATAAATTACAAGTACCTAATTTTAGAAGACCTTTGCTTTATAAATCCTAGACGTTAGAGACATTATTAACTTCGCTATTTGAAATTATTCCAAGGCTGGAAGCTTCCTCTGTGCACTCTTGCCTCCTGTCTATGGCCTGGAAACAGACATATGATCAGGGTCCTCTGTCTCTAAGGCCAGCTATCTCTTGACATGAAGTGGAATCTCCGAGAGGGCATCTGAACGCTTCCCGCTCAGCTCTCATTTTTGCTTATACTTAATTTATCTCCGTGAGCTTCAGATTTTGCTTTTTCAATCTCCTGACATATTCATCACGGGGTGTATGGTAAATCCAAGCCCTGTGAATGAAAGCCTGACTCAGAGAGAGCCCTCACACTGGAAAGGAAGGTTCAAGAAGAGACAAATTTGTACAGTAATATGCACAAGTTCATAGCACAGGAGGTAAGTCTCTTGTTTCTAGTTTCCAAACACCATCAATTATGTTCTACTGGGTTTGGAGAATTTTACCAGAGTTGAAATACTAAAAAGTACTATCTCTGCAATAAGTCAGAGTATAAAATAATATTCTGGTCACCTGAAACCTGATGGTCCAATGAAATCACACTGAGATTTTCCATGCATAAAAGGAGGGTTGTGGGGCTGGGGAAATGTCTCATTGGGTAAAGCATGAGGACCTGAGTTCAAAAGCCCAGAACCCATGCAATATCAAGTAGAGTCACCAATAGCTGCAGTCCCAACACTGCTGTGGCAGGATGGCAGGAAGAAGCAGGAGACTCTCCAAAGTTGATGGGACAGTCAGCCTAGCATATGCAGTGCCAAACAGCAGAAGGTGGAACCTGTCTCAACAATATATAAGTAAGGTAAGGACTAATGTCTAATGTTCTATGACTCCTGTGTGTCCACCTGCCCTTGCACAGGAACATGTACACAACCACATAAGTGAATACACACACACAAGGTGGAGGGAGAGGACAGACAAAGATTTAGAAATAAAAAGGAGGGCCATGTTGCACTCAGGAACCTCTGACCTTCTTTCATGTCCAATATGATGAGTCCATGATCAGATGATTGACACTGATGGTCTGGTAACCCAGAGATCACACATTGTCAGCTATATGCACAGGATGGTGACAGTCTCCAGCTCACTAAAGAGACATTGACCAGCCCTTCCTTACCTCTATAGGTATCATATTGCCAAGGGTGGTCAGCAGCAAATTAAATGGGGGGAAATTTACCTTCTTGGCTGGTCCTTTAGAGGACTTGACTAGTCCCAAGCAAACCTATAGATCAGCTGCCAAGCCAATGAGTGTCAGTGGTTCTTTTCTCTGGAATACAGCAGGAGAAATCTCTACTAGCCATTCTGACAACCACACAGCCCTGGCCATGTAACCAGGAATGATGGCGATTTGGTATAGTCTTCTAATGGAGAGAAAGGTAGCTAGTGGTGACTTGCCTTGGAAGAGAAAGTTAGTATGTGGGGTTATCTCTTCTGTTCAAAATTCACCTTATCTCAAGGGATGTCAGCAGAATTTATCATGTGATGGTGACTCGGGATTCTGATGAAGGCAGCTGTCATGGTGCCTGCCACACTGCCCAATCTGACCATGATCTCTCCAAACAGGACAGTTAGCCCTCAGTGGCACGTCAGGCTCAGTACCACCAGACTGCAGTCAGAAATAATGAGTAACCCTGGGGTATTGGGATAAAGAAGACTACTGGCTTTGGGAGTTGTGCTTTCTACAATTTGTGTTTCAAAAAAAATTAATAGGCTCTATAACTTGATGCAAATTAATCTTTCTAGGTCTTCACTGCCACAGCCAACATGGGAAGACCACACGGGCTACCACTTTCCATCAGTGGTGTGTCCATAAACATAGCCCAACTCATCCAAAATGTGCAGCTCACAACACATGCTCACTGTGTACCATGAACTAAGTTAAATACCTTTTCATCGTCTACCTTAATACTCAGAATAGTGGTGACATTTTTCATCATTTTTATAAATAAAAAACTAAAGCAAAACATGCAAACCCACAAGTAGCAGATAATCAAAAACACACAGCCTCAGAGAGGGACTGGAAGTACAGCGAAATCGGATCTATATCAACAGTCTGTCACGTCAGCTCGTGACTTCACTCTTCCCTGCTTTTTAAATGGCCAGGTCAAGGGAGTAGTCATTACTTTAAGCACAGTGTTGCAGAAAGCAGGATGATTCCTCCAACAATCCCCTAAGAAGGTGCCCGACAGTCACGTGCAGGAACTGAAATCAAAGGCAGGCGCAGGACACCCAGCCTTTCAACCTGTGGTCTGGTGAGAACATACACCTGGCATGCTCACCCTTGTGCCCTTGAGTTCCAAAAGCCCTCCATTCTCAGACACTTCCGTTATGCAAAAGTCAATGTTTGCACCTGCCTTGAAACAAGGTGAGCTTTTAGTTTTAATTGGTTGCCACCTGCTGGCTGAAAGGCAAAAAAAAAAATACAAAAAGCAAGAACAACAAAAAGTCTTCTTCATTCTCCAGCAGAGAAGGAAACACATAAACAAAAGAAAGAAATCCTCAGCAGATGAGTTTGGGTTACCTTGTAAATGGGAGGGGAGCTGATACTGAATGTGTGTTGCACCCCAGACACTACACTGGTTCTCCAGATGTGTTGCTGCTTGTCCTCTCACCCATAAGCCATGTGACAGCCCACCATTTTGAAGAAGCAAGTGATAAACAACGGGCGTCAGAGGAAACCACCAAAGAGCAAAGGTGATTCCAAAACAAGCCAGACAAAACATTTCTCCATGCCCAACATATCCTCTTTCCATCATCCCATGAGTTTTCTCCACCTTGGAATGCCCAGGTAACCTTACAGCACATAGAAAATGCTGACTGGAAGGCCTTACTGAAGGCCTGCAACTGGCTGCCAAGTCACAAAGCAGTCCCAGGAGTTCCCAGGCAAGCAGTGGCAGACCAGGAAAATACTTCATCTCTCCTGCAGGGGGAGCCAGTGACAACTCGTCAAAATACAATAGCCTAAGAACACTGTTAGAGGCAGCAAGGGTGGGGGGGGGGATCAGGAATTGTTTAAAAATATAAATTCATGATAAAAATTCAATCTTTCAGCTAAAATGATTACGGAAGAAGAGCGAATGTCTATTTTATTAGCTCCACTCAGTGCTCACCTGTTTCCCCGTGACTCCCTGTACTGTTGGGTGCTGCTACCTGAGAGACACAAGGTTGGGTGCTGATCTCAAACAAGAAATGGCCTGGCTGGACAGGCACGTAAATACTGGGCTTGACTCTGCCTTCGACCATCTCCTCTTGTGTCTGAGATTCATTACGGATGGCTAATGGCTGAGGGATTAACTGCTTCAGGCATTGTCTCAGCACTTTATAACTAAATCTTCACACAATGATTTTTTTTTTCTTTTAAGAGAACTGCTATCTTACTCTTTCTTTAACGGATGTTAACGAAAGCAACTAGTACAATTCTCTCAAGCGATAGAAGCAGTGTGCCAACCCAGGCACCCTGCGCGGTTCACATCTTGAACCTTGAAGAGGAAGGTGATGGCTCTCACTGCTCAGAAAAACAGAGACAGAAAGATCAGGGGCAGATCAGCTGCTGTGCAGGCATGCAGCAGGCAAAGACAGAGGGAGAGTTAACCCTTAAACTACCAGCGAAGCCTGTTTCCTGCCGTCACTGTCATTTTGCCCCTGAAAACAAGCACAATGGTATCAGTCAGGCAGTGAGCTGGCTCAGCAGGGAAGGGTGCTCAGCCCGAGCCTCACAATGTGAGTTGGATTCCTGGAGCTGACTCCCAAAGGCTGTCCTCTGACTTCCACCTATGTGTGGCGTATGCACCCTCCATACATTAGTAAATGATGCCAATACAAACATGAGAAATAGCCCTACACATTGCCTAATGAAGTTCAAAACCAGGTTGGTGAGAGCAGAGGAATCTATGGATGGGCTGAAGAAAAGGAGGCTTGCTCCAAGCCGCGAGTTCCTCTCCTCTAATCTTGAAGCCAGCTCCCCTCCATGGAAAGCAGCACAAAGAAGCACCTCTTATGTGCTTCCAAGATATGAATGGTCATCAGCACAGTCTAATCAAATCAAAACAGCTGTCAACTTGCGGGCCCAATTCAAATGTCAGCTAACTATTTTAGGGCCAGTGGGAAAGGTATAAGAATTACAACCCTCACCCAGCACCCTTCCGAGAGGCACCCAACACTCCATGACTATCCCAAATGAGACTGCATTTGGAAGTCTTGGGAGGAATGGCGATTCCTGTTTTGGAACCATTTCTCATGCTGTCTGTGACTGCTGTGATCGAAAGCGGTGGTTAGGACTCGCACTTACCGCGAATCAAATAAAATAATGACACCGAAGGCAGTACATAATGGGGAAGACAAATCAGGAAAAATTAACCTGTCCAGAATTAAATAGACATAAAATCATGGCTAAAGATCACCACTGAGATGACAGACGTTTCTTGTTTGATTCTTTCTATTCAACCTCTCAGGGAATTGGTGATTAAGAGGCGTGCCCCAGACACTTTTCCCCCCACCAGATCGTAAGACAGACCCATTCCTTCTCCTTTAGATGTAGGCCAGAGAAATGTGAAAGTATGATTGGGAGAATGAAAAGTACCATGTGGGGCTGGGGAGGTGGCTCAGAGGTTAAGAGCACTGGCTGCTCTTCTTGAGGTCCTGAGTTCAATTCCAGCAGCCACATGGTGACTCACAACCATCTGTAATGAGATCTGGTGTCCTCTTCTGGACTGCATGCATACATGCAGGCAGGACACTGTATACATAATAAATAAATTTTAAAAAAAAAGAAAAGTACCATGTGATATGCCAAGGACTCTAGAGAAAATTTTATAGCAACATTACAACTTCTATTGTTCTAAAATACTTCTTATTCACTGCCAACCTCCTGAAAATGTTTGCCTGATACTCTAACGCTAAATAAATTACATTTAACATAACAGTTCAAGAAAAATGTTTGTCTAGAGAGGATAATCACAGTGGTATTAAATTCCCAAAACATATTCCCAAACATATTAAAAAAAATGAAAAGGAAGTAGGGACATGAACCTTCAAGAAAAAGAAGCCAGGCCAGTGAAATGACTAAGCAGTAAAAAGCATTGCTAATCCATCCCAGTGCTCTGAGCTCAGTCCCAGAAATCCATAGAAGGTGGAACAAGAGAAGCAACTCATGGAAGCTGTCATCTGGTCTCCACACCCAAGACTACACAAATACTTACCATGTACACACACAATGTTTTTTAAAACCACTATTTTTAAAAATAATGATGAATAGCAACAAATGTTTACTGAATGTATCTGATGTTCTGGTGTATCAGATAGCATGTTCAATGATTTATATATGTTGTTTAGTCATTGCTACAGCATCAGCTATGATTCAAATTTACAGGTGAAGAAATTGAGGACCAGAATACTCTTATATTTTTGTTGGGAGTCTAGCCTTTAATGACTGACCCATTTCTCCAGTCTGAGGACTGGGATACTCAATTCTCCATAGTTATCTAAAATCCTAGGCTGACTAGAGGGACTGGTGACACATTTGTGCTCTGTCTCACATCTCAGCCTTTCAAGCCACTTAGGAACTGTGTCCTCCATAGGCAATGGCCCAACTCAGCTGCAAAGACTGTGCTCCTTGGAACTGTTGCCCCCAGCCTGGGAAGACAGATTTAACTCAGTTGTGACCTCCCTGCACATACAAGGACCTGTATGACTGTGGGCACCTGACAATGTATCAAACTGGAGTAAGTTGGATTTTTGTTTGTTTGTTTGTTTGCTGTTTTGTTCTGGTTTTGCTGTAGACGGTACTATTAGAAGGAATGAAATCACACAGAGATTGTCTAGGATGCAGGCACTTTTCTGGTACCCCTTTGTGTAAAATGGAACAGAAAAATGTGCAGAATGAGGATAAATGAGTGAAACTGTAGGTCCTAATCTCAGTGAGTGTTGATTATTCTTGACATTTTAGCAATATATTTAATGTGGTTCTTAATAGTGCATTGAACTGAAAGCCAAGTCTGGGTTCAAATTTTCTAATAAAATTCTAAATTTAATTCTAATTGTTATTATTTTTCTATCTTTGAAGCAATGTCTTTCAGACAAATCAAATTTGGAGTCCCTCAGCTGTTGAGATTACAGTAGTAATTTTAAGCAGTTGAAATATAATTTGGCATTACAGATAAATGTTTTAAAACATCCATAATCAGCAAAAACCTTTCATGTTGACAGCCTGTATTGAACAATGCTTTCTCAAATTTGAACTTTTTGAATGATAATACTCATTATTTTTCTATCAAAACAAGGTTGTGGTTAAAAATAGATATTGATGGAAAACCCATTATGCTCTACAAATTAAGACTGCCATTTCTATTCTTAATTTCTCCCTACTCTGTTATAACTTTTATTAAACGTGTTCACCATTTCATACACGTCTATAACACATTCAGGTTCTCTTTGTCCTCCACACTTTCCCATCTCCTTCTCACTTCTGTCAATCCCCACTCTTCCCACAAATTCTTTTCTCAAATTTCTGTCTTTGTTCTGTGATCCACTGAGTATAAGCAGGGCTGTCTGTGTCGCCTTTGAGCTTGAAATTGTCCAGTGGAACGTGCTGAGTTTACTACTCAACTCAAGGAAAAGACTGCCTTCCCCCGGGATCTACCCAAAGAACCTAAGAGAAGATACAGAAAGAGGCTTTGGAATGCTGCCTTCTGGACATGATGCCTCCATTGTAGCCATGATTCCATAGCAACTGAAGTTGCCTATGCTGGTTCAGCACAAGACTGGGACTACCAATAGTCATTCACGGGCTACAGAGAGGCTAACATGGCCCGTTAGCCCCCCCTTGCTGAATTTCTCCATTTTAATGCCAGTTTCTGCACTTTAGATTGCCTGGTAGATATGCTCTATTGAAATCCTTTCAGCATCTCAATTCTCTCTGCTCATCCTGTATGTGAAAATTATAGACAAATGTCCCATCTTAAATGTGTTAGGATTAACTCACAGTTGACCTGAAGGACAGAGTAACAATTAGGACAGCAGGAGGATAATCAGTGGGACTAGTCTACAACGCATTGAGTTGATATATTTGAGGAAAGATGTGAATTTAAGGAATCCCAGAAAGAGAGGTCTGGACAAGGGAGGTAAACACAGACAGACGTATAGGATAATGGCCAAGAGGCCAAGAGCCATGCCAGCTAGACATGAGGCAGTTAGATTTTGTCACTCCGGGGATCATCCTAAGACTTGTACAAACTCTTGATTTTGTTGATTTTTCAAAGAAAAAAGTAACATGGCTTCAGGTGAGCCTAGAAATAGAAACCATGCTCATCTCTGTCATCAGGTCCACATCCTGTGTAAATATAATGGCTTCTAATATACTCGATAGAATAAGCATGACTCACTGTGCAATCATAAGAACTTGAGTTCAGACCTCAGGACTCCTATAACAAGCAGGGCACCACACATACACCTGTGAACTCCAAGGAGGGCAGAGGCAGCAAGGTCACTGAGACTTGCTGACTTCTAGTGCCATATTCAGGGAGAGACCCTGCCTCAGAGGACAAAATGGAGAAGGATAGAGGACTCCTGATGCCCTCTTTTGGTTTGCTGATGTCACGTAGGGAAACACATGTGTCTATACTCACACAGATATATAAATAGGAACACGAGTTGACTACACCTCTCTAAATACTTTAACCCTTGTAACAAGCCAAATGCAATCCAGAACTGTGTGGTGGCATGGTTTTTCACTGCACAGTATTCAAACAACTCTACTATAGTGAAGAAATAGGCAATTGCTATCCCCAGAAACCTCCATCTCTTATTTCTCAGTAACCAGTCTCTATGATCAGGACTTATGGTTCTTTAAAAATAAACATATTGCCTAAACACACATTCCTAAAATGGTGGTTTAGAATTGGTTATTTTCTGAAATTGCTACAGATACAGAAATATAGTATCTGTTCTGAAATGTTTCTTTTTCTCTTAGAATTATGTTTACAATGTATGTATTTTATTTAAATAGTAGTTATTCTTTTGATGGCCTCATAGCACTTCATTACATATATAACACCATTTATCCACTCTGTCATAGATAGAAATTGGACCTGTTTCCATTTTTAGATCCATATAAAGAATTTGCCTTGATGAATATTCTTCTATGTGTATTAGCCCATCCACAAACACATTTCAGTTGACCTTGCTGGGTCATTGGCAAAGCAATCATATCAACTTTAGAAGAAAATACTAAACCGTTCCCAGAGAGTTTGACACTGTAACATTGTCATCCCTTGACATTGTCAGCCTTTTGAATTGTAGCCAGTGTATTTATTTATTTGTTTGTTTGATTTTTGATTTTTTTTGAGACAGGGTTTCTCTGTGTAGCTTTGGTGCCTGTCCTAGAACTCACTCTGTAAACCAGACTGGCCTTGAACTCACAGAGTTCTGCCGGTCTCTGCCCCCGAGTGCTGGACAGTAGCCAATTTATTAAGTGAGAATTTTCTCATTTAGGCAGGACCATGCTGTGTAGCTCAAGGTAGTCTTTAACTCATGACCCTACCTCAGCTTCCCTAATACTGAGATAACAAATCTGCATCACCACCTTGTCTGGGAGGTGGAATCTAAAACCACAGAGTTGAATTTTATCAAACATTGCATACATTTAATCAGAAAATCATGTCAATCTTTTATCTTTTGTTAATGTGATAAATTGTGTGGGTCTTTTTGTGTTAAATCAGTGTTAGATTTCTGGAGTAAGCCTACATAGTGGCTAAATGGTAGCCTTTTTGTACTTTATTAGAATTTATGTGCATTTAGGTTCATAAATAAAATCATAGGGAGCAAAATAATGCCCTTCTCCTTAAAATGTCCTGATCCCTAGAAACTATGAAGGTCATAGTATACAAAAATGAGAAACTGAGTTTGTCAATCAGCTGATCAAAAAATAGGAAACTGACCTGGATTATCCATATGAATCAGAAATAAGCTTAAAAAAATAGACATGAGAGGAAGCAGAAGAGGGCTGAATGATACCACACAGTAAGGATTAGATTGCTGTGCTTGCCTTTTAGAAAAGGCTGGGGAGATAAGGAAGGTAGGTAGCTGTACAAGGGGTCAGGGTTCTCCACCAGAGCCTGCAGCAGGCACACAGTCTACACAATTTCAGCTCCATTTGTAAAATGCATAACCGTAAGACAACGAATTCAGAACCCTTCAGATGCTACATACGCTATCATTTGCTTACAGCTTTAGTAGAAAAGTACTGCATGTGCAAAGACAGCCAAGGAATGGCCAGATTAGCTGTCAGTCATAATTTTCTGAGTGTTTGGTATCATGGTTATTCTGGTCTCACGCTAAATGTTCAGCGTTCCCTTTTTTTGCCATCTTATGTCAAAAAAAATACTCATTTAAAAAACATATGCACTTATTTTTAAAAAATCATATACATCATTATTTTTCAGGTTATCATACAAAGTAAGGAGCTTCTTTATGGCCTCTTTGGACAATGTTTCATTATGTTTGGTTCTCATTTGTCCCCCTCCCCCAGGGTCTTCCCCAGGTCCCCTTCCCACCGCCAGCAGTTTCCTTTGCATCCTTCAGTCAACCCTCCCTTTTGCCTTGATACACGCAGTTCATTCCTTTCCCCATTTCTTCTTCTCCTGCAAGATCTCTTCCTCCCCTCTCATGATCCACTTCCTAGTTTCATGATGCATATGCATGCATGCACGTGTGTGCACACAAACACATGCACATTCGAATGCACATATATACACCATTTTAAGTGTTCATTCCACAAAGGGGAGAAAACACATGGTATATTTGTCTGTCTGAGTCTGGCTTACTTTCTTCAGAAACATTCATCTTAAGTGTTCTGTGGAGTTCGTCCGTGAAGCCAGCTGGGCTGAGGGAACACTGTGAGTGGCTTTAATTACAAATTCAACCTATATGGTAATTCCTAGGTTTTCTTTGTAATGTCTTTTTTTCTTTAGTGTTATACTCACTTGGAATGTATAAATTTCAGTAACTTTTCAAATGTATTAGTACAAGACTGCTGACAGTGATACCATAGTTTGTTTTGTTTTTCTCATTATTACTATGGTAACCTCTTTTCCTCACCTAGGATGAGTTTTGCTATTTCATCAGGCCTTTCAAAGAATCTGATTTAGGATATACAACTTTTTAAATTTTATTTTTATTTAACCTGTCATTGGAAGTTTGCCTTTTAAAATATATGTTTCTTTTTAAATGCATTGCTCGTGAGGCTACGTATTTTTATATACTGGGTGCGCCTGCCATGGCAAATATGTGGAGGCCAAAGAATGACCTATAGGAATCAGTTATTTCTTCCTACCATGTAGGACACAGGGATTGAACTGAGGTCCACAGGCTCGGCAACAAGAGCCTTTCTCGACCCAGCCATCTTACCCTACACTTTAGGCTAAACATTGTATTTTCCCAGTGTCTGTCACCAAGTGATTGATATACTTAGATCTTCTTCTTACATGGCTTTATACTTTCTTACCAACAGGGTTTAATGATATATGATGTCATGATATCTTATGCAGGAAACCATAAGCTATTTTCTTATTCTAGATTAAATAAATATAAGGATTACTACAGATCAAGTAATTATTTCTGCTTTCTGCATTTAATCATTAATTACTCATTGACACAGGAAATGGCAGATGCAAGTAACAGAATCATGGAACTTGTGAAAAGTAGCCTCTCATTAAGGAGGGAGAGAGGGATAATACAGAAGGAGGGAGGATATTCAAATAAAAATAAAGATGTCTGAAAGTCATAAAAGAATCTACTATTAACTATCTAAAAAATAAGCCCATAAAGCACATAAGCCTGTCTATTAGTATACACATATCGTTAAAAAGAAATTTTCTCATCTGGAATGGGAAATCCAGCCATCTCTCCAAGGCTTGTGAAGTCAAGAATGTTAGAGCAGAACACATAACCACGACTTATTTAGCCAGTACAATCCTAACTACATTCTGAATATTTGTCCTGATCTCCACAAATAAGCGTAGCCCTCACTTCTCATCAAGGAAACATCTCTTTGCAACAGATGGAGACCATTGCACAAACCTGCCACCAATTGAGACACAGAATTACTGAGCCCATGTACAAAGCAACTCCCATACCTGAGACTCAGGGGATACTGAGGAAGAGGGTTTGTCTCCTAATACTGTCAGAATCTACACCTGTAAAGCCTCACCAACATGACTGACTAAACAGGAGCTGAACAAGGACAGCAACAATAGATGTGCCTAAGGGAGTGAGGAAAGGACCAGGAGGCTACAACCCCACACAGAGAATACAGGCAACTAAGGAATGCTGAGAGAGAGGGAAACAGTCTTCCCAGGCAAAGGGCACACACAAAAATTCTGAAAGAGAGCAAGGCAGGGATGCACATTAAAGGATTTGGAGGGAAGAAAAGAAATGGGGGGAATGATTTAGTTATAATATCAAAGATAAAAGAAATCAACTTTCAAAGGTTAAAAACTAGTATCTTTTAAAAACAAGAATATGGAAGTATCTAAAAAGAAACTCATGAGAAAAAAATGCGTATAAAAATGCTGATCACCAATTTGTGGATCTTATTGGAAATAAAAGCCAGCAAGATAACCATAGTCAATAGTGACAGAAAAATCAGAATGATGGATTTCGAACTAGGCTTGACTGAAAAGCACACAGAAAGACAGCTACTGTGGTGGGCGTGCTTCTCATCTTGGCCTGGGATGCTGGCTCCTAGAGGCTCATCAAGCTCAGCACTTAGCTCACCCGCTCTGTGCACCCACCGACCAAGCCTAAAATCCCATGCTGAAGGAAAAAAAGGAGTGCCCACTTTATATATATATATATATATATATATATATATATATATAGAAGAAATCTGCTATACCACCAGGGAATGACCGTAAACATTGAATATCAAGCAATAAGCAGATCTTATGTTAAAAGACGAAAACTGAATGATACATAGTGATTATAAGCATCTTCTGACCAAAGTAAAATATATAACTAGAAAAATAACACTAATTTTGATGTTCTAGATTCACTTCTTATTGGCATCCTATTTTATTATATTCTATTATATTGAAGCTTAATATGCTTCTTAATACACTTTGAGTATATAGCAGTACTCATAGTACTCATAGTAAAAAGAAACACACATACACACAAAACCCAAATAATCATGAAGAAAATGATTTTTAGCCCCACCACAGAGAATATTTTCTTCTCATGTTGGCAAAATAAATTATTTACTCTGTTACTGGAATATACCCAAGTTAATAGGGTATTTTTACCATAAATTTAAGGATCCTTTCCAACATTTAAAAAACCCAATTCTAGTTGATTTACTTCTTATTAAGAAGAAAAAAAAACACAGACCAAGAAACAGCTAGGATATGTTCTGCTTAAAGTTTTTTTTACAATAAACAAAGGGATTGGGGTCTTTGTGACATTTACAGTCAGTTTCAATCACATTTGAAAAGCTACCGAGTCTGCTGGGACTTGTTTGGGCTTGTGCCAGCTCAGTTGTAGGGAATGTGATTGCAGATTTTGCCGATTTTGAACACATAAGGGCTCCACAAGTTGAGTCTTGAGAGTCAAGTGCATGAGCGGAGTCAGGGCCTCAGGCAGCACCTTCCCAGGCAGGGGAGGTGAGTGTTCAATGCACATAATGAAAATTTTTGTCTTTTTTTTTTTTAAGATTTATTTATTTATT
>JAQHUG010000002.1:12790486-12820884 GCA_028555095.1 Dicrostonyx torquatus
ATTTAACTTTATTTTTTGTGCATTGGTGTGAAGGTGTCAAATCCCTTTCAGACAGTTGTGAGCTGCCATGTGGGTGCTGGGAATTGAACCCGGGTCCTCTGGAAGAGCAGTCAATGCTCTTAACCGCTGAGCCATCTCTCCAGCCCCTAAAAATATATTATTGATAAAGAAAAAAGTATTAGAATAAAAAGCAGCTCACACGCCACTGAATTCTACATTCAAAAACAGTTAAAATGATCAATTTTATGTTGTTTAATATTTCATCACAATAATAAAGCCGATGAGTATTTATCTGAGCATTACATGAAAGAAGTCAGATAACATTAATGCCTACAATTATTTGAAACACATTGAGAAGATCAATAATTTTGCTGTTGTTGCTGCTGTTGTTGTTTGAGACAGGTTCCTATATAACGCTAACAAGCCTTACACTGCACTGTTGAGGGTGACTTTGAACTTTGAACTTTTGATCACCCTGCTTCTATGTCTCACATGCCAGTTTAGAGATGTGTGCCACTGTCCCCGGACAGACAAACACTTTTTAAATATGTTCATATGAAATTGAAACCAAACTAAGGACAAAAGCAAAGCCATTGAAAAAAAAACAATAAAAGCAATGATACACAATTTTATTATGAAATTAAAACACCCCCTTAATTAGAGAGAATAAGAGCAGCGTTGCTGTAAATGGCACCCCCATTAGTGTCGTTTCTATTGCAAGGGGTAGCTTATAGCTTGTGGTTGATTATCAAGTTAGTTAACTGGTTTTACAATAGAACACATTCAAAAACCCTGTAAGTGTTGTTTATGGAAGAGATTGTTTAAATGTGGCTCATAAGCCTCTTCCAGGAGCTATCCCAGTCCTGTGGCTTTTAAACAGTTTGACAGCTGAGACACAGTTGTCAAAACAGATTCCGAAGCCATTTACTCTTCATAAATTTTCTTCAACAGGGACATTTCTCCGTTTGGATTTATCAGCACTGCAGCAACTGTACCATTCTAGAAGGAAAGAGCAGCTTGCCTAGAGCTGAGAGCACTAGGATTTGTGACATAGGTGGGAAAAGCTGGTCCACTTACCCTTTGCCTGACATCCACAGAACTGCCAGGGAGACAGGTCCAACACATTCTGAATCATTGTTTTTCTCATTATCTTCTTTAAAATAAAGTATGCTTTGAAACTGGGGCAACTACAACTTCCCAGAGTGTAGTAATGAGCGCGGGGCTGCGTTCCCGGCACCCATGCACGGGCCCCTTTGTTCCTTCCAGCCCCTTTCCCAGCTGCTGGCTAGCTTAGTCACAGCACCAAAGTTTTCTTCTAAGCTATGCAAACCAAAACGGGCAGACCAATGGGGGAAATTACAGGTAGAGCAGGTTCCGGGTGGATCCCTGTCATTCTAGCAGAAGTGGCTGCATACTTTAGGCTAGCCTGGGCTACATAGTGATATCTGGCCAACCCCGCCCGCCCCCCAAATCAACTAATTACATAAAATGTGTCACCTAGCAACAGGAAAAGTGCTTTCTGGGTAACAGTGCAGCAGGAATAACTTTTTAACAAAAGGGAAAATTCTGGAATTTTCTCTGCTTACCTTTATATCTGTTACTTTTTACTAATCAAATGGAAAAAAGAAAAGAAAAAAGAAAAAGAAAACTAAGCAAAGTATTATCTGTTTCATGATTTGGTAGGAGAACTAGCTTGTTACTGAGATTGAGGCAGGGAGCCTGCTCTTTTATAGCCTTTTAAAGCAAGCCATCGTTAGACTAGTCTCCGGCCATAGCTCCTATTGGGAACTTAATCCCCTAATTCTTGTATTTGGACGTGAGTCACTTTAGAGATAACTAGGATTGGATAAGGTAATGAAGGAGGAGAGCCCGGACACCATTAGTGACTTTAGATGAGGAAGAAAAGCAAAGCTGTACTTGCTCAACCTCCTGTTGCCCAGGAGCCCTCTCTACCATGACAGGAAACATACAATGACCAGCATGAAACAGACTTCTGAAGACATTTGGTGCCATGCTGTTTGACTTTCAAATCTCTAGAATATGAACTAAACTTCTTTTTTTTTTAAAGGAAATTATCCAGCCTCAGGTATGTGGTAATAGCAACAGAAAACAGAGGTACTACAACTTGTCAATGGCTGCACTAAAGGAATAAATGATTTGCCCACTACTTTGTTGAGTTGGATAGTCCAGAGTGAAAACAGCAGTACAACAGCGTATATATAACTACCATCACCAAGCAAATATCAGCTGCTTTCTGGTCACTCCACTGAATGCCACATACAAATCCTAGCCCTGACTTTAGACACCCCAGATCCATGATATCAACCTGGCCAAAGTCCAGATGTTGGCCTGCTACTTCTATTACAATTTCTAGACTAAATAATCCACATAAATCAGAGTACAAAGTTATTTTGAAGCAATGCCAATCTATTTTAAGAGGGAGGAAGAGACATATCTGAAGAACTAAAGACGTGTGAGAAGGCCCGTGATGATATGAAGTGAAGATTGAATCCCATTAGCCAACCAAGAAATACATGAGAGAGTCCCCAGAACAGCATCACATCAGATAAGACTTATTGTCAAGGCACAAGGAAGGAAAAACTGGGACCTGCTCCTGGAATGTCTTGTGAAGCATGCATGGCACATTCAGAGCTGGGAGAAAGGAAGCTTTGATGCATTCAACAAGTTCTTTGGTTTTCTTCTAAAGTTTGAAAGCATCTCTAGATAATGTCAAACTACTAATGGTGACAGAGATGCAGAATAGCATGTTTCATCCCTCCCAGTTGGGGAAGAGGCAAGGACAATTATGTAGACATGAGGATGACTTCTGACAGGGCACACACAGAAATTTTCTGTGGACTAGTAAAGCCTTCCCCTCATCATTTGAGCTGTTTTGCCAGGAGTGAGCCAACTATTTGAATTACTTAGCCCTATTTTCTCTTTTTTGTTGTTGTTGTTTTTTTGGTTTTTTTATTTTATGAAGATTTTTTTCTTTTTTTATTGTTAAAAGAAAAATTTACATTTACTCCCCTTGTCCCAGGCCCTCCCAGGCCCTCCTGCTCCCCCACTACCCCACCGCCCTCCCCCCTGCTTCCTTGAGATAGGGCAGGATACCCTGCCCTGTGGAAAGCCCAAGGCCCTCCCCCTGTCTCAGCCTAAGAAGGTGTGCATCCATATAGAATAGGTTCCCAAAAGGCCAATACATGCAGAAGAGATAGGTCCCTGTGCCATTATCATTGACTTCTCAGTCAATCCCCATTGGCAGTCACATTCAGAGAGTCCAGTTAGGTCATATGCTCCTTCAGTCCTGGTCCAGCTGGATTTGATGAGCTCCCAATAGATCAAGCACACTGTCTCAGTTGGTGGGCCAGTCCCTCACGGTCCTGACTTCCTTGCTCATCTTCTCCCTCCTTCTGCTCTTCTACTGGACCTTGCTTAACCCTATTTTCTAAGTGGAAAAATTACATACTATCATTCACACTGATAGAAAGTGAGTTGAAAAAAATATTTTCGTGAAAACTATGTTGAATGCCACCAGGGTCCTTCAGAAAAGAAAGGTACCAAGAGAAATTGCTGCCAAACATGAAAAAAGGTTGATATACAAAGAAAGGGGAAAACAAATCAAATATTCAACAACCACATCTGAGGAGGCTTTAAGCTCTAGCACATTTTTATTTATAGAACAGTACACTTCAAAGCTATGTGCTTGTCCATGTTTCTTTGTGTGCTGTATGAATGTAAATCACTGGGAAGATGCACATGGCAAGCTAGAAATGAGTTTCTTCTTGTATACAGTACAGTTTAGAAAGTGATTGTGGACCAAAGGGAAGGACAAAGAGACAGAATCCCAGAGCAAAGTTACACCATACACAGCACAGAAAATCAAGAGAGGATGAGCATTAAAAGATTGCCAACCCTGGGACTGGCACAATTGTTCAGTGGGACCAAACAAACAAACAGAAAAAAAACCTCACTCTGCAAGCATAAGGGACCCTAGTTTTAATCCCCAGCCCCAGGCGTGGCTGCTGTACCCAGAACCCTAGCATTAGGAGGCAGGGATGGGTAGCTCTCGAGCACTTTCTTGCCAGCTAGCCCAGCTGAAAATGGTGAACTTCTAGTTTAGTGAGAGACCATTTCTCAGGGCAATAAGGTGGACACCAACAGAAGAAGATACCTGATACCCTGCTCTGGCCTTGCATGTATACCAAAGGATATGTGCCCATGAATACACAGAGTGTATGTATATATACATGTATACACAATGTGTGTGTGCACATAGATACACAAGGGTGTGTGTCCATATTTATATACAAGGGTATGTGCCCATATGTGTACACAAGAGTGTTTTGCCCATGTATACACAGGGGTGTGTGTGCCCATGGATACATAAGGGTGTGTATGTCCATGGATACACAAGGGTGTGAGTACCCACTTATATACAGGGGTATGTGTGCTCATGGATATACAAGAGATGTGTGCGCATGGATATATAAGGGATGTGTGCACATGTATACATAAGGGTGTGTATACACCAGTCTACTCACATGCATGCAATACACAAGAGCACACCCAACAAGTATACCCCCACATCTGTCAAACATTTTAACTTCCATGCATTATTTCATTTTTAATAAACATTTTACATAACCACAATATTTTCAATAACCACAATATTTTAATTAACTGCTAGAAGAAAAAGAAGGGGAAGGAGGAGGAAGAGGAAGAGGAGGAGGAAGAGGAGGAGGAGAAGAAAGAAGAGGAGGAGGAGGGGAGGAGGAGGAGGAGGAGGGGGAGGAGGAGGAGGAGGAGGAGGAGGAGAAGGAGAAGGAGAAGAAGAAGAAGAAGAAGAAGAAGAAGAAGAAGAAGAAGAAGAAGAAGAAGAAGAAGAAGAAGAAGAAGAAGAAAACGAAGGGTTATAAGATTAAATTAGATTCAGGGAAATAACAATCAATGCCTAAGCCAGGTATGGCGAGGCATGCCATGTAATCATTGCAGTCAGAAGAACTGAGGCAGGAGGATCACAGTGAATTCTAGGCCAGTCTGCATTATATCACAAGTTCCTGACTACCCTGAGCTACATATTGAGACCTTGTCTCAAAACAGAAAACAAGATCAATACCTAAACATTTCAGGAAAATTACTTTTGATCCCTACTGACAGAGTGCTCACAAAGGCTAACGACTTTAGTGAACTACCCCTGCCACTCAACTTCCAGAATCTAAGACACAGTTTCCAAGAGCTAAAACATCAGTCATTGGAAGTCATTAGGCTCTTACTCCTAGCAGCACAGTTCTTGTTGTTTTGCTTTTGGTCTAGCTTTACCTGTAATATTTTTAATGTTTAGCATTTATTTACCCATGTGTGCATTTGTGTGTACATACCACAGTGTACATGTGGAGGTCAGAGGACAATTTACAGAAGTCAGCTTTTCCTTCCACCATGTGGGTTCTGGGGCTCAAAAATCAGACCATCTTGTCATTAGATTCGCTGGTGGGTGCCTTTACTGAGCTATCTTGCCAGCCCTACCTGTAGTATTTTAACAGAAAGTTGAGTTTGTGTTCTGATATCAATGGCTCATAGATCCACTTATCATTCCCAGTCACTGGCCTTCTAGTGACTGTCAATGTTTGGCCCCAGGCCGGCTCTTCTGTCAAGCATTCCTGTTGTGGGTTATTATTCAACAGAAAGTACCCGGCACCATCACTGAACCTCCTAACACCAAACCAGAGACTCTTTACTGCCTGTTGATTATAAGGGACAGAGCATTTATTAAGCACAAGAATGCATTGCCAAGATAAGAGGAAAATATCCTAAGGCTATCTTCTTGTTATACTTTTTAAAGAGTTTAGCTATAAAAAAATGTAATGGGAGAGAAATATGGAAAAAATTCTAGCTTTACCACAATGTAAATTTACCAATTCTACAAAATCTGCATGCAGAGTTGAGACTATATCTTTTCATTATATCATAGCGAATCTTTTGAGAGCATAATATTTTCCCCTTTCCAATAAATCTTATACTTCAGTAAAGCTTAAACAAATAAAACAAACAAGCCCTAGTCTAATCTTTCTTCTCTGATGATTGAATTATTTATTAGACAAGCTAAAATAGCAGCCACTATTTATATATTTGTTATTTACTGTGCATTAAGTACTGTACCTAAAAGTTGGTTTGGAAAGAGAGGAGGTGTAAGCTCACTAGAGTTACCCAACTTGTTTATATTGCCACCTATATGGAAAATGGAAAAACTTCTAGACATTTCTAGAGTTCCCGAATTCCAGACAAAAGCAGCCGCAATGTGCTCAAGAACACGACACATGACAAGGGCATACAGCCTCTGCCCTCTGCATCTGTTGTTAGCTCCAGTGGTCAAAGTCTTGGGAACAGACTTCATTTACTTAAAGAAGAAAATGAAAGCCAGGCAAGGCAGTGCATGTGTGTCATCCTAGCACTTGGGAAGCAGAGGCAGGAGGATCACAAGGAGTTGGAGGCCAGCCTGGTCTACACAGTGTGTTTCAGACAAGGCAAGGCTACAAACACAGTGAGACTCTAACTCAAATCTCAGAGAGAGGGAAAGGGAGCGGGAGAGGGAGTGGTGAAAGCCAGAGAGGAAGGGAGAGATGAAGGGAGAGAGAGAAAGGGGTGGGGAGTTAATAATCTGCCCTGATCCGGAACCTAGTTCAAGAGGACGGTGTCGAAAACCAACACACACAGAAACCATTTCAATCTAAAAATGTTAGGTGGTGTGGGAGAATTGTCTGTATTCTGTCAATCATGTTTTAAATAAATGCTGATTGGCCAGGCAGGGAGTATAGGCAGGAAAATCAGACAGGAAGTAGAGGGGAGAACAGAAGAATTTGGGAAGCAGGAAGCTCCCTTGGCATTCCTATTCAGACCACCAAGGAGGCAACATGTAAGCTGTCCGGCTGAGAAAAGGTACCAACCATGTGGATAACATAGATAAGAACAATGGGTTAATATAAGTTATAAGAGCTAATAAGAAGCCTGAGCTAATGGGCCAATCAGTTTATAATCTTATGGAGAACTCTGTGTGATTTTCTTTGGGGCTTGCCAGCTGCAGGGTACCAGGCGGGACAGTAACCCCAACAATCAGGACCCTCATGTTACAGGCTTATGTTTCAGGAGTCTTGTGATCTAGAATTGGTGTGCTCTATCTTTCTGAGGGAACGAGTGGAAGTAGAAAATTCTAGCGCTACTACAGACTGGCAGCTGCAAAACCATATGTATTCAGTGTGAGATAACAGTACCAGCGCTGGGCAGAGCCAATCCCAGGGTAGCACTGACATTAGCTCACACTGGATGGAATGAAGCCAGTGCACAGAAGGGCTCCTGGGAGCAGACATGGTCGTGCCCTCAGTGGGGCTGCCTTCATCTTATGCAAGAGTTCTGACAGAAACGTATCTGGCTTGTTGCTCTTAACGGCTCTTCTCAGTCCATCTTAATAATACTCTGGTTTTATTTTCAGCTCCCCACAAACACACCCAGCATTCCAACTGGATCACTAGTTGCTATTACCATCATTGCTATCTTTAACGTTAATGTTAAAATGCATTTTTAAGGTAGTTAATTCGATACACCTTTTCTCTTGAAAGCGATAGAGAGATCAGAGGTTGTAAACACCATAATATTCAGAACTATTTCTATGACTCATGATGAATGCAGAAGACAAACAAATAGGGGTGGGAGATCAACTAATTTGATTGACAGGATGAAATTATCTGCTTTTGCATGTTCCTTTTCTGCCAATCAGTGACTATAATAAAGACAGGTGATATAGCGTGTCTGACCTGAACTTTGGCATCAAGCCTGCCCACCTGAATTGGAAACTCAAGAGAGGATAGAATCTAACAGGCTGTCCTCTGACCTCCACATGTGCTAGAGAGCATACGCGTGTGACCTCCACACACAGACAATGAAATTTACTTTAAAAACTGATCGAAGAGACGGGCGGTGGTGGCGCACGCCTTTAATCCCAGCACTCGGGAGGCAGAGGCAGGCAGATCTTTGTGAGTTCGAGACCAGCCTGGTCTACAAGAGCTAGTTCCAGTGCAGGCTCCAAAGCCACAGAGAAACCCTGTCTCGAAAAACCAAAAAAAAAAAAAAAAAAACCAAACAAACAAACAAAAAAAAAACCTGATCAAAGAAAAAGAAAGAAAGTGTCTACTGAATCACATCTGAAATTGCACAATTTTTTTTTTTTTTTTTTTTTGTCTGCGTGAACATTTGAGTCAGTCATATTGCTTATCCTACTTTTGGACTCCGGAGAGGGAGGGCTGCAGGCAAAAGAGCATTAGTCATCTGCAATTAATTACTCATGCAGTGTTGTAAGCCAGGACCATCTTTCCTTTGGAGCTTTCATTTTCATCTAAGTATCTCTAAGAACTTTTGAGTATTAATTATAATACAATCTTGAAATAAATTTTTAGCTTTGATTCAAAACCTCTGCTCTCCTCTCAGTTGCTTTCCTCGGGTGTGGGGCCTGAAGAAGCCCAGAAGGTTCTGAAGTACAGGAGGCTCCTCCCTCACACTCTAACGATGAAATTTCTGAGGCTGTGTAATTAGGGGCATGCCCAATTTCACCTGCTATGCAAGAATCACAGTTGCAGTGAAAGAGGCCCTGGCATCCCCCAAGGCCTTCCCACACTTGTGCCAAAATAGAGGCTTTCCCTCCTTTACCTGCTTCCCCCTAAGCTATTGTAAAGGGTAGCATCTGAAGAGGTTTCTTAGACGAAGCTGGCAGGTAGCTAGGAATGCCTGTTACCTTTTAATGCCCCATCTGGAGGCTTGGACAAGGCGGTTCCCTCCTTGAATTTGTTTTATGTTATATTTATGTTCCCCTCTGGAAGTCAGAATAATAAATAAAGGATCATCTTAAGTTATGATCAATGGCATACAGTTTTGGAGATGAAAGAAACAAATTGGTTAAACCCAAGAAAGTTGACCCTAAGCACTGAAAATAATAAAAAAAATATTTCAAGATCATATCATAATTAATACTCAAAAGTTCTTAGAGATACTTAGGGACTGGAGAGGTGGCTCAGGGGTTAAAAGCACTGGCTGCGTTTCCAGAGGACTCACATTGGCTTTCCAGCACCCACATGGTTGCTTAGAATTGTCCACAACTCCAGTTCCAGGGGCTCTGGTGCCCTCTTCTGGTCTCTAAGGGCACCAGGCACACATGTGATGCACAGACATTCATGCGCAGACATATAAGCAGAACATCCAAAAAGTAAGAGATAACATAAAAATAAATTTTTTAAAAAGAAAAGTCAACTTGACTAACATTAGAATTTGGGTTCCAACAATGTCTTATTTGTAAAAGGTGGGGAAAAATAGGTCAAACTGTTTCTTTTAATTTTTTTTTCCATCTTCGGCAGTTTCACATGCAGTACAATGTATTCAGACCGTATGTACCTCTCCACTCTCCTTCCCTCCAATTTCTCCCAGCACCACCTCCATCACTCTCTTCACTTTGTATATCTTCTCCTTCCCCCACCCACCCTTCTTCTTTTAGAGCCCACTGAGTTAGTTAGTGCTGCCCATAATCTCACATGCCCCTACCATGGACCCCAGTGCAGAAAAAAGCTGATCCCCACTGTCTGTTGTCGTTGCCACCAACTGTTAATTGATGCCATAGTGACACAAAAAAGCCCCTGTGCAGTTGTTCATTCTTACTCCATTTGCCTTCCTAGCTTCTATGCCTCAAACACAATAGTGAAAATGAAGTAAAGAAATTAAAATTACATGTCAATATGGTGGTTCTGTGTATAAGGGTACTTGCCACCAATCCTGAGGGCCTGAGTTTGATTCCTGGGTCCTACATGTTGGATGAAGACAACCAACTTCCCCAAGAAGCCCTCTGAGCTCTACATATGTGCCATGACACACACATGCCCATGCTCCCACATATAAACCACAGCACACATAATAATGGTTAAAATTATAATAGTTGAAGTAGAAATCAATTGAGTTATAGAACCCACACTCTGTCAGTTTCACAGTCGAAAAACATAGTCCTCCAGCTTTTTGTTTCACCTCTGCAGACAGAGTCTGGAAGATTTTTGGCCCTGTTCCTTGTGTAATGTCGGAAACCTGTATTCATGATAAACATATTGTCATCCAAAATAGCACTGAGATTCATTTCCTAGAGTTTACAGGAACAATCCTGGACTCTATCATCTTTTGCATACATTCAACTTACTATAGTTTTGCTACAGCTAGGGCCAGAGTTGTTGAATAGACATGGTGCCAAGGAGCCCTTTTTGGTAATCTTCTGCCAAAATAAATAAATAAAAAATTGGCTTTCTGCTTAGATTTACCAAAGTTCCATCCCAAATTAGAAATAATGCAGAGTTTCATACTGGAGAAATAAAAGGTCAAGTGTCCTGACATTGGTTATTAGTTTGCATTCAACGAGACACTTAGAAAATAAATTTGACAACTGTTTGAAAGAAGGGTTGCATGTGGCCTATAAATATCACTATCTCTTTTGTTCTCATGCGCCATCTAGTGGTCATTGGGGGAATAGTTTACTGAATTCTCAGGCTGGATCCTGGCTAGGGAAAAAACAAAACAAACAAAAAAATTAAAAAAAAAAAAAGAAAGAAAGAAAGCCAGATTCAACAAAGACTTTATCTAGTTCAATGCTCTACCTTTGTTTTTTCCCACGAAGCTAAGTCGCTACTTTCTGGTGGTGGAAAACACAGGTAATTACTAATAAATCAGGGATTTGACTTTCTTCTGGGATTTTTGAGGAACAGTCTTTGACTTTTATTATTCATCATTATCAACCAAATACTTTCAGCAGAACAAAACCAAAAACCACACCATAGCCACTTAAAATATTTAAGCAACAGTGGGCTAGAGAAATGGTCCAGTGGATAAGAGAAATTAGCGCTCAAGAATGAAGGTCTGAGTTCAGATCCCAGCACCCATGCAAAAGCCAGGCCTGGTGGCACATGCCTAGAACCCAAGCACTGTGGGGGCCAGCTAGAGCTTGCTCTCTGCCAGCCTAGCAGCCTGGGACCCTGTCTCCGGCAATAAGATAGAGCAGGAAATGTAATGCTTAATTTAAAATGGCATAGCTCCTGATATCTTCCTGTGGCCTCTGTATGTTTGCTCACATATACATACACCATTCTCTCTCTCTCTCTCTCTCTCTCTCTCTCTCTCTCTCTCTCTCTCCATCATATACATACAGGAAAAGAATTAAGTAATACAGTGGTATTGAAATTAGACCAATAGCTGAGAATTTGGGTAATGCATATACTTTATTCAGATGCAGTTCATCATCTACAGAATGGGTATCATACCCACCAGCTATCTGTCATGGCTACCTTAGAGAGCTGTCATGGAATTTTTTTTTTTTTTGCAAGAATATCAAGATGCCTAACAGAGCCCATAATCTACGACAGTGTTAACTAACAATAGCCGTCTTTAACGCTGAAGGACTATGGTGATCCGCATGGACAACTCAAACACTGACTGTTAATTCACTATAGTTGCTTTGTCCTCTAACAGCTCTTCCCTGGGTTGATGCAGTGCAGCGTCATGGGCAAGAGCAATGGCCACGTAAGCAAGTGGGAAGTCAGCCCTATCATTCTTCATGTGTACTGGCTGAGTGACCTCGGGCTTTCCATTTAACTCTCTATGGGGATGTTTCAACATCTGTGCAATAAACCACTAATACCTACATTAATACCTATCATTGTTTTTATCATGTGAGTTTTAAGTGTATGAGGCACATGTGCCTCACCTGCCGTAAGAAGTATCTCAGTCACCATATATACAACTAACTTCCTTTGTATTTGCTCTAATCTTAAACCAAACAGCAAAAAGTAATTTATTCAGCACATGTACCAATAAAACTGTTCAGGAACCAATATTTAACACAATCTAAATTCAATAAAAATCTGCTATAGTATAAAGGTTGAGTTCCTTAATCTCAAATAACTAGGAAAATGTGTTAGGGTGTTTCTATCATATTCTTCTAAGAGAATTATTTTTCTTTTGAGACAAGTTTCCATCATGTAGCTTATGCTGATCTAAGATTTTAAATCCTCCTGCCTCACCTTCCTATGATATGGGGTTACAGGAGCCACACCCAGATAAAACATTATCTTCTTCAAAAAAACTTTTTGGAATAAGTATTGGTTTTAACAGTAATCTAATCATCATTTTCCTCTACTTCCAACCATGCTTTCACTTACTATTATTTCCACCATAAAACAGAAGGCAGCAGAGCATGACCTTTCTACAGTTTATGCACAACGAGATGTAGTTGTCTATATACAATACAATGTAGCTGTCTACATAGAATAAAATGTAGACTTCTACATACAATACAATGTAGCCATCTACTTACTACAAGGTAGTCACCTATATATTAATACAATGTAGCAGTCTACACATAATACAGTGTAGCTGTCTATATATCATATAATATGGTAGTCTACGTACAATACAAAGTAGCTGTCTATATAAAAGGCAAGGTAGACTTCTACATACAATACAATGTAGACCTCTACATACACTACAATGTAAACTTCTACATACAATGTAGATCTTCTACATATTACTGAAGACTTAGAAGAGTAAGTTCACAGAGCTAATGTGCATGAGGCAAGAGGAGGAACAGCTCTGTAGAACACTGGCCCAGCATGCACATAAAAACTGGTCCAGTGGAGACAAATACTTCAAGAATGCTATGACAACGATGATGGTGATGGTGATGGTGATGATGATGATGATGATGATGATGATGATATAACTACAGCTCCTCCTGCAAATCATTAAAATGGGATTCCCACATGCAAGGCAGACAACCTGTACCTTCTAAAGCAAGCTGTTTAATTGCTCTCATCCGTTTCCCTTAGATGCAAACAACAGTGCTGGTATCAGATGGTCCAAGATGTAAGTTTAATGTTATTACCCTATGATATGAATGGGAAAATCTAAAAATTTGCTAAGGGCTTGCTTTAATATGTTTGAACTGACTATTAAAAAACTATCATAAACTAGATGGATAGTAAAGCAAAATTCTCATAGTTCAAGATCAAGGCAGACTGGGTAGGTGTTTTTTGAGGGTCCACTTTCTAGTTCAAAAGGACACTCTTGTTCTGTGTCTTCACATGGGGATGTCTAGGTAGTTCTCTGTGGCCTCTTATGAGGGCATTCACTATAATAGCTGTTTTTAATGTCACTATGATAAAATACCTGGCAAAAAGGCCGTAAGTGAGGACAGATTTATTTGGGCTCACAACTTCATTCTGTCACAGCAGGTAAGGCACTGCCCAGTGGCCTTATCTGGAAAGGTGAAAGTGGGAGCATGAGGTGGTCACTGTTCACATAGCAGCAGACAGAAAGAGACAGTGGGGCTGAACCTTTATAGCTACACCCACTCCAGTCACACACATCTGTCAACTAGACCTCATCTTCTAAAGGTCCTGTTATGATTTTAAAATATAAGCTGGTGCATTCTAACCCTTGTTCCCCAGCTCAAGGATGCTTTGGGAAGGTTATTGACCACATAGGAGATGGAATTCTGCCAGAAGAAGTGGGTCACTACAAGCAGGCCTTGAGGGTTTAGGGCCTGGCTTCACTTATTGTTTGTGCTCTGCTTCCTAAGTGCAGGCCGTCTAGGACCAGTCAGCCTTCCACCCCTGCCAGCATGCTTCCCTTCCATGGTGGAATGTGTCCTCTGTGAGCCAAAATGACATTTCCCCCTCAGTTATTTTATCAACAAGGGAAGTAACAAATACAGCCCCCCAATAGCTGCCGACTAAAGGGCTTAAAACTTGAGCATGTGGCAAATACTCACGCTCAAGCCAGGAGAGGCATGGATCCTAACCTCAAGGCCCGGTTTCTTCCAAAATTCTTACCTCCTAATATCACCCCCATGAGACTGAGGATATCAATCTCTGAATTTGGGCAAGACACCAGCTTTCAGGGCACAGCAGGATTTTTCTGTTAGACTCTCTCAGTGGTATTTTAGATAACGTCATCTATGACCAAAGATTTAATACTAATTCAGAACTCAAAATGTTTAAAATGACCATTCTTGCATAAATAAAGTATCAAATACATATTCTTTAAATAACTCTATCATTCCACTTGCTAGATTCCACATACTATACCATATTATCTAGATATTGGAAATTAAAATATATCCTTATTAGTCATCCTATTAATTTATATTAATGAATGCAAACTAGAGAGAAACATGCCACAAGTGACTTAAAAATTAGTAGTAATGAACTTCTGATACTTTGTTTTTATTTTTCTTATGGGGTAAACATAGTCATAAGAAATATGAAAATAGTAAAATTAGCATAACCTTCCATGCTTTAGCATTTGTCTTAGCCTTATTTCTTGTTTCTGTGATTAAAAAAAAATTCCTGACAAAAACATCTTAGGAAAGAGAGTGTTTATTTTAGCCCACAATTTCAGGTTACAGTGTATCATGAAGGGAAAGTCAAGAATCAGGACCTCAAAACAGCTAGTCTCTTCACACACAAATCACCTACCTAAGGAATGGTGCCACCCACAGTGGACCGTCCTCCCATCTCTAATATACTCAAAGCAATATTGCACAAACATGCCCACTGACCAATGTAATCTAGACAATCTGTCAATGAGATCCTCTTTTCAGTTGATTCTAAAGTGTGTCTAGTTGGCAGTTACAGCTAACCAACATATCACTTACTATATATACCCCTGACACTGAGAAGTGGACTGTTTGATACTATAGTCCTGGCATTATAGACATCACTGAACTCAATTTAAGCCCCATAAGTCACACTGCTCAGCTCTGCAATGATTGATCAAGAGCAGCTTATGATATAAGAGAACGGAGCTCTTAACAAACGGACACATTGTGTAGTATCTATATTTGGAGAAAGAAAAGGAGGACATTTCTATAGTCCTGGGAACCTCTGGAGGATCCATAATCTTCCATATTTGCATTCTCTGTGCAGTATTTGCAATCCTGATATGTTCCTTATTCATTTTCTCCGTGTGTGTGTGTGTGTGTGTGTGTGTGTGTGTGTCATAAATGTGATATGTGGTAATGTATGGTTTATATATACACTCGGGCATAACTGTGAGTATGTGCATGGCACAGCACACAGGGTCAGAGGACAGTCACCTTAGGAGTTGGTCTTTGACTACCACCTTGTTTAGGGTCTCCCCATTGTTCATCACTGCAGAAGGCAGACTACCTGACCCAAGAGTTTCTGGATGTTTTCTCCAAATAAGCACTAAGGTGCCAGATGCAAATTACCATTCCCAACTCATTTGAACTCAGGTCCCCACACTTGTACAAGCACTTTGCCATGCAGTCATCCCCTCAGCCAGCCACATTCTCTTTTAAAATTTTATTCTATATACTATCGATGTGAGTAGATATGGGTATGAATACACCGCAGCATAAATGTGGAGGTCATAGGACAACATTCAGGGCTCAGTTGTCTCCTCCCACCATGTAAGCTTCAGAGATGAACAGGTTGTCAGGTTTGGCAGCCAGTGTTTTGACCCACTGAACCATTTAGCCAGCCCTCATCTTCTAATTTTTAATTGACAAAATTGGATATAGTTATCATTTATAACTTATTTCAAGATATGTATACATTGTAGAATATCTACTTAAGTTCATTAATATATGCATTATCTCATACTTATCTTGTGGTAAGAATACTTAAAACTACTATTAGCAATTGCAATATAATACTTTATACTTAACTACAGTCATCATCATGTACAACAGAGCTCTTAGGCTTCTTCTTCCTAAAGGAAATTCTGGATTCCTCAGCTGCAATCTTAGCAGCCCATTCCCTTTTCCAACCTTTGCCCACTCACAACACATGCATATTCTGCTTCACTGGGTTTGGCTTTTTTCAATCCCCTTATTAAAGATTTTTGTTCTTCTATGCCAGGCTTATCTTTTTTTGTTTGTTTATTTGTTTTGTTTTTTAAGACAGGGTTTCTCTGTAGCTTTGGAGCTGTCCTGGAACTAGCTCTTGTAGACCAGGCTGGTCTCGAACTCACAGAGATTGCCGGGCTTATCTTACTTACTATCCTTTTAGGTTCCTCCATTTTTGTTGTTTGTTTGTTTGCTTGTTTTTCAAGACAGAGCTTGAAAAACAAGCCTGTAGCTTTTGGAGCCTGTCCTGGAATTCACGCTGTACACCAGACTGGCTTCAAACTGCCTCTGCCTCCCGCATGCTGGGATTAAAGACAAGCACCACCACTGACTGGCCTCCTCCATGTTCTTGCCAATAACAAAGTTTTCTTATTTGAGGCTGAGTAGTAACACACTGTGATTTACACTACATGGTATTTGTCCTACGGGTGAGCACATTGGCTGACTCCATTTCTTGACTAGCACGAATAATTCCACCATGAACATGAGACTGTAGACATCATTTTGCATCCTGGCTGTATAATCTTTTGATATATTCCTAGTGATGAAACTGCTGGACCATATGGCAGTTTATTTTTACGTCAAGCAACCTCCAAATATTTTGCATAATAGCTGTACTAAATTACATTCCTATCATGATGTATTAATACTATATTGTATTATCTTTCTCTTGATCTGTCAAAATTCAGGTTCTGTTAAATTAGGAACTATTCTTCTAACCTCTGTATCACTACTACCTAGACTATATGACTACCTAATATGTATTCGGTGGGTAGTCAGAACATGGTAATATCTTTCTGGGTAACTTTTGACCCTTACCCTTTGCTGCTAGCCATTGTCCTTTCTGTCTCTCTGCTCACTGTGGCCATTCTCCTTGTGCAGCAATCTGAAAGGTCTTCACTGTGGTAGATGATGATGATTTGATATTATCTGTTCATGCCTTGCTTGTGAACTCTGAAGAGGCACGCCTCTGAGTGTGTGACCTTCCCTCTAGATAAGGCATATTTCAGGAAGGTTCTGTATCTTTTGAAATTTCTTCCTCATGTATCTTCTCATAGGTGAGACACTCTCATTTAGAATGTGAGTTTCGCATATTTCCATCATTCCTAGGGTTGCAGTTTTCATTCTGTACTGTCACTTCTATCTCCTAAGCAACCTGTCATGAAGAGATGAATATCATCTACTCAGCAAAAAAACAAAAAAAAAAACCAAAACAAACAAAAAAAAAAACCTTGCTTTCTGAAAGAGAATGTGACCTTCTGAAGGACAATGTGGCCATTGTTACATACTGTGCGGGACAGACCAACCCACAACCTCAACTCACTTTAGAGCACCCCGTCATACAACGTTTGTCCTGGTCAGATCTGTGCCAAGAGTGAACCAAAAAGGCACAAGGCTGAGCACCAGGGGCATCACATAGTTTATAGTCTCTAGTTATCTCAGCTGGGAAACATGACGAGAACAGTAGTTGGCAACAAGCCATGACCTGGTTTGTAAAACCAAAAATCTCTGAGTCCATCTACAAGCACAAGCTATGCAGAGCATCATAGGCCTCTCAGGAATAACAGTTGTTAGACAAGGCAGACAAAGGCTAGACAAAGACAGAACCGTTCCATACATAATGAACTGTAGTGGCATTTTCATTTTTATTTTAATAAGTAAAGCTTGCCTGAAGTTTAGAGAGTAAAACAGTTCTACTGGCCAGCCTTACAGACCAGGCTGCAATAACACACACCTTTAATCCCAGTAGCTACACTAGTTGCCATAGAAACCGGGCAGGGCACGCCTTTAATTCCAGTCCTAGAGAGGATTATACGGTGGGAGGAAACAGCTCTCAGACACAGTCTGAGATTCCTGGAGGCAGGATCGCCATTTTGGACTGAGGTCGAGGTAAGAGCCAGAGACTGGCTGTTCTGTGTTTTGGATCTTCAGGCTGAACCCTAATTTCTTTCTCTGAGTTTTTATTAATCATGCTTCAGTGAACTGTATTTACTCTTACCATGGACTTTTTCTACTTTGTCCTACATTTCTCTTGGTATCATAATAAGCTTCCCCCACCAACAACATAGACAAATCTCTTGCTCAATCAAAACTGACTGGACACACACCTTTGGCCTTTGCAGAACTTTACAATGGAAGACGGAAACTCATAAACATTCATAGCCACAACTCATAAACAGTCATAACCACAACTAAAAAGTTTTTAATATAGATTGCTGGGTCCAGTTTCAAGAAATCCTGATTCAGATAGATGATAGACAGATATTTTATCTACCTGTCTACTTAATATCTAGGCAACACACTTACATTTCTTAAATTTTATTCAGCCCCTGCACTTCTTCCAAACCAAAATTCAGCCATTTCCCTCATGTCAAGATTCATCTAAATTCATCTTAGGAATATAGTGATCTAAACTGTAGACCTTTAACAATGCAAAACTAATGCTAGATAACTTTCTTTTGCTCTCAGTAAGAGAAAGGTTCATTTATTTGTTCAATAGGCATCAAGCTGAAACTCTACAGATAACTAAAAATAAACAAAAACAGTAAATATGGGCAAAACACTGCATGAACTTATGGGCACTATTAAAAATAAAAATGCAGAGTTTCTTGTTAAGAACATATTAAGAATTTAAGGAAAGCAAGAACAAAGCATTAAGGGAGGACAGACTGCACCTATGCATAAATAAAAGTCCATTCACAAAGAAACTCAATGACCTAAAATACCTGCTATGAGTAGAGCAAAAAAACAAAAGTCACAGTGTTATTTTCTAAACAAAGGGGGTCCTCAGAACTATGCCCATGACACTGGCCTAGCTTATAAAAGGGACCTATAATTTCTTCAGTCAGAAACTTGACTATTTTAACAAGAAAATAGTGATGATTTAATCACAATATGCTAATGATCTCGTATTAGTCCTAGGAAACATTTTTAACCAGTTCTTCCAGTTAAATAATTCACTGTATCTTGCACTTCTAGATGAGTGTTCTTTTTTTTTTTTTTTTTTTTTTTGTTTTTCGAGACAGAGTTTCTCTGTAGCTTTGGAGCCTGTCCTGGAACTAGCTCTTGTAGACCAGGCTGGCCTCGAACCCACAGAGATCCGCCTGCCTCTGCCTCCCAAGTGCTGGGATTAAAGGCGTGCGCCACCACCGCCCGGCTAGATGAGTGTTCTTAAGATTGTACCAACATAGCTGTGCATGGGGGTACACACTTGAGAGGCAATAGTAGGTGGATCTCTATAAGTACAGCTCTATCTACACAACTAGTTCTCACAAGCCAAGGCTACATAGTGCTACTATATCCCAAAACAAAAACAAAACATAACCAAAGCCCACACAAACAAGAACAGTAACAACAACAAAACCCTGCAGCTACATTAAGAGTAACAATAGTGAGCTAACATTCACTCTTGCTCTTTGCTTGCTCTGGGGCTTTCTAGAAGCCTTGAGCTGAACAAGTAAGTTCATCAATGTGTCTCTAAGTCCCAGCTAGATGGGCTGAGGCAGGTGGATTTCGATAATACATGATAATGAGACTAACTAAAAGGACATAGAAATGTTCTAAGTCCCCTCCCCTAAGAAAGCCCTTAGGAAGAAAAACCCCCTGATGCTGGAGTCCCCTCTGTATGCTGTGAACACCATTGGTTAATAAAGAACTGCTTTGAGCCTATAGCAGAGGAGGGCAGAACAGAGGTAGGCAGGGAAAACTAAACTGAATGCTGGGAGACAGAAGGAGTCATGTAGCCCTGCTGGAGACAGACACTGGACAGAACTTTACCCAGTAAGCCACAGCCACATGGCAATATACAGATTATTAGAAATAGGTTAAATTAAGATATAAATGTTAGTCAATAAGAAGCTAGAGCTAATAGGCCAGTCTTTTAAATAATATAGTTTCTGTGAGATTATTTTGGAAGTCTGAGCAGCTGGGAAACAAACAAGTGGCCTTAATCCACCGCACCACACCCCTCATTGTAGAGTAGAAGGAGGCAACTATGAGTGCTATCCATGCCCTAGAAAAGGAGGTCTTCCCTTAACAACAACTTCTAAATATTCTTTTTAATCTTAATAAAGTGCCCATGAAAATGTGTAAATTTTCACTAAAACCATCCAGGTCAAAACTTGAGTGATCCAAATGCACTTAATACATGAGCCCTTCCAATTTATAGATCATTATTCTTGTTCAGCCATTTGTCAAGCTTATATTCCTATAGTATACATGTATACTATACATGATGCATAGTATAGAATAGCATACCTCAGGGAGTTGGTAGCTTCTTAGTTGTATGGATTCAGTGATCTATAAACCAAATTTTCAGTAATTATTCCTAGACTTTTAAGAGCAAATATTTAAAAACAAGTCCATACGTCCCAGCATGTCAGAAGTGCTGCTCCTTCACCTTCATACACAGAACTTGGGAGTTGTATGTGTTTCACACTTGTCAATCACTATGCTGGCTGCTAAAGCACCAAGGAATTGGTATTTATTTTTTTCTTTTCAGTTTTTTGAGACAAGGTTTCTCTGTAGCTTTGGAGCCTGTCCTGGAACTAAGTAGCTCTTGTAGACTAGGCTGGCCTAGAACTCACAGAGATCCACTTGCCTCTGCCTCCTGAGTGCTGGGATTCAAGGCGTGCACCACCACCACCCGGCTCAAGAATTGGCATTTTTGCATTTCTTATTTCACTGTTTATTTTTTATTTGTATTCTGATATAACACTCAGCTTCAAAAAATTACAAATAGCATTATAATGGAGGCCAGAGGGGTGACTCAATAAGTAAAGTGTTTCACAAGCGTTGAGTACCTGAATTTGGATTCACAGAAACTATGTACAGACTGGGAGAGACTGGACATCTTTGGGGGCGGGGTAGGAGAAAGGCAGATCCTAGGGGATTATCTACCAGCCCACCTAGCCAAATCAGTGAGCTTCAGGCTCATCAAAAGATGCTGTTTCAAAAATAAGATAAATTCCTATAAAAGAGAAAACATGGCATCCACCGCTGGCTTTCACATGTACACCTATGCACCCATACACATGTGAAACACACATACATGTTCATAAAGACAAAGACATTCTTTAAAGATCAGTTTAATAAAGAAACAAACAGCGAGCGATAGAGTATGTGGATTCTGTGGAGGCTGAAACTAATCTCCGAACAAGAGCACACATAGAGCACAGGGCCTCTAGATTGTAGAGAGAGAGAGTGATTTCTCCCTTTAGCAGTGTAGAAAGAACCAAGAATGACTTCCCCGATGCTGTTTCCTCTTCTAGAAGCCAACTGGCATTGTGAACCCTGTGTAAGAGTAGTAAATGTAGACCACGCATGCTCCCTTCAAGAGACAGTCTCACTCCCTTTCCAGGAAGGGGGAAAAGGAGTTTTGCACACAAAACTGCAGCCAGGTTTACATGTTGAGACTTAGGTTTTCTTTCTTTTTTTTTAAGATTTATTCATTTATTTATTATGTATACAACATTCCTTCCATGTATGCTTGCATGCCAGAAGAGGGCACCAGATCTCATTATAGATGGTTGTGAGCCACCATGTGGTTGCTGGGAATTGAACTCAGGACCTCTGGAAGAGCACTCAGTGCTCTTAACCTCTGAGCCATCTCTCCAGCCCCGAGACATAGGTTTTCAAATTCACTATGAGAAATGGGAAGACGCTTGTGTTGCTGAACATGGTATAGCTTATATGATTGTATTGCAGTCCACTGACAAACCCAGCAGCCACACTACAAACAGAAGCCCAATTTGAAGTGTTTCCTAAAATAAATAATGTCATGTAATCCCTACCAAACTGATGCTTCAAACCTACAGTCAAACATCTCAAACAAACCTGAGTCAAAACCTACATAAAAGATAGTTCAAAAAGCAAGCCCATCACACTTCAGAATAGCAGTTCTCAACCTGTGGGTTGAGACCCCTTGGCAAACCTCTATTTCCAAAAATATTTACATGGCAATTCATAACAGTAGAGAATCACAGAAGTAGGAACAAAAATAATTTTATGGTTGGGGTCACTGCAACATGAGGAACTGTATAAAATGGTCACAGCGTTAGGAAGATTTAAAACCACTGCCTTTGGATCATTCTCTTTAAAATGTAGGACATCCATTGAGCTTCAGATTTGTAAGGTCTGAGGTGAGGCCTAAGATCATTTTTTAGAAAATAACGTTTTAAACTCCCTAGGTGATTCTGAAATACAGCTTAGAGCTCTGAACCACTGTTCTAAACTAATGCTTTGGAGAATGGCGCCTAAGACTAGAGCCAGCTGAGAGCTGACTCCTAAAGCAAAGTAGATCACTCAGATGTAGTAGGTAAATTAGAGACCCTTGGGTCTCTAGGGGACAGAGGGTGATGCTCCAGGCCCTTAGGATTATAATAACTAAAACAAAGCTATCAGACCTTATTACTGCTTCTTTTCTGTATCCGCAATCAACATTAACATTAGCATTTATTATTCCATAAAAGGGCCTAACAGCTGCCACTTTGACAATGTCCTCACAGTCTCCACAGTTGCTACCCTGACCTTAGCTTGCAGCTCCTTCCTCAGGTCCCAGCAAAGGTCAACAAACTCCCACTACAACTCGGCATTTTCTCCTTTGCAGGTCATATGGCTCCTGTCACAAACACTCAAATGTATCCTGTACAATTCAGAAGTGAACGGGAGCCATTTGTTCTGATAAACCTTCCAGTTACTAAAACAGGTATCAGGCCAGATTTGGCCCCAGGGTTAGAATTCATCCAACACCTAAGAAAAGGATGCAGAACAGCCTGGGAAGATATACAAAAACAGAGCAAAGACTCTCGGCTATCACCAAGAAATGAGCACTCTCTTGTAAGCAAAAATTCCTTCAGTCTGGCAGCTGCTTAAGGATAGACTCTAAAGAAAATGTACTTCATTTCATTTGTCACTTTTCCACCAATAAGCATCAGTTATGTGCATCCACATGCATAGAACCAAACAGCAAAGCTGAAGTCACACAGGCTGGAGTCCAGGAGAGGACAATCCTTTAAGTAAGTGCTTAGAAACAATGCTTCAGCACTGATCACGCTATTCTACAAGTGACCACATGTTGTAAAGAGGGGACACTTGTTGGTTTCCGGCCTCTTAGCACCAAAATAATCACACAGAAACCGTATTAATTAAATCACTGTTTGGCCCATTAGCTCTAGCTTCTTATGGCTAACTCTTACATCTTAATTTAACCCATTTCTATTCATCTGTGTATCGCCACATGGCTGAGGCTTACCTGCTAAAGTTCCATCTGATTCTGTCCTTCTTTATCCCAGCATTCAGCCTAGTTTTTCATGCCTAAATTCTGCTCTGCTATAGGTCCAAAGCAGTTTCCTTTATTAATCAATGGTAACCACAGCATAAAGAGAGAAATCCCACATCAAGCACAGGGCACCAAGCTCTGTTGTCACAAAACAGATGACAATGGGTCAGAATCAGTGAGTGGGATTATGCTACTTGTAGAATAAAAGTAAAAAAGAAAAGAAAAGAAAGCTCTAACTTGAGGAAATAGCAGACACAGTGGCTTAAACCTCAATGATGAGAAAGTCAAGAAAGAGCTCACAAAATAGGAAGAAGACAGAAAATTAGGGCAAACCAAGACGGATCATATATACCTGAGAAGTTTAGAGTTTTCTAGATATGTAATGTTAATGCTAAAACCAATCTTTTTTTTTGTTTTTTTTTTGTTTTGTTTTGTTTTGTTTTTTCGAGACAGGGTTTCTCTGTGGCTTTGGAGCCTGCGCTGGAACTAGCTCTTGTAGACCAGGCTGGTCTCGAACTCACAAAGATCCGCCTGCCTCTGCCTCCCAAGTGCTGGGATTAAAGGTGTGCGCTACCACCGCCTGGCGCTAAGACCAATCTTAAAAAAAAAAAAAAGGAAAAGGAAAGCAAACAGACTGTCCTCAAATGCAGAGTACACAGTGGGGGATTGGATCAGTTACTTTTCTTGTCACTGTGATCAAAACCCTGAACAGATGCAACTTAAGGGAGAAAGGATTGGCTTTGGCTCATGGTTTCTGAGGGTACAGTCCACAGTGGTGCTGTTGATGGCCACAGGAGCATGTGACTTTGACTCCACAGATCTTGCTGATTAGGAAACAGAGACCACGGCCAGATGTGGAGTTCGTACTCTAAAGGTTGCGCTTCAGCAACTTATTCCTCCAGCTAGGTTTCAAGGTTTCAATTCCTAGATGCTATGACACCTCTCAGAACAGTGCCACCCACTAAGGAACAGGTACTCACACACCTAAGCCTGTGGGGAAAGGTTTATATCCAAATGTCAACAGGGACTCTACAGGATAGTGTTTAACAGAGCAAACAATCAAGTGTTGCTTGAACCAAAGCAAAGGCTTATAGAATAAAAGGAAAACTGTTTATGCATAGCCATTCTGAATTTGCATAGATACTTTTTCTTCTGAATGTATCCTCTTTCTTTTCATTTGGAAAATGGTGAGGGTCATTTAATCCCAGCACTCAGGAGGTAGAGGCAGATGGATCTCTGTGAGTTCGGGACCAGCCTGGGCTACAGAGCTTTTTTCAGGACAACTAGGGCTACACAGAGAAACCCTGTCTCAAAATTTAAAAAATAAATAAATAAAAAGAGAAGAAAAGAAAACAGAAAATGAAAAAAGAAAAGGAAAATAAGAATCCTGGCTAAGTAGAAGGGTGTACTCGCAGAATTTCAACACTTGGTAGTCAAGGGTCACAAATTCAAAGCCATTCTCAAAAACAAAAACAAAAAAGGTTAAACCTTCTAATTGAGTCAGGGAATACAATATGAGGAATAGCTTGGATTACCAATACAAACTGTGCTCTGTCATGGATGTTGAATTTTAGATATCTGGAGACAAATCAAATGCAGCCTTATTTCATAAAGTAAGTTACATGAAAAGTATCTCTAGCTTGAAAGCACAAACTGCGGATATTCTTAAGCAGCAATCCAGACATGGCATAACCACTGTGCACTGGTTTTGATGGCATAGCATCCCTCCCACCCCTACCATGGGTGATTCATTCATGTAGCAGCCACACTATCAAATGTGAACTTCTCTAGTGAATTCTGCTGTGCTTTCAAAATCCAGTCTCCTCCCCATTCCCCATGATCCCTTCCTGCTTCCCTGGCTTTTTCAGTTATTTCAGGTTATATATCTAAAGACATGGAACTAAACCCACAAGTAAGGGAGAATGTGTTACACTTGTCTTTCTGGGGTCTGGGTTATTTCACTCAGTATAACGTCTTCCAGTCTTATACATTTTCCTGCAACTTTTATTTATTCTTCTCAACATGAAGAGGAAGTCTCATCCATGAAATCTCAACTATGTGGTTGCCTAAATAAGGCCTGCATTATGGTGTCACCGATTGACGTGCTAACATAAATGTGGGGAAATTCACAAGGTCCTTATTATAGATGATGAGCTACAGGGAATCAATGGCTGCTGAGTGAGGAAGTGTCAATTCTTTTTCCAGGGACAAGCTTCCTGATAGGTTATCCAATCCCAAGTACATACACTTACATACAAGTAACACTAAATGGATGCTGTAGTTTGTGTGTGTGAAAATAATAAAGAAGATAACGAATTTGAAAGGGAGTGGGGAGGTCCAATGAGGAGCTGCAGTGGGAAGGAGGAGAATGGAAAATATAAATACAGGAATTAGGTATGAAATTTTCAATTTCCTTTGAAATTTAAAATAAAATAGAATTCAGTTTTTGTAGCCTCTGTTTGGCCTGGTATCCTATATCTTTATGCCAGGTACACTGTGGGCCTTACCTCTTCACCCTGCTTACACACATTATTAATATTTTCTATTTCAGACACACCCTATTACAGCCACATGATCTCCTCCCATGAACTCCCCATATGTAGCAAAACCATCCCTATAACAAAGGCAAAGCAAACAAAACCCACCGGTACTATGCTCCCTGATTTGTTTTTTGTTTTTTTGTTTTTTGTTTTTTTTTGGTTTTTCGAGACAGGGTTTCTCTGTGGCTTTGGCTCCCTGATTTTAATTCTACTCCAATGAAGAGCAAAGAAAGCATGCTCTTCGGTGTGCCAGGACTGGAGCTCCATCTCATCCTAGTGAATTGCTGAGAGGAAATGAAATCCACACCACTTCCAGCCTTTGCTTCACAGCTTAACTCACTTAGGAAACCTCACCCCCTCCTGCGTGACTTTGGAGATACACTTACAGTGCCCAGTGAGGATGGAACACAGTAAAAGAGATGTCCCGACCCCAGACCACTCTCACAATCAATAAAATGGAAAGCACTGAGACTTGCATTGCATAGTTTGTTTCTGCCTCTGGCATCATAATCAGGAGATGGTGAAAGAGGAGAGAGTGAGCCAGAATCATTGCCAATCCCACACATCCAAATATGCAAATAACCATGCTTTTCCTCTTCCTCTTGATGAAGATATTCTAGGGGACTGCTTACAAGAGAGTTTAACAGGACACTGCATGTCATACCACACTCACAACAGTTACTGCTAAGTAAGGACTTAGAGACGCACGTTCCAAAAGCCATTGCCCCACAGAGAAGGCGAGAATTAGTCAAGGCAACTGTCTAGGAGATGGCCTTTTATTTTGTGGTTGTTATTTCCTCAAGGAAGGTATCAGGTCATGTAAACGCGCAGAGAGATTTGTGAATGTAGTAGACCTTGGAGACCTACAATGTGAGCAGGTCAGAGGCCAGGTTTCAGAGGGGATTTCCAGTGACTTTTGTAAGGTTGCAGATAAGCAGAGTGCTTATAGTGGGACTGTTGCTAATGGTATTACCTGTGTATAATAATAATAATAATAATAATAATAATAATAATAATAATAATAATAATAATAATAATAATAATAATAATAAAAGAGGATGGGGCAGCATAGGTCCCCTCCAGGGAAAGCAAGCTAGAAAAAACTATCTTTCTTTTGTTCAATAAAACTATTTAATTCAGTGTTGTTAGGGTCTTCTACTTCAGAGCAAACTAGAAACAGGGAGTTTCAGCTCCCTCCCTAGAGACAATGTGCTCATTTGTGCTTTTTGTCCCTTTTCATTTGGCTTTGTTATAAGGTGTTGACTAGCTGCAATCATTATCCTTAATTGGCCTTCTTCAAGGCTGAGACACACCTTCCTGGCCTTGCCTCCCTGCCTTAATTTCATGTGTCAGGTCCATGTTCACAACTTGTATAGATCTGTTGCGGAGAACAGCGAGTGCTGGGGGGGGGGGGTGTGTTGGGGAGGTGGGTGGGAAGCGTTAATTCTATAATAAAGCGGGTGTTGAAGCAACAGCTGATGGTATCCGGAGTGATAAGGTCACTTGTTTACAGTTAATTTGCCCACAAAGGAATGCATCTTAAGTCCCAGCTGACATTTTCATAGACGTTAAAAATGCTGCCCACAAAGTGCAACTTTCCCAACTATTACCCACTGAGCATCAGTGCAACCATGATGCTTCCTCCCTCCCTCTTTATCTTCCACCGTTTTTCTTTTTTGTTTTAGCCTTGACAGGAAAAAACCTCTAATCCTTTGATATCTAAGAGAAATAAGTCACTATTTTGTGTAAGTTATTGATGCTTATCATTTAAATGAGAATGAGAGACATCTAATGTCAGCTAGGAAGAGGGCATCTCCTGCCCAATGATCAGGTTGCTGAAGATCAGGTACCACTCACAAAGCTCTTCCCACTTCATTTGCTTGCAGAACGCGTCCTTCTTTTAAAACATCCAGGCAAATTGATAGTAATGGAAGTTGTAGCTGCAATGAAATGGCCATTTGGATGCATTTTCCTTTGGAAATGTGTGTTTAATTTTATTCAAAGGCTTTTGGTTTAAATTTCAAAAGCCCCCCATTCTCTGGCTTTCTTTATATGAAGAGCCATCTGGAAATCTGATTCCACAGTTTCCAACACACACACACACACACACACACACACACACACACACACACACCTAATTGCATTTGGAAAATGGCCCTCTGCTTTTCAGCTGATGTCTCTGCAAAGAGTTTTTGCACACTATTCACAGAATGAGTGATAATTTAACACCAAGTTATGTGCTTATTTCTTAGAATTAAATCCTGGACACTTTTTGACAATAAAAACATCAGATGAGCGCAGTGTGCACACAGTCGGCTTCAGCTCAGTTCTGAGCAAATGAATGTTGACTCTCAATATCAGCTGTTCTCTTTTTGGCTTTGATGGTAATTATTTGGAGCTTTTTGGGTTTTGTTTAGCTTTGTTTTAGCCAGTTTACCTGTGTTGCATGAAATTCCTTTCCTTTAAAAAAAGTGGCAGGAATCTTAATTTTTAAAAATAATAAATTACCTTTAACCTGATCTTACAAATGGAAAGTTAACCGGCAGGTTTAAGGTAAAATTCTACCAAGTGTGGAGTCCAAAGAGATCAAAGTCAAAAAGAACAAGAATGTTGGGATTAATCTCCATCATCCTGGAAAGATCGCTCCCGCAGTCTCCGTTAGGAACAAACTATTAACGCTGCTGTGGGAATACCATCAGTTGTTAAAAGCTCTTTAACTACCCCTCCTGAGATCTGCCCACTCTCTAAGTTAACAAAAACGTGCAGAAGCTCGCTCTCCTTACCGGCCGTGGAAGCAGTGCACCAGCCTAGTCAATGTTGTAACCATCTTCCGCAGGTCCTGAGCAGGAGACCCCAGAGTCCCAAGAAGTGAGGAAAAGTGGACATGAGAAAACATGACCATGAGTGCTTCACAAAAGCCGCTTTACTCCAGGCGCGACACCCCTTCTGACTCGTTTGGCTAGTCGGGATCCGGAACCTGTCTTTTCTGCTCCATCATCCCAGCAGCTGCATTAAGGACTGCGGGCACGTGGGCACCAGAGGAGAAGGAGGAGGACCCGCAAGCACGGAGCCTGCACACGCTTCAGCTGGTGCATACTCGGGACCCCTAGCTGCTCAGCTGCTGCTGAGGAGCCAAAGCCGGGCGCTGGGCGGCGATCAGCTTTCCAGCAAAGAGCAGCAGCTGCGCACAAGCCGGCTGCCTTCAGGTCTAGTGCTAGCTGCTGGGCCAAGGGAAGCTCTCTGCAAGCACAGAAAGCGGGTGTCTACTGAGCATGCTCAGGCCCCAGCTGTCTCTCCAGGGCCTGTCAACTGTTGACATCTCTAAATATGAAAAAGGGATACGGAGGGAGTGGTGCAAGATGAGATTCGGGGGAGGTAATTTTAAAGTTGGGCATGACCTCCTCCCTCACCCTTCCGCTGTAAAAGCAAAACAAAGATGCACTGCTGTGGATTTAGCAATTCTTTTGACAAGTTGACAGGACCGGTTTGGAAGCTATCAATAGCTTTTAATCTTAACTGTCCCTGTGCAATTAAACCGCCACTGGGGTCAAGCGCCACTGGCATAAGCAGTGAAATCCATTACTATCATTGATGGCTTAGGTATAGAATTGCCTGTGTTTGAAAGTTTAAGCAATGAGCCACAAAATTATTGATGTCTCTGTATAATCTGCTGCCTAGACTGATTTCTTAAAGTGGTGTGAAGCGATTTGTAACAAACGAGATGGAAATGTTAATCTATAGATTACACTGATATATAGAGATTATTCTATCTATTTTAATAACATACATGTTGAAACTTCAGTCTCAACCTCAGGGTCAGCAGAGAACATCTGTTGATTCCAGACTGTAAATAAAAGTCTTTGCTCCATGCTTGGCAAATAGCAAGAATTCTATTAATGTTTGTGAGAAGTTGAACGCTGGGATTGGTAGGTAATCTGCTCACCGCTCTTAACTGGAGAGCCAGTGCTCTTGAATTTCATATGAACAAAGATCCCAACTCGACCTCTGTCTTCTCATGGGGCTAGTTCAGTATTTAAATGTGGAATATACTTACATTTCCATCATAAGCAAATTGGCTTGTTGATACCATTTGTATTTTGATGTTTTAATTGTTTATTTCTTTACCTTGCTGGAGCTAAGCCAAGTTTCAGAGCCTGTGCTCTGCCACTATTGAAGCCAACAAGGACTCTCCGTGGATTGTGGATAAAGAAATTATTTCCCTTGGCAAAGCTGCTGCGCTGTTACACTGTCAAGTCCACAGAGTGCGAATCTAAAAGGCTTTCATGGCTCAAAGTGCCTGAAATAGCCTGACAGCCCAGTCTGTTAAAAGCCCACAGGAAAGAACTTCTGAAATGGTTTGGCAGGCAGATACACTTGCTGGGCAGTCCTGAGGACCTGGTTTGATCCCCAGATGGAGAGAATCCAGGGTGCAAAGCTATCTTTTAACCTCCATATACCTACCATGGCATGTGTGCCCAACAACTACGCCCCCCAACACACACACAATAATTATTATCTTTTTAAAAGTTCATTGGGAAACCCAGAAGTTAGCTGGGAGTCAGAAAGTTCCAGGATCCTTACAGGTCTCACTAATCCAGTCCCAAGGGGCAGGAAAGCCCCCTTTTCTCCCACCTTCCCC
>JAQHUG010000002.1:12846157-12873718 GCA_028555095.1 Dicrostonyx torquatus
GAACTCTTGGATTGGCACCTGCCCATCTCTTCCTCTCCAGGTGGATCAACTAGTAGTCGATAGTGGTCACTTGGTTGGTCTGAGTGGATCTGGATCAGGGGCACTCATTCAGGGTGTGCCGTTGTGAAAAGGCCAGGCTTCTCTTCTCCGTGGAACAAATCAAGTCCTGCAGCTTTGTACTCGACCCCCTCTCATCCAAGGCCTCAGCCCTGAAGCAGGCCGAGTTTGCTCGGAGAACCCAGGACCCTGCCAATGGGGAGTGATGCTTAGGGACAAGGTGGGGTGTGAAAAGCAGAAAAGCCGGGAGGAGGGGAGGGAGCATCCTAATTGGGCAGAATGTTTTGGGGATTGAGGGATGCACCTAGTGGCTCAGTGGGACGGCTGGGCTGGGAAGCACTTACTGCTCCAGTGGGATGGGTCTGAAACAGGGGGACTCACCAAGGAGCAGCCGCCATCAAAAGGGTGGGTTCCACACTTTCTTTATCCATTCTTCCATTGAGGAGCACCTAGGTTGTTTCCAGGTTCTGGCTATTACAAATAATGCTGCTGTGAACATAGTTGAACAAATGCTTTTGTAGTATTGGGCATCTCTTGGGTATATTCCCAGGAGTGGTATTGCTGGATCCTGAGGTAGGTTGACTCCCAATTTTCTGAGAAACTGCTACACTGATTTCCAAAGTGGTTGCACAAGTTTGTATTCCCACCAGGAATGGATGAGTGTTCCCCTTACTCCACAACCTCTCCAGCATAGGCCATCATTAGTGTTTTTGATTTCAGCCATTCTGACAGGTGTAATATGGTATCTCAATGTTGTTTTGATTTGCATTTCCCTGATAGCTAAGAAAGTTGAACATGTCCTTAGATATCTTTGGCCATTTGAACCTCTTCTGTTGAGAATTCTCTGTTCAGTTCAGTTCCCCATTTAGAATTTAAATTTAGAATTTTAATATCTAGTTTCTTGAGTTCTTTATATATTTTGGAGATCAGACCTTTTTCTGATGTGGGGTTGGTGAAGATCTTCTCCCATTCAGTGGGATGCCTTTTTGTCTTAATGACTGTGTCCTTTGCTTTACAGAAGCTTCTCAGTTTCAGGAGGTCCCATTTACTCATTGTTGCTCATATTGTCTATGCTACTGGAGTTATACATAGGAAGTGGTCTCCTGTGCCCATGTATTGCAGGCTACTTCCCACTTTCTCTTCTATCAAGTTCAGTGTAGTCAGATTTATATTGAGGTCTTTAATCCATTTGGACTTGAGTTTTGTTCATGGTAATAGATATGGATCTATTTTCATTCTTCTACAAGAGGACATCCAGTTATCAGCACCATTTATTAAAGATGCTTTCTTTCTTCCATTGTATAATTTAGCTTCTTTGTCAAAAATCAGGTGTTCATAGGTTTGTGAATTAATATCTGGGTCTTCAATTCAATTCCATTGGTCAACATCTCTTTTTTTATACCAATACCAAGCTGTTTTCATTACTGTAACTCCGTAGTAGAGTTTGAAGTCAGAGATGGCATTGCCTCCGGAAGTTCCTTTATTGATTAGGATTGTTTTGGCTATCCTGGGTTTTTTGTTTTTTCATATAAAGTTGATTATTGTTCTCAAATGTCTGTGAAGAATTTTGTTGGGATTTTGATAGGGATTGCATTGAATCTATAGATCGCCTTTGGTAGAATTGCCATTTTTACTATGTTGATCCTACCAATCCAAGAGCATGGGAGATCCTTCCATTTTCTGGTATCCTCTTCAATTTCTTTCTTCAAAGCCTTAAAGTTCTTGTCAAATAAATCTTTTACTTCCTTGGTTAGTGTTACTCCAAGATACTTTATGCTATTTGTGGTTATCGTGAAAGGTGATGTTTCTCTGATTTCCCTCTCTGTTTCTTTATCCTTTGTGTATAGGAAGGCTACTGATTTTTTTGAGTCGATCTTGTATCCTGCCACATTACTGAATGCATTTATCAGCTGTGGGAGTTCTCTGGTAGAGTTGCAATGACACAGCACGCTGCAGAATGAATAACCAAGCCAGCTCAATAGGAAAATGTATTTTTAATAAATGAAAAGAGAGAAGACTCACGCTGTCGGGCTGGGAAGTCCAAAGTCCTACCCATCCAACGGACACAGCATGGGGAGAGCACACACCTGTGTTCTTTTGGTTTTTGTTACCTGGGGTCCAAATGGCCACACTCTAACTTGAGGTGATTGGCTGATAGTCTCCCCCATCAAGAGTTTTTGGGGTCTCTTATGTACACTATCATATCATCTGCAGAAAAGATTGACTTCTTCCTTTCCAGTTCAAATCCCCTCGACCTCCTTATGTTGTCTTATTGCTATTGCTAGAACTTCAAGCACTATGTGGAAGAGATATGGAGAGAGTGGACAGCCTTGTCTTGTTCTTCATTTTAGTGGAATTGCTTTGAGTTTCTCTCTATTTAATTTGATATTAGCTCTCAGATTTCTGTATATTGCTTTTGTTATATTTAGATATGATCCTTGTATCCCTAATCTCTCCAAGACCAACACAACTCAAAGAAGAATAATGTAAACTTTTAAAGTAATATGATTCCCTGTGACTTTTTCAGATTTCCTTAGTGTTACTTGTTTCTCCCTCCATGTTCCCCACATTCCCCTTTCTCCCTTCATAGCACCAATGTCCTGCTATCCCTCTCTCTATCCTTTGCTCCTCCCCCACCCCATGGTCCCTTTCCACTTTCCTGGCTTCTGCAGTTACTTCAGGTTATAGACTCAGATCTGGAAATGTAGTGTTTGTCTTTCCAGGTCTTGGTGACTACACACAGTATAGTATTTCCTGATTACATCTCTTTGTAGATTTAATTTTTCTTTACAGCTGAATAGAATTCCATTGTGCATGTAGACACATTTGCATTGTCCAGTCATTAATTGAAAGGTATCTATGTTGTTTCCAACTCCCAGCTGCTGTGAATAGAGAGAGTCAATGAGCACAGCTGAGCAAGCATCTCTGTAGTAGGATGGTGACTCCTTTGGGCAGATGTCAAGGAGATGTATTGCTTGGTCATGTGGTAGATCTTATTTTCACTTATAGAGAATTCTTAAACTGGTATTCCCAGTGGCTGCAGCAGTTTACAATCCCGCCAACTGTGAATGAAGGTTCCCTTCTCCCCAAATCCCCTCCAGCATTTGTTGTTTTGTTGATCTTGTCCCTTTTGGTTGGGGTAAAAAAGAAAAACTTTCAAAATAATTTTAATTTGCATTTCCCTGATTGCTAAGGATCTTGAACATTTTTTGAGATATTTCTTATCATTTTTATTTCTTCTTCTTGGAAACTCTCCATTCCAATCCATAGTCCATTTTTTAATTGGATCATTTATTTTCTTGATACTTTGGGTTTTGAGTTCTTTGTAAGTTTTGCCAATGAAGCTTTTATCAGATGTGCAGCTAGCAAAGATTCTCTCCCACTCAGTGGACTTCCTCTTTACCTAGTTGACTGTTTCCTTTGCTAAACAAGCTTTTTAGTTTTCTGGAGTCCAGTTTGTCAATTCCTGAGTGACACTTAACTCCTGAGGGAATGGAAGAAATCCTGTCTAGAAAATCCTTTCCTATTTCTGTGTCTCTTAGGGCATTGCCTATGCTTTCTTCTAGTGGTTTCAATTTCACATGGAGGTGGAAGGCTTTGACCCATTTGGAGCTGATTTTCTGTGTGGGGTTAGAAGTAAGGGTCTAATTTAATTCTTCTACATGTGAGCATTCAATTTTTTTGGCCTCATTTGTAAAAGATATTGTCTCTCTTCCAGTGTGTAATTTTTGGAATCTTTGTCAAATATGAGATGGCTGTGGTAGCTTTCACTCATCTTTGGATCTCCTGTCCTGCTCCACTGATCTACATGTCTGTTTTTGTGACAGTACCATGGTGCTTTTATTTTGGTAGCTCTATAATATAACTTTATCTCTGGAGTGATAATCCCTCCAGCTCAATTAATTTTGCTCACGATTGCTTCGCCTATCAAGGGTCCTTTGTGCTTCCATATGAATTTAAGAATAGATTTTTCTATTTCTGTGAAGAATGTCATGGGGATTTTGATTGGTATTGCATTCATGCTAGCAATTGTTTTTTCTAGGATGGTCATCTTCACAATATTAATTCTATCAATCCATGAGCATGGGAGGTCTTCCCGTTGTTTAGTTTCTTTCTTAAACTCTTTTTATTTCCCCTGAGAGTTAAAGTTTTCATTGTAAGAAATCATTCACATTTTTTCTTAGGTTTATTCCTAAAGCATGGCCCTTTGTTCCTTCCTGACTGCCCAGCTAGCTTACACCCAAAATAATCACACAGAAACTATATTCATTTAAACACTGCTTGGCCCGTTAGTTCTAACTTCTTATTGGCTAATTTTTACATCCTAATTTAACCCATTTCTGTTAATAAGTGTATCGCCACATGACTATGGCTTACCGGCAAGATTCTAACCAATGTCTGTCTCAGGCAGGAGATCCATGGCGTCTGGGACTCTGCCCTTCTTCCCAGCATTCAGTTTTGTCTACTCCGCCTACCTAAGTTTTGTCCTATCAACTAGGCCAAGGCAGTTTCTTTATTCATTACCCAATGAAAGTAACATCCTACACCATTTCTCCTTTTCTGTTTAAACAAAAAGGAAGGCTTTAACTTTAACATAGTAAAATTACATATAATAAAACAGTTATCAAGCAAGAATTACTGTTACAATATTTATATCTACTTTATCTTTTATCATAACAAAGGAAAACTATAATTATCTATTCTTCAACTCTATCAGAAGGATATAATATTACCTATGTAAACTGGAAGTGCATTATAAACAACTTTCAAAACTCTAGAATTGACAGAGACATCTCACTGCCTGGACAGTCACCCAAAGTTTTTCTGCACCTTTGGGGCATCCATCTTCAGCCTATAGGCCCATAGAATTCAGCAGACATTTTCATGAAGCAGGAAATTTTAAAGATAGTTCAGTTACTTTCTTCTGTGTCCTGCAGAATGTCTCTCAGACTCTTTCATGAAACAGGAACCCTGAAGGATCATCTCACCTTTAGGCAAGTTCAGCAGTCATCTCTCATGTCCAGTTGATTCTTCATGTCCAGTTTATGCATTAGTCCAGGCAAGAGCAATTTCTTGCCCAAATGGCTAACCAACTCCATAAGGAGCCTCTTCAATGCCCATCTGCCTCTTGAAGTAGATTGGTGCTATCAGGAGCAGACATGTCTCATTGTCATGAAAAGCCCTAAGCTATTAAAACATTTTAAATGCCATATTCTGTAATCTTTGAATGATATGAAGAATACCTATATGAAATATATCTATGCACATCTAGAAAATCTAACATGACTACAAACTTGACTATTATAGATGATTATCTATTAACTTATATTTCTTAATTATACATTACATTTTTAAATGAGCTACACAATCACAATACTTTAATCAAGATCAGAAATACATATATCAAAATTGACCTTAAATTTGTATCAATAAATTAATATTTATATCAATGTAAATTATTCATATCTATATCATATCCCCCTTTAAATGTGAACAAAGATGCTGAAAAAGGTACTGAGCCATGTGGCTAACATATACTAGAATAATGGGTTAATATAAGTTATAAGAGGTAATAAGAAGCCTGAGCTAATGGGTCAATCAGTAAATATCTAATGTAGACTCTCTGTGTGGTTTGCTTTGGGGCTTACCGGCTGTGGAAACTGGGCAGGACTGTAGCATGCAGGCCCTCATGCTACAGATGATCTTTTTCTTGTGTATTGTATTCATTTCATAAGAATTTTATCTCTGTTCAACAATGATATTGACCCATTGTTTTCTCTTTTCATTGTTGTATCTTTACCCGGTCTTGGTAATGCTGGATTCATTGATGGAGCTGAAAAATTCTCCTTCTGTTTCTATTTTTAATAATAAGTTAAAAAGTATTGGTTTGGTAGAATTCTTCTGTGACTCCATCTGGCCTGCATTTTTCTTATTTGGAATGTTTTTTATTATTATTACTGTTCCAATATACCTTTTCAGTTGTTAATCTCTTCTTGGTTTTAACTTTGGTGGTTTTGAGGAAGTTAGAAATTCTACTTCTTTTGGGTTTCTTAACTTCATAGAGTTCAGACTAGGTTTTGAAAGCATCGCTGTGTATTGCTCTGAGGTTTTTTTTTTTTTTTTGGTGTCTGTTTTAATGTTTTCCTATTTATGTCTGTTTCTGTTAATTTGAGTTCTATCTATCTCTTTCTCTTAAATGAGCTAAGAATCTGCTGATCTTTCTTATCTTTTCACAGAACCAGCTCATAGATCCACTGATTCTTTTCTTTGTCTTTATTTCATCGATTTCTGTTCTGATTTTTATTGTTTCTTCCTGTCAGTTGGGTTTGGGTTTGGTTTATTCTTGTTTATCTAAATTCTTAACTTGCATTATTAAGCTGTTTGTTACCTTTCTATTGTCTTTGTTTGTTCTTCTTGTTACATTTCTTTGTCTTTGCTTTTAAATATGCATGCTTAGAGATACAAATTTCCTTTTAAGGATTGCCTTTATTATATCCATCCCAGAGGTTTTACTGTGTTTTGTTCTTATTTTCACTTAATTCTAGGACTGTATTAATTTCTTCTCTAATTCACTCATTATTCATTGGTGTGTTATTTAGGCTCCATAAGTTTGTATTCTTTCTAGATTCCTTTATTTGACTTTGCAACTCAAAACTGTGGAAATGTCAGATCTGGGACGATCAGTTTCCTCTTTGTTGTTTAGGGACTGTAGTTTGGAATTAGCAAGGCCGAATAGAATCCTTATCTGGTCATGTGGAAGCTGGGATGCAGTGGGCTGGGGGAAGCAGAACCACACTGTGGTAGGCTCTGTGACTCAAGGCAGCCATCATTCTGAAAAGGGCTCTTGCACTGTTTCCAATGATTTTATGTTCATCACATTCCTCCTGTAATCTCCTATGCTCTCTCCACCTCTGAGTGGCATCATTACACTTGCCATTTAGTTAAATTTAGAAACACATAGGTTTGCATTTCCAAAACTGTTTCAGCCATGGTGGTCTACACATTTTTCTCTCCTACATTTTTTACTTATAGGCTCTAGTTAAGTGCTTGTTGATGTTTCCCAAGACATCTTCCATAGCTCAAAATATCATCCATATTTCCCATCCCCTTTCCCTGTAATGAATTTTGAGTGCACTTCTCAATGCTTTTTTATGTCATTAATTTTTCTCTTCAGTCATATTTATACCACTAATTATCTTGTGTACTTATCTTTTTATAGCAATGACTGAATTTTTCACTTCCATGATTTCCAAATTTATGCATATATAAATACTCTATCTCTATCTCTCTCTGTCTCTCTCTGTCTCTCTCTCTCTACATATATATATATATATGTACACACACAGCTGCATTTATATGATTATCAATTATTCTCATTGCAAATATTAATATTTCCTGTTCGAAGGAAGGTATTGACTATTTTTCTTTTCGGGGTTGAAATTGTTTCTTATTTTTAAATGTTCTTTTCTTCCACACTGGACTCTGATGTATGGCATTATCCTCCCTAGAGTTGCCTGTCCCAGGGTTCTAGAGGAGCTCTTCTGTGATGGGAGGGCTGCTTGGGTCCAGGCTTCACCCCAGCCCCTGGCATCCTAGGGAGTCCGGAATGTTTGGGTGGAACTTTCTATCCCAGGCTCCTCCCCTGGGAGTTGCCTCAGTCCAGACTCCACCTCCAGGAAAGCCTGCCCAACTGTGAGCCCTTCCCAGAGACGGTCAAGACCACTCCCACAGGCTATTTTAACTGCCCCCCAGAAACCAAACACGTAGTCTTTTTGGTGCTCTTTTCTCCTCTCTGTGGTTTTCCAGGCTCCCTTTCCTGGCCACCCGGGAGCACTGGCATCCATTAAACCTGGACTTTTTCTAATTTGGTTTGATTTGGTCTGATTTGGATTATTGTGTTGTCGAAAAAAGTTTACAAAGGGGTGTGTTGGTGTTGGTTCAAGCACGGACACATCCATTCACAAGGGGCTAGAGCTGTGCTCTCACTACTCCTGCAGTTGTGGATTTCCTGAGCAATGCAAAGAGAAAGTTCAAGGAGATCCCAATAGCACTTATCTCTGGGGCATGGGAAGGGGAAGTTTTCTTCTACTCCCTATGAGGTGGAGTCAGAAAAACAGGTCAAGGCTATCAGGAGACACTAGGAAGACAACACATTTAGGTAAAGTGAGGCTGTTGAAGTGAAAGCAACAGGGTTTCTATCAAATACTCCTGTGACTTTTGCCAACCTAGACAGGTCTCAGGACATCTTATTTCAAGCTCTGTTTCTAGTCTCTTTCGTTTGTGGGAACTTTCATGGTGATTGAGATCTGCTGCTGGCTTCAGCACAAAGTATTTTTTCACTATCAAAGTAGGATCAAACTTTCAAAGGAATTACCTTGTTCAAAGGCTAGGCACCAGGGATGGAGGGAAGAAAGAGAGAGGTCAGTAACCAGAGTCAGAGAAAGGATACTAACAGTAAGGCAGGGATCCACCAGGGTCCTTTGAACCTGACTATAAACAAATACTTATGTCTGATACAATTGTACAATGACATATCACACATGGTTACTAGAAGAAAAAAAAAAACTATGAGATTTGCAGAGGCGACCAAATAAATGTAAGGCATCTTTTCATTCGCATCTACGTGATCTTATGACAATTTCTTAGATGGAGATGCTGTAATTCACACTCCAGTTCCACTGGTGCACTTCTCAAAAAGTGTGGTTACCATGTGGGACATGGTAAGCTACAAAATCCAACTCGATAAATCCAGTATAAACTTCAGTTTGCTGAAGTTGTACTATTGTCAAGTAAAAGACTAAAAACCTGAAATGTTCTCATAAATGTTCAGCAAATTAAGAAATGATTATAAAGCATTTTAGGAAATAACAAGTGGGATTCTTCTTAAGATAGAATTCAAAGTTTTTTACAGTATTTTTGAGAAATGACAAATTAAAACCTGATTCAGGCTAGAGGAGGGATACTTACTTACAGTACTTGAGCCCTGGGTTCATCTTCAGTACCAACGAATGGATGAGTGAATTAATGAAACCTAATTCATTTCATAACTTATTAAGAATTGAGGCAAGACAGACAGGAAAAATTAAGGGCACCCAGGGAGGGACAGGAGTCTCTCGTTCAGGAATCTGGTAAAAGTCTTTAACTAACTGAGAGTCAAGAAGTGCAACGCAATATTCCTTTTACATAGACAAGTTTCAAATGACAATGTTAAAATCACAACTAGTCACATTTATGGTCTAAGTGCAGAGGCCTTTTCTAGTTGTAAACATAAATTATCTAGGACTTTCAGAAGAAACCCCATTTACAGTTTTAAAAAGTTTTGACTGGTCTGTGAGGCTGTGTGCCTCACCAGTCCCGCCCAACACCAAAGCCCTCGAGGGTTCCTGGAGAGCTGCTGGTGTTCACTCTGGGATAGAAAGCAGACGAGCTGGCTCTAGTGCCAGCAAGGGAGTCAGCAGGAGCAGCAATAAGACAGGAACTCACCAGTGAGGATGAAGCCCAAACAAGCCAAAAAAAATCAGAAAGGATTTCTTCTTCTGTTTCCTTTTATCTGGGCCAGTAACAGAAGGCATCACCCACATCAATTAAGGCACTTCAACTTCAGACAATCCCCTCAGACATGCCCACAGGCCAGCCTGATGGAGAAAGTCTCTCAGTGAGGCTCTCGTCCCACATAATTTTAGGTTGTGTCAAATTGACAATTAAAACTAGCATCACACCCTGCTTCACCTGAGTGGTTTCTGAAAAAGAATTCCCCAGGATGCTGTGCCCTGGGGGCACAGCTTCTCCAGTCCTCACAGCATGGAAACCACAGAGTAAAATTCAATGCTGAAAGTAGTCTCTGAGGTCCTAGGGCTAGGAGAGCAGCGCTTGCGCAGAAGAGCACTGCTTCCTTTTGCCCTCCTGCTGTTTCCTTGTCTGTGATCGCCTGGGTTGCAGCGCATAAACGCCTGTCTGTCTGCGCTCAGTGCCTGTGCGCTACCATACAGTTCCCGAGCTGCTTAGGGCTAGGGGCAGGAGGTTGAAACATACAAACGCACACGGACAGGGAGACAACACAGGCAGAGTGGGACAGTAAGACAGAGAGACAGAGACCTCTGTCACTGGTAACCATGGAGGCTTATATACCCAACAGTCAGGTGGGTCAACAGGTGAAAACCTTATCCTCTGATCCTCAAGGCAAGGCAACACGTGCTCGTGAAGCCGAGCTGGTTAACAACTTTGACACAGCTTTTAGTAACTCAAATCAGAGGTAAAAAAAGAGCATCTGGAGGCCATGGCTCCAAATGGTCCCAACACTGGGTGTTGAGGGTTTGAAGTACAGAATCCTTTGAGGCTGGGAGGAGGGAGGGGTAAGCAAGACATGTTAAATGGAAAAAAAAAGAGGACTTAGAGTTCAAGCTTACAGAAATCCTTTTCAAAGTTAAACTCACTAAGAACTGATTATTATTTTCTGTTTTGAAAATCAGGGTCAACACTTCTTCATATGAAGATCCAGTAATGGCAGATACTCATAAAAGAAAAAACAATCCAGCTTTCAATTACTGAACCAACACTGAAGTCGCCCCAATATTATGTATTACTGGATGTAGCCATGATGCCCCACTGCCCTGATGATCATCTTTGGGTTTCCTACCCACCTTTTCTGGTTTAGATGAAAACACATCACATAGGAACTAACTCTGCCTTTTAAGACGCATTCGGGTTTATTGTTGCTGAACAATAGAATATTCACATAGAATAAAAGTACACATATAAGAAAAATCAGGCGAGTAAGAGAGAAGTAATAAGAAAAATCGCAAGTTGATTGTCTTCTATTCGAAGTATGCAGCATTCTCAAAGGTTTACCATGTTTTCTGGGGCTTTTCGTTGGCAGTAGGTGTTTTCTTGAGCAGAATCCAAGCGTCTCTGTGTGACTCCATCACTCCTTCGCGGATGACTCTTCAGTATGTTACATCCTCCGGTGCCTTTGTTGTGTTTTTAGGTTCCCAGCTACTGAGGTTCTAAAGTTTATAGGGTATCAACTTCATTTGTTTTTCCGTGAGATATTTGACAAAAACAAAAGTACCTCTTAAGCTCACCTGCTGTCATTCTTATAAGGACAGTCTCTCTAGTTTCTATAGTCTCTATAGTGTGGGATGAGAAAGGCTCAGCTCAGCCACTGGGGTGAATCAGTAGACAGAGCCCATCAAGCTAGAGACAGAATTCCAGGACAGATGGGAAAGGAGCAAATGGTCTTCCTGTATATTTTGTTATTATCAACAAGATTCTTTAATAATAATTCTGTTACGTAAAAGTAATTAAAGAACCATATGTGTTGGTTTGCATTACAAATATATATATTTACATTATAAATTTTACATTACAAAATATATACAAAGGATAATCCTCATTTCATTGCTTCCCCAGTATCCCATTTTTATCACTAGACAGAACCCTCCCTGGAGTTTAATTTGTTTTGATGCATGATTTAAGGACTAATATTTTTATGTTTTTAAAGAAAGACTCTTAGTTGATATATTTGAAAAACACTCTTTTTTGCATTAAAACCTAAATTCTGTCTTTTTTTTTAAATTCTTTTGTGCATCAAGGGAAGTCGTGGAATCATTTTAGTGAAAGAAAAAAGAAAACCATTATTCTCGGGATCAGCGAGATTAACACAATGGTAATTACCTGAGCAGGCAGAACTCCAGTCCTAGAAATAAACATTGCAATTAAGCTGCACTGCACAACGATGAGATATTAAGATCAGAGTCTGGAGAGATTGCTGTTCTGATTTAGGAGTGGAACTTAATTCTCATTATATTAAAAAGTACTTAATCAACCAAATCTTTCTTAATTAACAAATTTATTTAGGCACTTGCAATGTTTCTATAAATTTCCTACACAAGTGTGCATTTTGGAGGTTCATGCGCCACTCTTGCTGTCCTCAGGGTTGGCTGGGTCTCTACATTTCTCCCGAAGCAGGACTGACTTTTGTTAGATCCCTGACAAGTCACTTTCCTGTGCACTGCCAATAGAGTTTTAATTAGGAGACAAATAGCATCATTGTGGGGCTTTCACAGCTACCGTATGCTGTGATAATTAAGGACTTAAAAAACCCTTCATTTCAGACTTTAATTTGTTTTTATATTTATTTATTTTACTTTATGTTGCATGAGAGTTTTGCCTGCCTCAGTGTGTGTGTGTGTGTGTGTGTGTGTGTGTGTGCGCGCGCGCGCGCAATGCTGGGGTGGTCAGAGAAAGGTCCAGATCCACTGGCACTTGCATTACAGAGGTTGTGAGCCACCATGCAAATATTCTGTTAGAGCCTGCAAGGGCTCTTTAATGCTGAGTGATCTCTCCAGTCTCAAAAGTCACTTAAAGAGTTTCATTCCTCAACCCTCTTTTTAAGATTACTGTATGTGATTCAGGTCCCTGTTCAGGCACCAGCTGACTGTGGTGGTGCACTCCTTTGATCCCAGTGTTTGTGAGGCAGGGGCAGAGACAAGTAGATCATTGTGAGTTCAAGGGCAGCTTGGTCTACAAAGTAAATTCCACGATAGCTAGTGTTGGCACACAGAGAAACTGTCTCACCAAACAAAAAATAAAACAAATTTTTAATATATATGTATGGATGTTATGTTTGCATGTAAGTGTGTCACTTCTATGCCTTGTGCCTGTAGAGGTCAGAGGAGGGGATCAAAGTCCCTGGGCCTGGAGATAAAAAAGGATTGTGAGCTGACATGTAGGTGCTGGTTTTGAACCCATGTCCTCTGGAAGAGCAGTCAGTGCTCTTAACCATTTCTCTACCCCTCACAGAGATTTTGCTATCTCCATGACCAAACACAGTAGAAAAAAATAGCAGGAAGAACAACAACAAAAAATACAAAAACCTAAGAAGCAGAAGAGACAATAGTATTGACATATTCACAGGTACAGGGGAAGTTTAATTTTCTAAACCAGTGGCTGACCACCACAAGACAGGCTTCAGAAGACCATATGAAATATATAAGGTTAGAGCTGCATTTCTTAGTGAAAGAATATTTTAATAAAAATGGACTTTCATAGTTAAAAAAAAGACATCAAAGAGAATTCTAAAAGATGGTTTTATTTCTTTTTTTTTTTAATCTCAAAGGCACGTTTGTGTATGTGTTGAGGTGGGGTTGAGTGTGTATTCCTTCCTTCTCTCTCTCTATCTGCTCAAGATTCAGCTGTAATCATGGTGTACTTCTGTTACATCAAAGGACGTTTTAACTTTATTAAAAGTGGTGCATGTGCCAATACAGTGGCGATGTGCACCTATAATCCTAGCACTTGAGAGTGAGAGGCAGAAGCAGGAGGATCTCTGTGAGTTTGGGGCCAGCCTGGTCTCCAGATCAAACTCTAGGACAGCCAGAACTGCAAGGAGAAATCCTGTCTCAAAATCCAACAAAAACATGATAAATGTTAAGACGGCTAAACAAATCAATTCATCTCAATTTGAATCCATTTCCCTAAGAGTGCACTGAATGACAATGACGTCTTAAGTATTGTGGAGCTGAGCATACAGTGCTCTACCTCGTTAAAGACAGGCCCCAAACCACGGAGACCCATCTCAGCCGGAATGTGGCCCACGAATCCACAGCACCCACCTTTTACGAGCGATTTTACAGATATAGAATGTCGGGCTCCAGCCCATCCCTTCTGAGGCAAAATCTGCCGTGTAACAAAATCCCCCAGGTAAATTAAATGTATGTTCATTTGTAGAAGTACTATGTCATAAGACCACAGTCTGGTGACAGAAATAGAAGCTGATGTTTAAAAAAAGCAATAATTTCATAAGACATGCTCTAGCCCAGAATAAATACTGTGCTGCAATAATGGAATCTAATTTTGGTGTAGAGAACTGCAGCAATCTCAAGTCTACCCTCTGCTGTAATTGCTCTGCACCTAAATATGCTAGAGAAACAGTGCACAGTGTATATTACAGTTGAGATTTTCTCCACCAGTAACAGATTAGTACAGCAGAGTTTTGGGAAGGTTACTTGGAATCCATAACATTAGCATAATATAGCAACATCTGTGGGGGGGGGTGTCGACTTGTTCACAGTCGTGAGCAAAAGACTATGAAGCGCTGAAATAAATATGCTCTGTTTGAGTCCTAGGGTCAGAGAGTTCCTTTTTAACAAAGTTGTATTTATTTTATCTGTGTACATGTGTGTGCCCAAATGTGTGCTGCGCACCACATGTCTGCAGGCTCTCATGGAGCATGGAGGAGGAGATCAGCTTCCCTGGAAATGGAGTTCCAGTTGTCATCTGCTTCATATGGGTGCTGGGAATTGAACCCGGGTCCTCTTCAAGAGCAGCAAACACTCTTAACCACTGAGCCATCTCTCCAGCCCCAAGACACTACAGATATTCTTAAATATTAAACATATTTCCTTTAGCAACATTAGCAGTCTTCAGAACTAATAGTCTATGAAACACATTTTTTTTTTCAGAAACATCACATTTTAGAAGTTTTGCAGAATTTTGCTCATGAATTCTTTGCTAAGCGTACTCCGTTCTCCATTAACTTCTGTGCTTTTTATAGTTATAGGGTATACTGAGTGATTCATTCTGGGCTACAGCTCTGACACAATATTTATAGCATAGCAATTCCAAGGTAAATGAATCCAGTTGTACTGTTAAAAATTACCCAGATCTGGGTAGATAAAGTTGTCTTTGAACAAACACGATGCTAAAATCTGGCCTCCACATATCACTGAAATTAAGCCGGAAACTGCAAGTAAATAAAGAGAAGTTCTGGTTAACTGCCAGTAATGAATAATTCATTGGTAAGATTATGAATAAGAACAATTGCCATCCCTAAAATAATGTTCCTGAAACTGACATAGCATTTGCAGTGAAGTCATTTACAGAATCAGTGAAGAGAAGGTAGCATATATTCTGTGGCTGGGAAATCATTGAAATTTAGAACTTCCTTCGGGGAATAGGCAGGAATCAATAGTACGGAGCCCTTAGGACTCAGTGGTTCATAGACGTGATGTCAGAGCTCTTGCCGTATAATTCACAATTCTTAATTCTTTCAGCTTTTCCGCCTGCCGTGTGTTTGTGTTGCTACCGTTTTCTTGTTGTTTCAGACAGAGTCATGCCGTGTAGCCCAGGATAGACTCAACAACCCCATTCCTCTGTCTCAGGGCTGCAACAATTCAGATGTGTTTGACCAGGCCTGACTGTTACTTTTGTTTTGTGATATTACTGTTACTATCTATATTGCTATTACACAACACACGTGCCTACACGCGCACGCACGTTTATAACTTTTTAAATCATGGTAGCAAATCATGCACGTGAACTTTAAGTGTAGGAAGAGTCTTTAAAGCTAGAATTCATCCTGTCTGTGCTCTTTGGTTTAATGAAAACAGTTTTAGTTCTTGTTTCATTTGCCCGGTGATTCTTGTTTGCTTTAAAATATAGATCCAACCGCTATTGATCCAATTACAGAGTTCTCATAAATCCGCTGCTCCCTTTATGCCAGTAACAGCACAGTGCCTGTGACAGGTAAGCCGCCCTGAGGCAGAAGCCCTGAGGATTACTGGTTTCCTCACACACAGACACGTGTCCAATGAGAGACTCAGCAACAGCCTTCCTAAGATACCTAGTCATTTTTGTCAGCTATCTACATTTTTACTTAAAGGAAAACAAAGACGACAGTGTCAGGTGTCATACTATGGCTGTGGTCTCAATCACCTCACTTATTAAAACAGCCCCAGCTATTAACACTGGGATCCCTTTAACCAGCTTATTATGTCTCTGGCACTGAGTTGGCATTCTCTGTGTTTGAGCCCTGGCCAGGGCCTGGTGAAGTAGACTGTTCGTTATAGATGCAGTTGGTAGGAAATCATTGTTTTCATAGCATGACTTTCCTGTTGCAGGATAACACACCGGCCAGGCAGGCACTCCACAACGGGGCCACATCCCTGACCTCTGTGTACCGTCCCCCACCCACACTTTTTTTTTTTTTATTTTAGTGCCTCCTTTTGAAACTTATTAAAATTTGGATCTTTGAAAGGCTTATGCCAGATAAAACCTCAGTACTTTCTGTGTGTTATCTGAATATACTAAACAATACTGCAAAAAATATATTTTTTTTTTAAAGATTTCAGCCTTCGGATATGAAAGTGGGTAGTGAATGCAGATACTACTGGCACTAGAGATAATCCACTGTGGACAACAGCCAGCTGAAGTGAGGAAGAGGCTTGATTCATTTTCTCTCTTAGCTTTTAAAGATTCGTTCATTTTTATTTTATGCGCATGGGTATTCTGCCTGCATAGATGTCCTGTACTGCATGCGGACAGTGCCCAGAGGCTAGAGGAAGCTATGGGAGCATCTGGAACTGGAGTTACTTACAGATGTTTATTAGCTGCCGTGTGTGTGTGCTGGGAACTGGACTCAGGTCCTCTGCAAGAGCAGCCAATGCTCTTAACCACTGATGTGAAAGTATGTAGGAAACACAGATGATGCTGGCACTTGACATATTCAGTGGCCACCTTGCTGGCCCATTGGTTAGCTTCCCTACTACATACATTATCCATGAATTTAGTTTCCTGTGTGAGCATCAAAAACAGTCATGATGGTTCCATTGCTTCCTGTGCTATTGTGGACATGACAATGTCATGCTTGAAGAGGGCAAAGTGTGACACAAATACATGTCCAGGGTTTGGTTCTGTATAGTCTTGGGATGACAGCCACTGAGCAGCCCTCTGGACCACAGCAAGTATATAATTATATAAGTATATGTTATGAAAGTGAAATGTCGTATAATACAATCAAAGGAAAACATTTAATATTTACAGTAGTCTACAAAAATAATGATAACCATCCCAGGGTAAAGATTCAACAGCCTCCCTTATAACCCACTGAAATATGTTTCCTATTTGAAACGCGAATGTGCTTACCATACTGAAGGAGACTCCCCGGTACTTCTTGTCGTCTCATTAATTCTCTCCATATTTCCACAACAAATACGTATTAACACAATTATGGGTCAGGTATTTTGCTGGGAGTTGTAGCCTGAACATGCTATAAATAGCCCCTAAAAGTTGTTTCAAATACTTGAAAATAAATAAATAATGGCATTCTGTAATTTTCTTGTCAAAAGTGAGAATTAGAAATCTATTATTTTTTAGCCAAGTCTTATTTCCCAGGTCCTGTCTTGAATGTTTCTATTGTGTGACTAGATGGGGAGGAACAGTTCTAGAGATAGGGACAGCCTCCCAGAACTGTTGGCTCCAGTGACCATCCCAGCTTCTTTTCAGCTTCCTTGAGCACTTGGCACTTCCTGGGGGTAGCTGCCTCCATTCATTTCTGTAAGTCCTGCTCTCTCTCTCCCGTGCGTCTGCAGCATATCCCAAGGAATCTGTGCAAAGGTGCCTTTGGTGGTGGTCGGCAGTGTTCAAAAGATGTGCTATGTATAGGACCCACTGTGTGGATACAGAAACTCAACTCATCTGACTCTATAAGCTTCGTGTGCCACATTGGAGAAATTAGAATATAATACTCCAGAGAACTGTAGTAAAGGTTAGTGAGATATATACAAAGGCCCTGGTTCATATTAAGTAATCAATAAAGCTAAATATTTTAATTCTGTGTGGGCCATTAATACTGAGGAGCAATACCAGAAAATGTTTGGGTTTGCCTGCTGTTTGCAAAACAGACTGAAAATATTAGACAAGATTATTGCCAAATCAAGAAGAATAATATTTCTTACAAATTACATAATCTTTGTATTTGGAAGCCAGATACAACAGATTTATAAGTAAATAGTTTCCATACTTGACAAACACTGAAATCTGTTTGGAGATGCCTGGCTTTGCTTTACACGGTCGTTTATAAACAAATGGTGGAGCCGCGACCCCACTTCTCCTTCCTGACTTCCTGATCATTACATAATATAATTAAGAAAGAAAACTGACACCAACTGTCTCATTTCCTGCACGTTTGCTGCCTAACTTGATTTTCCTACTTAAGATTGCTACGGGCTCTAAGTCCAAGACACACAGTTTTTAGATTCACCTGTTTAGAACCAAGGAGGAGCTAAATGTGGGCGGCTTTGGTTTTAAGTTAGGTGTTGTGTAAAATTTAAAAGACTCAGAATATCCTGGATTTGAATCTCTGTGAGCCAGCAATGCCCATGCTGCCTGGCCTGATCCCTACCTGGGCCAGCCATGCTTCACACAGGTTTTCAGGATCTCAAGGAATGAGGTCTAGCCTAGGCTAGGCTGTTTCACTTTCCCTTCCACTTACAGCGCTTGTACATTGCTCGGCTCACAAAAGGAAATTTACGGCATTCCTTCATAGATTCAAATTATATCAAACGGAGAAGTGGAATATAGTGTGTGTGTGTTTACTGATCTATTTTTAGAATAAAAAATGTGCTAAAAATGTAGCATGTCTGGTGTGGATTATATTTGGGCTGCCCTGGGAGTATGTATGTGCCAGAAGAGAAAACTAGTAAATTTTATCTTTAAAAAATTGTATGTTTCTTATTATATAGACACCATCATTATTATCGTGGAATAATGTAATAAAATCGATGCCTGAGGTAAAGTCTATTTCCAACATTTAGTCTATTTAACATTGTTTTGTGCATTAGAGTTTATAAACTTGAGCCGTTCATATACCTAAAGCAGCCCACCAATGTGACATCAAGGGGAATTCCAGCATAACTACAATAGAAAAAAATTATAAACGCTGAAATTCATTTACAAAGGCACGCATTTTATTAACTTATCAAGATATATTTATGTTTGATCAAATATATCCACAGATCAACTTTTTTTTTTTTAATATGAACTCATGAAACTAGGGAGCCCAAATTTGAGCAGTTCTCAACCTGTGGGTCATGATGCCTTTGAGGGTCAAATGACCCTTTCACAAGCATCACCTATGACCATAGAAAAAGAAAGATATTTACAGCATGATTCATAACAGTAGCAAAATTACAGTTATGAAGTAGAAATGAAAGTAATTTTATGGTTGGGGGTCACCACAACATGAGGAACTGTGTTAGGGGGTCACAGCATTAGGAAGGTTGAAAACCACTGCTGTAGAAAGTTGTTTATTTATTAATGCAAATACTTGCAACACCCTCATAGGAAAGGTGTCCTGAATTGTCACAGAGGTCATCTGGAGGGCTAAGCAATGGCGGTGATTCCAAGACTGTTCTAAGCACCCAGTGCCTTGAATCCTAGGGATTTTGAACCACTTCTCTTTTGTTTTAATTATATTTGAAAGTCTTGCTATGTATCCCAGGCTGGTTCAGAACTCATGATCATCCAGTCTTTGCCTCCTGAGTGCTGGGATTACAGCACAGTGCTGGCTTTGATCTGGATGCACTCCATCAAGCACGGGTTAAATAGTTTCTACAGGTCATGGGTCAGACAATGTGACAGCAATACTTCTGGTTCCAGAGTTAAAAGCTCATCTCAGGCCAGGCGTAAAATAGAGAATCTGAGAGGGCAGTGGGGAAGGGGGAACTGTCCAGTGATTCTCTGAGAAACTGATAGAAAGCTGGAGCGCTTGTATCCGATGATACCGAGGCTAGAAGATGAATGGACTGGGACTCACTAATGGCAAGTAGCAATTCATTTGGACATGTGTGCTATTGTACTGGTGGCAGCTCGTTCTATCCACATATCAGGTCACTAGAAATACAAGACTGGTTTCAGTGGGTGATAAACAACAGTTAACATTGAGATAGAACATGCTTGAAAATGATCCACACTTTGACTAGTATGATTTTCAAAATAAAAAAAATTAATGATGGAGGATAGAAAAGGAGAAAAGACTAGAGAAGAGTAAATGTTGACCAAATGGACAAATGGGTGCATGGGGCTATCTATTATTCATTGAGTAAATGTCATGTGCTAACTGCTGTTCAGACAGCTTCTTGCGATCTCATTGAAAGTTCCCCAGGTCTGCCCACTGTTGCACTGAAGGAAGTCTGTGTGGGAGGTGTGACTTATTCATGACTACCCTCTTAGTACAAGGTAGAACTGCAAAGAGAATGTGTTTTAATTTTGACTTCCAAGATTACCAGTACATTTTATAAATTTTCCAAGATTACAAAGACATTTTAGAAATGATATTCCTTTTTAATGTTTATTCCTCCCGTGTCTGTGTGTGTGTGTGCATGCATTTCTTGCATGCATATTTTAAACACACTTATGCATATGTTACAGCACACATGTGGAGGCCTACGATGCCTTGCTGGAGTTAATTCTCTCCTTTCCACTATGTGGGTCCCAGGCAATGAACTTGGGTCTTCAGACTTGGTGACAGGCAGCTTTACCTGGTGAGTCATCTTGCAGGCCCAGAATTGGAACTATTAAAAATAACCACTGACTTATAAATGCACTAGATTTTCTTTGTTCCTCCATCTTTGGTTTCATGCAAGGGTATTGGAAGAAAAATAATAATTATTATTTTTATTATTATTTTGGGTTTTTTTGACACACATTTTCTCTGCGTAAACAGCCCTAGCCATCCTGGAACTCACTTTGTAGACCAGGCTGGCCTCAAACTCACAGAGATCCATCTGCCTTCCTCTGCCTCCTAAGTGCTAGGATTAAAAGCATGAACCACCACGCCCAGCAAAAAATAATTATTAAGGAAGCAAAGCCTATGTATGCTGATGGTAGTTGAATGTAAAAAGAAGAGAAACATCTGCACATGAATACAGCCCTGGACTGGATGGATGGGTCAGTGGTGTAGGAGGTCCTTCTGCTTTTATATTGCTTTCATTGATTGAATAAAGAAAACTGCCTTGGCCTTTTGATAGGGCAGAAATCAGGTAGGTGGAGTAGACAGGACGGAATGCTGGGAGAGAGAAGGCACGCACAAAGAGCCGCCGCCATGAAATCGCCAGAGTCAGACATGCTGAATCTTTCCTGGTAATCCACGATCTCGTGGTAAACACAGATTAATAGAAATGGGTTAGTTTAAGATGTGAGAGTTGGCCAAGAAGAGGCTAGGTATAATGGGCTAGGCAGTAGTTTAATTAATATAGTTTCTGTCTGGTTATTTCGAGAGTTAAGCTAGCTGGGAATGTGGCCTGCTCCTCTTACAACAGGTCAGAACCATCCCCTGCATGGTTTTGCTATATTAGATGTAATACACTTTTCTTTTCCCACTATTTTATCTTATTTATCAGCTGATGTGATGATTATGTGAAGTATTGTCATGGAAATCGCATAATCCCAAACCCATTCTTCTACAGTCAGAGCAAAAAGTAATCCACAAACAAAGTAGGTAACTTCTGTTGAGACTAAAAGAACTGCAAGCAGAAGAAAGAGGGTGATTGTGTTTAGAACATTAAACACTGCTGGAAATGCAATTAACAACAGACCATGAAATCTTAATCTGCAAAGAATTATTTTAAATGTAAGATTTTTAACTTGAGAATTTTATACTTGAATACTGTTTTTATAATATTATTTTCACTCCTCCCTTTCATACCTTCTACCTTGTCTCCCCCCATTTCTTGAAAGAAATGACCTCTCTTTCTTTAATTGCTATTATTACGTATACATGCACACACACACACACACACACACACACACATCCTGCAGAGTTCATTTTCTGTGACTTATATGATCATCTAAATAAACCCAAGGGCATGATCCCTAAACAAGACTTGCAGAAGGACACGATCAGTTTACATGGATGAAGAGATACAGGTAATTAGTGGCTCCCAAGAGAAGGGGTATCAGTCTTTCTCAGGGGAGAGCTACCTGATAGGTTAGCCAAACTCACATGGTCACTCCTAAATACATGCACATATGTGCAAAGAATTTTTGGTAGAAATTTTGCAAATTTTCTCTTACCCAACTTTGAACATGGCTAAGAATTTCTGGCATTTTATATATTCATTGTCCTTACATTTTGAAAAATAATAAAATATAATTTTGTTTTACAGTTTTTGTAGTTAACATTGAACTGAAGTTATAACACAGTCCATGCATGCAGACGTGCTACTGAATTATAAATCTAATTTTAAGAAGTACTATATATTAATGAAATTAATGAAAAAATTCAGTTCTGAGTTTTTAGAAATAAAAAGATTAATGGATTTATTCAATGGTAACTTTCTTTTCTTTTTTGTACACACAGTGCTTAAGCTGGAAATAAGTTCCTTGTGAAATCATTTGATATGTTCAGGTAGTCATCTAGAAACAAGGTTTATAAACATAGGTAAATAAAGCCACATCAACGACAGGTTGGGAACACTTTCAAATTCACTGGTTGTCACATTGGGGTTTCCCTGAATGAATATAAAAAGATAGTTATTTACAAATCAGGACCACAAATCTTGGTGCCTTGGACATGTGAAGGGATAGCCTTTTGCCCTTTGCCTTTTTGGCAAAAGATGACAATAGTCTCAAGGAAGAGATCCATTCAGTTTTAACAAATGTATTTGATAAACCACCAAAGTCCCTTTGTAAATAATACCAGTCCCATAAAAATTCGCTTTCCTTCATTTTAAAACCTATCAAATGATTGGTGTGTTCATATAATCCCAGAATCAATAAATGTAGGCAGGCAAATGTGATATTTTGCAGAGAAGAAAGTAAAATAATCGCCCTATTTCCTACTGTGTGGAGGTAATTTATTAACTAGCAAACCAAAATTGCAGAAGATAATATGAAAGACACCTAGCAAGTGAGTTCCAGGCGATGTCTTCTGAAGGCATCCCTCATGTTTCCCTTCAGTCTTATTTCATTTAACTTAATAGGTTTTGGAAAAATGAATGGAGAATTCACATCATCTCCTTTTCCTATGGCATGGAAATTCCTTTGAATAATGTAAACAACAGGTCAGCATGTCCATCAGGTCAGCAATCCATCAGGTCAGCCATCCATCAGGTCAGTCATTCATTAGGTCAGCTGTCCATCATGTCAGCTGTCCATCAGGTCAACTGTCCATCAGGTCAGCCATCCATCAGGTTAGTCGTCCATCAGGTCAGCCGTCCATCAGGTTAGTCATCCATCAGGTCAACTGTCCATCAGGTCAGCCGTCCATCAGGTTAGTCATCCATCAGGCCGTCCGTCCATCATGTCAACTGTCCATCATGTAAGCCATCCATCAGGTCAGCTGTCCATCAGGCTAGTCATCCATCAGGTCAGTGGTCCATCAGGTCAGCTGTCCATCAGGCCAGCTGTCCATCAGATCAGCTGTCCATCATGTAAGCCATCCATCAGGTCAGCTGTCCATCAGGCCAGCTGTCCATCAGATCAGCTGTCCATCATGTAAGCCATCCATCAGGTCAGCTGTCCATCAGGCTAGTCATCCATCAGGTCAGCTGTCCATTAGGTCAGCCGTCCATCAGGTAGGCTGTTCATCAGGTCAGCCATCTATCAGGTTAGTCATCTATCAGGTCAGCCATCCATCAGGTCAACTGTCCATCAGGTCATCCATTTATGATTTGAAAGCAAACACAACTTAAAGTACAAAACTTGGGTCAGGGTAAAGCAATTCAGTATCAACTTTACAGGTAAAGAGTTCGAGGACATTGAACAGAGTTGGAAAGAGAATACTAATTAGTTTTATATATAATAGTTTTATCTAGGCTAACCTGTGCACTACAACAGAAAGATATTAGTAATTAAATAGTCTTGCCAGATAAACATTTCCCAATGCTATTGCTAAATCTGAGCTTCTGGGGAACAGAATTATTGAAACAAACCAGAAACTCGACCGAAATCCAAGGCCAAAGCTTTGAGATTGTCAACAAAGCCTATTTCCCAATGGGACAAACCTACATTCTCTAAGCAACAGAACTAAAGAGGTCTAACCTTTATTCTCCAAAGTCCCCATATTAAATATGTAATAGGTTAAGGCCTCACTGTTATCTTTGCACAAATATTCATGTTTCCTAACAGAAAATAACAATGCAAACTGAGACACTTGAGTTAGACCAGGACCTTCACTGGTCTCTATGGTATGTAAACAACCTCTTCCACTATGCCTGTGGCATCCCATCTTCACTGACTGACCCAAAGATAAGAATAACTATGAACAGATAAGTTTCTAGTCTTTTCCCTACTCCAAATACATGGATGGTCCATAGTTGACTTTTTTTTTGTAACTAACTCTTTATCCTTTTTGCAGAGTCTTGGTGCAAAAACAAACCCAATTCAATAGGGAAGTGCAGGATGCGAAAGTTAATAGCATGCTTGACATCTTCTACCTTGTTACGATAAACATCTCTTGTTCTGACGGATTCTTTGCTACCCCAAATTGAATCAATAATGGCCCCCAAACAAAGTTATCCATTGGAAGAAGGCATTCTAAACTTTTTATTAGAATTCAGTAATTCTAGCTGACCGAGTTTTCTATACAAATCACATTTATTTGAAATCTGTTTTTTCTAGCTTCAGGCAAGTTTGTACATTTCCATAGTTTTCTCCAGAAAAGATCATCCTCTGGTTTCCTAGTGAATTTTAATGTTTAGAGAGTCAACAATACATTTTTTAAAAAGTAGGATGAAATGGCATATTATTAGGAATAACTGCAGTGAGAGAGTATATTTATAACTTTTCTCTTTTCTATATCTAGGTGTTTTAAGCTCTCCTGATTTATGTGTTTCATTTTAGAAAGAAAAATGATGTTAGACTTGAGTTTTTTAAAAATGATGTAAATTCATCATGAAGGCTCCAAAGCAAGAGTGCTTTGTATATAGTCAGAACAAAGGGGTTCAACTATTAACACTCCCGGCTTTAGAATTTATGAGATACAAGTTATTTATTGTGCAAAAATACCGAATTTAAAAGAGATAACTTTTTCCATGTATATTCTTTCTTAATATCCTTTCCCCTTGGAGTAAAGAGAAATTTTTACTTTTTAATTGACACAAGCTAATTATGTCTATTTATGGAGTACATGTGGCGTTTTGATGCTTGTATGTAACGTGCAATTGATAGTTCAGGCTAACTGGCATATCTGTCGTCTCAGACATATATTAGTATTTCTTTGTGTTAGGAGCTTTCCAGTTCTCTCCACTAGCTATTTTGGAATATCCAATTAATTGTCACCAACGAGTCACCCTTCTGTGCTATAGAACATTTCCTTTGCAGCAAAGTCTGCACTGTTTGGAGGAGAAAAATAAAACAAAGCAGGAATGTGCAAAGCAGTAAATGAGATTCTCTGTCACCACCGCTGGGCGAGTGCTGCTCACTGCAGAAATTCTCTAGGCTCCTTTCCATGGACACCGTGAAAGTCTATTCTTCAAAAATGAAATGACACCATACAAACTCCTCTTCATCCTGTTCCATATCTCACAATGGCTTTATATATCTGTACATTGTCATTTCTTTTTCTTTTCTTTAAAAATATATTTACTCCAGTGGGATGCATGCAGCATAGAAGCAGGGTAGATGAAGGAGAAGCGCACCAGCAGAAGCGAAGCAGGAGACGATGAGGGCTGGCAGCTGGGGAGAAGCAAATGAATAAGAGTATAGTATAAATATAATGACAGGCGCACATGAAAATGCCACAGTGCTGCATATGTGTGTATGTATGTATATATTGTGTTCGTCAATAATAAACTGAAATAAAATTTACATAGGAATGTGAGAATCCTAATTCCTGCCTATATCTATGTCAATCTTACCCATGTCCTAAGAATATTCACTTAAATGTTTTTGTGTGATTTATTGTGTGTTGCTGCATGTGGAAGAGAGAGGACAGCTGGAAGGAGCTGGTCTTTTCTTTCGTACCACATGGGTTCCATGACTTCACCTCAGGTTTTCAGGCTTCACTGGGCCACGTCAATATCTCCATGTTAAAAATTTTGATGACACTTTTTCTAATGATGTTAGATGTAATAAACAGATAATTTAAAAAGCCTGGTATTTCCCCACTTTCTTCTTAACAAAATATTATATTTTTGCTTGCATTTTGTCCACTTACTGATAAGGATTAAAAATTTTTAAAATTACCTTTATAATTTGTGTTGAGCCGTGAAGGGTGTGTTTTGAAGTCAAATGGTGCCAGGGCATCAGTTCCCACACCCTGCGAGGTTACAAATAAAAAGTTTGCTCTGAGAGAGATCATTCTGAAGTGTACATGGAAGCTGTGCACCTAACGCTTCACATCCGAAGACAGGTCATTTGGTTCACTTATCTGGAGCACATTTTGAAGCTTCCTGGCAGGATGGACACCAATGAGCATCGTGTTCCTATTGCTTTCTCTGCTCAATTGATATCTACTTTGCCAGGGTCAAAGAGACTGCTCATGGTTAATAGTGCTTATTGCTCCAGTAGAGGACCTAGGTTCAGTTCCTAGCATTCACCTGGCTGCTCACAACCATCTCTAACTTCCATCCCAGAGGCTTCCCTCTGCCTCAGTAGGCTCCTGCACAAATGTGCATGTAAATTTGTAAATGGAAAATGTGTGTTTGTTTCCCAGCTGCCCAGACCCAAATAATAACACAGAAACTATATTAATTACAACAGTTTGGTCAATGGCTTAGGGTTATTCCTAGCTAACTCTTACACCTTAAATTAACTCATTTCTATTAATCTGTGTATTGTCACAAGGCTGTGGCTTACTGGTAAGGTTTGACATCTTTATCTTTCAGCAGCTACATGGTGTCTGCCTGACTCTGCCTTCTTTCTCCCTGTATTCAGTTTAGTTTTCCAACCTAGCTATATTCTGTTCTGCCAAAGGCCAAATCTTTATTAATCAATGGTAATAAAACACATTCAAAGCATACATAGGGGCATCCCACATAATGACCTCATGCAAGCACACACATCTATTAGTAATAAAAATAAGTAAATAAAATTTAAATCTACTTTTATCCTTATGCAATCTTAATTATATTTGAGGTCTCAGCTATAAACTTGGTATTTTTGCCCAGTATGTAAGAAGAACTAAAATATGAAGAGAACGGGGTCTTAGAAACTGAAAGACAGAAAGCTAAATCTGTGTTACAACTGTGAATTTAGACAAATCATTTAAGATCTCTGGACTTCATTTCTTAACCATAAAGTAAAGAGATTAATATGTGAGATCCCTTCCTATTCTTAAAGTTGAGTCAAGAAGTTATACACCTGGACTGGACTATGAAGAGGATTGAAATCACGGGCAGCTGGTCAACCAGTTAGCTCCTGCCAACAGCTTTAAGGTCCAGTTACCCCAAATTCTTCATCCCTTGCTGGGAATAGTAGCACTCACCCAAAATACCAGTTCTTGAAAAGTTAAGACTCTGGGACTGAGTGTTTGGGGCTATGCTGAGTTATGTAGCCTGACTCCATCTTGAAACAGTCAACCTAATATAACATTAATTCTGCACATAATTTGAGTTGTATTTACTTTCAAGCAACAACAACAACAAAACTAAGTGTAATGGTACAATTTTTTTATTTGTTTGTCCATTTGTTTTTTTGAGATAGGGTTTCTCTAGGTAACAGCTCTGGCTGGCTGTCCTGGAACTCCCTTTGTAGACCAGGCTGGCATCAAAGAGATCTGTCTGT
>JAQHUG010000002.1:12875021-12887370 GCA_028555095.1 Dicrostonyx torquatus
GAAGTTAATAAGAACCTGGAACAGAATGCATTACAATCACATCCTTGCCTTACAATTCAAACATGTCCAACATTTTTTAGAAAACTCTTACATGAACGTGGGCTATCTCTCAGGTGTTGTCTGGTGCAAACTCTCTCGGATTCAATACCCACCCTGAGAGCATGACTCTACTTTTCCTGACAGTATGAGTATTTCAGTCTGGTTCTAGCTTTGGTCATGGCAGTGGACTCTGCTCATTCTTAAAATGAAATGTTAGTTTACATTTCCTTTCAAAACAAAATATTAAATGCCATCAAGAAGCCACAAGCTATAATCCTTTAAGACATATCAAGTATAAACTCCTTTTATTCCATGTCCACTTGTAAATCATGTTTGAAGTCAATGTGCCACTTACTTGAGTGTCAGGCAGCACGCGCTCAGTGACAGGTAGTAGACAGTGTAGAACAAGATGACACACACCAAAAGGTTCTGCAGGCAACTTGGAGAGAATCAGGCAGAGAGAGCTAATGGTCTGAGTTTTGTGCACAGTAGCTTGCTTAACAAAGAAGAGAATAACTAATGTGTACCATGAATAAACGACATATTACTTGGACACCTGTGGTTGAAAGGGATCAAAACAACATGGTGATAGTATTGCAGACTCGATGAGCTGCCCTGTCACACCAGGACACCAAGGATTGATGCAGCCCATGATCCATGCCACTTACCCTGCGTTCACCTGAACAAACTTCCTACATGCCAATCGTGTTGGTCACTTTTCTGACTGCTGGGATAAAATATTTGACAAGAAAAGCAACCTAAGGAAGGAAAGGCTTATTTGGGTGAACAGTTTGAGGGTACAACGTATCAGGGCACAGAAGGCATGGTGACAGGAGTTTGAAGCAAACAGGTTGTACTGTGTCTGCATGCAGGAAGGGGGAGGGAGAGGAACAGCAGCAGGTGGATCATTCATTCTTTGTGTATAGTCCAACACCCCAGCCCGCACACCAGGGACGCCCGCATGTCAGGTGTGTCCTATAAACTCAGTTATCACAATCTACAGCCCCTCTCACAGGCATATGCATAGATTTATGCCCAAGGGCAATTCTAGATTCTCTTAAGGTGATAATAAATGTAAATTCTCACACCAACATTCATATCCTACCTAGACAAAATCATGCTAAACCCCAGATATAATACTAAAAATAATAAGAGGCCATTTTAAAATAATACTCCCCTCCACACATATAATAATACAGTTAATGACTAAGCCCATTTGCAAGAATTTTCAGAGCAATTGATTAAAACGCAATAGATGACCTTGAGATGGACCCTTCCACATGTGAGCCTCACCAAAAAGCAATACAGATTAATGGAGACCAATGGATTATTCAATAAAAGATGTGAAATTGTCTGGCTTCCAGAAAGAAAAAAAATCCCATTAGATTCCAGTCTTGTACCAAACACCATAATAAATTTCAAAATGGATTAAAGGCTTAAATGCCAAGGAAGAGATTGGGAGAAAATATTTGAAACATATATATTACAGGAAAAGGCTTGATATCTACAATATAAATTCCTACAAATAAAAAAAGGCAAACAAATGAATAGAAAACTGAGCAAAGCATATAAATAAGTGTTCCATGTGAAGAATTGCTTAAAAATTCAAGAAACAATAAAAATCGCCTGAACTCATCATCTATCTTTAAAAATACATTCTTAAAAATGTCAACATTTCGCATGGGAAATTTTCTATTTATTCTTCCTGCTTTTGAATTTTTTAAAATAATTTTTATGCTCAGCCAACACATAATACTTTAGGAAACAATTTTCCCTGGATGATAGATTCAATGAATTCATCCAATCCAACGGGCCCGGGTCGAAGGCACTCTCCACTAGAAACAAGGGAAAGTCGTTCGTGTTACATTCCACATCTAATTTTCCCATCACAAAGCTGACTTTACAGATTGACTGAGAGTTTACTGATGTGGGATTCCCCTCTGTATGCTGTGAATATGTTTTATTACCATTCATAAAGAAGCCGCTTTGGCCTATAGCAGGGCAGAAGATAGCCAGGCTGAAAGAGATTAGAGAGAGTAGGTGAAGTCAGGGAGACACCTTGTAGTTTCCAAAGGACAAAGACGCTGCTGCTGGAACCTTTCCCGTAAGTCACAACCTGTGATGATACACAGATTAGTAGAAATGGGTTTATTTAAGATGTAAGAGATAAGTAGGAATACACCAAAGCTACTGGCCAAACAGTGTTATAATTAATATAGTTCCTGTGTATAGTTCAGGTCTGGGCAGCCAAAAAAGGTAAGTTCAGTCTCCACCTACAGTTTATCTCTTTTAACTATCTAAAAGTGAAGGAGCAACCTTATCTAAGAGGACATACAAAATCTATACTCTGAAGTCCTGGGGCCTTTGGGGGTCTGCCACACTCGAACTCACCCCCATCCTTCTCAGTTCCTCCTAGTCTTGGCCTGTACGTCTCCCATCTCTGCCCATCAGATCTCTTCCTTCTGCCTCTATACTCATCCCCACCATTCTCCTTCCAGATCTCTCGGACCTTATGCCCTAACCTCTCCTCCCTCTTGGCTCTCACTCTCTTCCCTCAGCACTTAGTTTCCTTTCTTTCCAAACGACATAAACAGTCATATTAATGCATGGTGGCTACATTTTGTGCATGTGTGCATGTGTGTGTATTGTATACACATGTACATGTTTGCATGTGTGCATGTGTATGCGTGCACATAGGGAGGTCAGAAATCACTGTGAGGTGTCTTTTTCCACCACGCTCCACTTTATTTTCTGCGACAGTGTTTCCCACCAAATCCACTGATTAGCTAACTTAGCCCTGGGGATCAGCTGTTCTCTGTCCTCCTGCTGGGCTGATGGTTGCATGACCCGATGTTTGGCCTTTTACATAGGATAGGACCTGAACTCAGATCCTCATGCTTGGGCTGCACACACTTTATCAGCTAGGCTAGCCCCACAGCTTCTTGCACGTTTTTGCACACATTATTTGTACAAAAATACTTATTTCATGCTGACATTGTCACATACACATATAGTCAACTCTGATAGCATTCACAACATCCCTCTTGATTATTCCTCTTCTTCATAATCCCTATCTTCTTCACTAACAGTATTCTTCCTCCTCATTTTCCCTTATTCCCCTTCTCTCCCTGATTGAATATATGAGAGGATACATGGAACAGATATGTCTTTCAGAGTTCAGCTTATTTCACTTAATAATAACTCATTTTTCCTGGAAAATTATTCTTTATAGTGAAGTTGTATCTTATTGTATTTGTGTACCGTGTTTTCTCTATCCATGCATTGATGGGCAATAGGCTAAATTCCATAGCATGGCTGTCATGAATGATAACACAACAAATGTACACGCAGATATCCACCCTGGGTGCTGAATTTGGTTCCCTTGTATATAAGAAAGGCATAACGGGATCTATTTGTGTATTTTGAAGACACTCTAAACTGGTTCTATAGTGGTTGCTCTAATTTACATTCCTGTCAATGTTCAATGTATAAAGATTCTGTTTCTTCCACATTCTTGCCAGCTTTTGATGATTTTGCTTCTGTGGATTTTATTTCCTTTTGTAATAGCCATTCTGACCTTGGTGAGATAAAGCTGAACATAGTCTTGGTTTGCATTTCTCTGATGGTTAGTGACAGTGGACATTTTTTCATATATCTTTGGTCATTTGTAATTTTTTTGAAAATGTGTTCAGATTATTTATTGATGGATGGGATATTTTTGTTCTTCTGAGTTTTCAATTTTTGAGTTATTTATACATTATGGACATTAATTCCACCAGGTAAGTAATTTGCAATGATGTTGTCCTATTCTGTAATCAGTGTCTTTATTCTTGTTTTGCCTGTGCTGTGAAGCAATTGCCTTGTCAATTACTTCTGCTACTTCTTGAGCTGGAGGGGTCCTGTTCAGAATATGTCAATCCTGTGTCTTGAATGGCTTCTTCTGTTTTCTCTGCTTGTTTCAACCCTTATGAAAGTTTTTCTAGTTGATTTTTATACAGGGTAAGAGATAGGAATCTAGTTTCATTCTTTGAGACAGTCAGCCTTCCCAGAACCAGTTTGGTAGTAGATTGCAAAGCCAGAGTCTCAGTTTTTATTTTATTGGGTAGTTAAAAGTCTATTTCCAGTAGTAAAGTCACAATATTATAAACCTTTCATGGCAGCATCTCCTAAATTTTTTATTATTGATGAAGAATTGGAGTAGATGCCTATCAGGGTCACCCAAGTGAAGGACTCAATTCAAAAACAGCTAAAAGCTCTGGTTTTCTAGAGATGGCATTGTGGCCAAAATGATGGGAAGTATTTGATTGTGTCCTCGTAAAGACAGTCTTAATTAGCTCCCAACTGTTGAAATTAGTGTCAGCAGATGGGAAAGGGTTATGTGACATAGAGCAATCTTGGGCTTCTTTGACCCACAAGTCTCTTTGAGTCATGTGACTTTGACTTTGTTATATTCATTATACTATTTATAAATATTGATTTGTTTTCTTTTCATTTAAATAGCCTCTATTGGAAATATTTCTAGGTGATTACTTTATTTCATTTTTTTACAAAATGAAATGAATAATGTATATTCTATACTATTATATTTTCAAACAATATAAACACTTTTATTTCTATATGAACATTGAAGCTTCAAATATTTTAATTTTGTAATGTAACCAACTTACTATGAAATTTTGCTTTCATAATCCATCATATTATACTGCAGAGAAAACTGACAAATGTTAAACTCATGTAACATTTTAGAGCTAATTCTTAGGAGTTAAATCATGTTTTGTGAGAAAATATATTTGTTTATAAATTTTGCATATTAAACACCTATTTTCCCAATAAACTTATAAAAGATTACATATAAATATATTACTAAAAGAATACATTTTACTGTGAATGTGCAAGTTTTTAAAACAAGATGTACTTTTTGTAAATAATTACCATTTCTACTAAATTATGAAACCAATAGTAAATTTTTATTAGCAGATTTATCTGCTTCCAGTAATTTCATTTAATCTCTACTGTATACAGTCTCTGCAAACTAACATAAAACACAATCAGACCATGACACTTCTCTGCTTGACATCTGTCTATGGCCCCCAACACTGTCTTTAGGAGTCATTCAAACACCTTATACATTTGACAAATAGTCACTGAGTTTTTGGATAGCTGTGTGAGATGAACTGGATATACCCTATGCCAAAAAGACCAGGCCCAGAAACTGTTCTCAAATGTACAAGCATGACCCTTACCTTGAGGGTCTGTTAAAATGCAGATTTGAGGGCTACAGACTGAATAACAGATTCATTAGCTCTGAAGTTAGCCTCAGGAAATTTGATTTCTAGCGAGTTCCTAAGGAATGTTGGATCTCTCATTCCATGCATCTTCTCAGACCATGTTTAGACAGCCACTGATGTAAAGACAACCATAGAAAACCGAGAGAAGAGCTGTGACCGAGGAGGTTCAGAATGGTGCTGAAGTCCATACAAGAGACCAAGAGTGTTGATGGGGGAGGGAGGATTTCTGCAGGATGTAATTGGCAATGACATTTATTGTAGTTTCATTTTGTACCAGATTTCATATGTGCTTTACCTCATCCAAGCCTTGTAAAATTTCTGAGTAGCAACTTGTATTATGATATATTTTTAAAAATGAGACTTAAGGAGGCTTAGTAACTTTCCCAAAGCCTGGTGATAGGTTGCAGAGATAAGGTTCCAACCCTGCTCTCTGAATGATAGCCATCATACTTTTTGTGGTGACCCGGACTAGGGATGAGAAACTGTACCGAGAAGAAAAAACCCTGTGCAGACAAGATGGAGAGTAGATAGACAATATCTAAAAGAGCTGAGATCACGGTCTGAGGAGATTGCTCCATTAGTAAAGTGCTTACCATGCAAGTCTGAGAACCAGAGTTCAATTTCCAACACCCATGGAAAAATCCAGACCCCAGTGGCAATTGCTGGGGAGATACAGACAAGTGGATTCCTGGGGCTCCCTGATCAGTCAGACTAAGCAATTCAACAAGCTCCCGCCAGGTCGCTGTGGGAAACCGTTTCCTAAAACAAGGTGGAGCATTCATCTGAGATTCATCTTTGCGTGCACACACACACGCATCATATACGTGCACACACACATATTTGCACACAAACATACATATGCACACACACATATACTCACACACACATATACTCACACACACACACACACACACACACACACACACACACATTGAGATCAACTGTGATTTATGCCTTGTTGAAGAATTTTGAGAGCCTCTGAGGGCGGTGGAGAGAATGAAAGCGTAAAGGTGCAGTATTGAAGTAAGGAACCACATAGGGAAAACACTTCAGTGGCTTTGTAATAACCTGGCCCTTGGAAGAGACGGATAAGCAGACAGATGTGTGAGCTATGAAAGAACCAGAAGCTACCAAGGAACTTGAAAAGTATTGAGTAAAAAGGGAGATTGACCCAGGGGTTACTTTATTGGGGGAGGCTGCTCGTTCCCGGCTGCTCAGCCCCGAAATAATCACACAGAAAGCATATTATTTGCAATACTGTTTGACCACCACTTAAGCATATTGCTTGCTACATCTTATATCTTTGGTTAACCCATTTCTATTATTTTATATTTTACCATGAGGCTTGTGGCCCACCAATAAGGTTCCGGCTGGCGGCTTGCTCCTTTCTCCTCTGGTGGCTTCATGGCTTCTCTATAACTCCACCTACTCTCTCCTCTTCTGTTTGGAACTCCTGCCTTGCCCTATTCTGCTAAGTCACTTGCCAAAACAGGTTTATTCATTACCCAATAAAAGCAATACATAGACAGAAAGACATCCCACACCATTACATCATCCATTTCAGAATTGTTTGACTGGGTAGACATGAGGAGAAGGAGAAAGATGGGTTTCAAAGGACAGAAATGTTAATGGTCAATGTAACACAGTACTATCTAAAAGAAATAATACAAGTTGCATATGGAATTTAAATTGTTTTGTGGCCATTCATTAAAAGCAAGTATAAACTATGAGTGCTGGACATGGCATTGCTAGCTTGTACTCAGAGTACTCAGAAGGTCAAGGCAGGAAGATCAGGAATTTGAGGCCAACCTGGGTTATGCAGCAATTTTCAAGATAGCCTGAACCATGTAGCAGGACCTTATCTCAAGAGGGGGATAGAAAGCGAGAGAATGCGAACTTAATTTTAATAATATTTTCTTATTTACTTAACCCAATGTAGTCAAGATATTATGATTTTGGCATGTATTAAACATTAACAATTCCTATGTTGTTTATTCATGCCATATCTTAGACTTCAAGCACATACTTTACATATAACATATATCCATTGTGGTAGCCATATTTTGGGTGTTCTGTAGCCATATGTGGCTAGAAACTGCCATAGCTAACAATGAAGTGCCAATCACTGCCTGACCTTGTAGCTTCATCCACACCAACAGTTGCTAGCCAAGCTATAGTCACTACAGTTGGGGGATCACTGTGCAGCCATCAATGTACCCGTATATTCTCATTTCCTTCAGCTTTCCCTGTACCCCACCATTATGTGCTCACACAAACATCTCTCCAAGTTTAGCTGTTGACTGTATATTTCAGATTCAGAAACTGAGGTGAAAGTCAGTTCAGAAAGCTATCCCAGCTCATGTGACCCATGTGTGGCAGGACTTGCTCCTCTTTTACTCAGCCTTGTGTTTTTGTAATTCTCAGATAGTAGTCTCAAGATAAAAACATGACCAAATAATCAATTCTAGCTCAACACATTCTTCTTTAAATTCTGAAACTAGTGATTAGATAGTTTGAATGAATGGCTTGTGGACATAATGATTAGTTAGTAACACAGGTGAAATTAGAAAAAAAAAATGTAGGGCTGGAGAGATGGTTCAGTGCCTAAGAATGCTTGCTGCATAAGCATAAAGACCCAAGTTTGAATCCCCATCATATACATAAAAACCCAATCGTGACTATAACTTAAATGCTATCCAAGACAAAGATAGGAGGATCATAGGAGCTTGAGGACTGCCAATCTAGTTCCTGGTTCAGTGAGAGATCCTGTCTCAAAGGAATAAGGTGGAGATTGATGGAACAAACAGCACACCCAACTCAACTCTCTCTTCTTGCTTCCATGTGTACATGGAAATGAATGTCTGAAAACACATGTTTGCATCCATCACACATGCACTCATACACACACATACAGAAATCGTACAGAATTAACAAAGAAAAGGCATTTATTAGCACCATCCAAATGGCTGAGCATATAACTTTACTATGCTATTAATATTTTTACTGTAATGCATATGAATAAGAATTTGTAGCAATCTATGTATTCACTGGCTGACAAAATTTCTATTATTATTTAGAAATATATTTGGATCTATAGCAAGCAGACCATAAAAATATAATGATATTTATGAGATATTTGACTATCTGAATAGTTGGTGATTAAAGTATTCTTACTTCTTTTTAAATGTGATAATATCTCATGTGGCTGGTGTGTGACAATGGCTCAGTCCTCTTTATTTATCCTTATGATTTTTCTAGTTCCCACAAGGTAGACTTAAAATGCCAAATAAACAATTTTAGCTCAACACATTCTAGATCATGCATATTGTGTTTTTAAAGTCTTTACTTTTAGAGATATATGGAGAGATTTTTGCAGATATAATAGCATAAAAGGTAGAAAGGTTTCTAAATGAAAAGTGCAAACAACAGATACAAAATAGAAAGAAATGTGGATGAGATAAGACCGGAGGTGAATTAATATTTGAGAAGTAAGATGAGGTATAAATGAAATTCATTATGCTGTTTTATTTAAGTCTACATGTTTCCTTTTTCACAATAAACATTACTAAACATAATCAGTGAGCAGATTTACAATACATGAGTGTGTTCTAATGATGGAAACTTTGGGAAATGTCTCAACTCCCATGGGATGGAGTTATAATCTTTGTTTAATGTCTGTGTGTGCAAGAACCAAGTAGGCACTTTGCAAACTTCATTGCCTTTCGTTCATGTAATAAGGCTACCGGGCAAGAATTGTGATTCCCATTTATAATAAGAAACACATGACCCTTTGGAGTCAATGCTCACAGTTTCAGGGGGTTTAGAGTACTTTGAGGGTATTTTGATGAGTGGGAAGTAGAGAAGAGGATTGTGGAATAGTGAACTCAAAAACTCAAAACCTCACAGACCAGAAAGCATCTTATAACATCAGACTGCATGAGGAGGCTACTAGGTATGCCTGCCAGTAAGAAGCAGCATGCACTGTGATCAAGGAGGTCTTTGACAGCACTGATGACATCAGCAACAGAGAGCTCTAGGTAGTCCACCCTCATCAGCTTTCTGTTCTCCGTGTGCCCCGACTTATGATTCAGCCTTAGACTTTCACAGGGCTATTTAGTCTACAGACGCTTGTCCTTGGGCTCTGCAGGCTCCTTTGTGATCTCCCTCTAGTCTGGAGCACGGCACCCACTCAAGCCCTTTGTGATCTCTGATAGAAGGAAATTCTGTTCCTGTTGTTAGAAGGGACTGCTCCAAGCTTTGGAAAATTAACTCCCTAGTTTCAAGTCTCACAACCCCTCACTTCCTTCAAGAACTTTTCCCTTAGGACTTAACAGTCTCTGTTGGGTACTCTCTGGCACCCTGTCTACTCTCAAAGACAGCCCTCATAGGTCTGACTGTGAATGAGAAGGAGTCAACTAGAACTGAGCGTGTGTCATGTTCTACCCAATGTAGAACATTATAAATGTGCACAAGATTTGTACAGGATGAAGCCATGCAAAATACCAGTATGAAGATAGGCACAAGAAGAATTTCAAGGCTTCCGCCCTCTTTCATTTTCATACTATCACAAAACATTTGAATGTGGGATAAGTGTTGCATGAGGAGGGTGGCCCTTTGTTCCCTCCTGGCTGCCCAGCTAGCTTACACACGAAATAATCACACACAAACTGTATTCATTTAAACACTGTCTGGCCCATTAGCTCTAACTTCTTATTGGCTAACTCTTTTTTTGTTTGTTTGTTTGTTTTGGCTAACTCTTACATATTAGTTTAACACATCTCCATTAATGTGTATCACTATGTGACTGTGGTTTACAGGCAAGATTCTAACCAGCGTCCATCTCAGGCAGGAGATCCATGGCATCTCTCACTCTGCCCTTCTTTCCAGCATTCAGTTTTGTCTTCTCCGCCTACCTAAGTTCTGTCCTATCAGGCCAAGCAGTTTCTTTATTGATTAACCAATGAAAACAACCCATAAACAGAAGGACCTCCTACACCAGATGTGTGCCAGTCTGCAGCTTGTTACCTCTTGAGACAAGGCCAGGCCTTTGAAGATGCTGTCCCAAACTATCTTCTGTTGCCAGTCTTTACGTTATCATACTCTTCGGGAGAAGAGAATGCTAGTGGTCAGTCCCCAGGCCTCCCACACTAGGAAAATGCTCTACTAATTTCCACACCTCAGACTAATTGTCATCTTTTGAACGATCTTTTAATGTCAGCCTCTCTTCCAGCCTCTAAACAATAGCACAGCTTCTTTGAAGTAAAATTAAGGAATGACTGCACCTACAGAAAGAGAGACTAAAGGGAAGTTGCATTACTTTGAGGCCTCTGAATTCCCCAGAACCAAAACAGTTCACGAGGCTGGAATGCTAACAAATTCTCAGTATGTGCCAATGTTGTCCTGACCTAATTAATACAAGGCTTTGGGGGAGTCCTGAACACTCCAGCTGCATGACCCACTCCAATCTAGGTGCTAGCTACCCAGTCTTGACTTGGCCTGACACCTACAACAGTCACCCACTTCTTCATGTATGTCTTAAATTTCTCTTGTGAGTTTTAATAATACAGCAAAGGGATAACCCTCGATATATGATTATTCAAAGAAATGCTAAAAGATATCAGGCCTAGGTGTTCTATGCACTTATTAAGGAGGTACTGGGTGTGAAGTGATGTCTACTTGGTTCACGGATGTAGCTATAGTTGGCTCCTGGCACATGGTAGGTGCTCAGTGAATATAAGTTGGATGACTCGGTATAGTTTAAATACTGACAGACCACAAGGACACCCAAATTAAGGAGCACCTGTTATGACTGGTCAAAGTCCTGAGAACAAGCCACCAGCCGAGGTAAAGGCAACCTTTCTGGTACAATAAGAAATCAATTAACAGCTGGAAACAGAGGCAGACTGCTCTCTGTGAACTCAAGGCCAGCCTGGTCTACAGAGTGAGTTCTAGGACAGGCTCCAAAAGCTACACAGAGAAACCCTGTCTCAAAAAAACAGAAAAGCAGTTTTTTCATGAGGTACAGGGGTGCAGGCCTATATCAGTGCATCCATCAGCCCTCTTCCTTCTTTCCACAGTAGATGGGAATTAACACTGAGATCCATAACTGAGAAGAATTAGAGTAGCCCTAAATGGGGCATCTGCATCACACTTCCTCCTTCCAAGACTTGGAGGTCATTGTGGACTGTTAGAGCCAGAGGTGATGGATGGCTATAAAAAAGCATTGTTTTCTAGACACAGCAGAGCACCTGTGAGTTCATGACAAGGAGATAGCATGCATGAGACATGAGCAGGCTGAAGCCAGACAAAATCCGAGCATGAACAGGGGAGATGGGTCCAGGAGGAATCAGGGGAGTCAGTTTGCTTTAAAGATGTGGCCTCTGGTGGATTGACTCTTTCCAGTAACCAAGAGTATACATCCAAGAGTATAAGGGTAGCACAAACTATACTTGGTGGATTTAAAAACAAGAAAAGTACACAAATCTTGGTGGAAAAGGAATGAAGGATGTGGGAGGAGTGGAAGGGGAGAGAACATGATCAAAATACAGTACAGAAAATTCTCATTAACAAAGAAGTAGGGCTCAGACAAAATAAGTGACTTTCATATCAGGAACCTAGGACTATCTATCTATCTGTCTGTCTGTCTGTCTATCTATCTATTTATCTATCTATCTTCAAAACAGAGTTTCTCTGTGTAGTCTTGGCTGTCCTGGGTCTCTCCCTGTAGACCAGGCTGGCCTTGAACTCAGAGATCCACTTGCCTCTGCCTCCTCCATGCTGGGATTAAAGGTGTACACCATCAGCCACCCCGGCTGCTCTAGGATATACTAAACATTTTTTGGCTCCCAATCTTGAAGTGCTTTGTACTTCTTTTAATGAAAGGAACAAAACTACCTCATAGAAGAGACGCTACTGTGCAGCAGGCCATTAGAGAGGGCTTCCGATCTAGCCACCCCCACCAGAGGAGAAGGGCCCAGCTGAGTGTGGCAGGCCCTTGGAGAGGGCTTCTGATCTAGCCACCC
>JAQHUG010000002.1:12893016-12927770 GCA_028555095.1 Dicrostonyx torquatus
GGGAACAAGGGGAGTAAATGTAAATTTTGCTCTTAACACAAATCAATAAATAAATTTAAAAAAAAAGAAGAGACGCTACTTAGACTTCATAAATCCTAGCCTGTAGTTGAAGTGATTTGGGCCCATAATCTTCATATTTGGTGTCAATCTACATATTCTTTCCCAAACTGTATTTTTATGTTTAACCCTGGCATCTGTATTTTAAGGAATCTCTTCCAATGCTGTAGTGGAAAGACATGCTGAACACATAGGAACTAACCCAGACGATAAACAGAAACTTGGCTTCTCTGGGTTTCTCTCTTAGGCAGAAATTCTGAATTGGAACTGGACAGGCAGCTAGGAGATTAGGGTTTCTAAGCTAAAACAGAAAGAGGTAAATTTCCATTCGAAATGAGCGAATACAGTATTTTATTTTCACTAACACAATGCGCCCACTGAAACAAAAACAGGACAACGTTGTTTTCCTATCAAATTAGCCAACATATGTTTCCATTTAAGGTTTAATAACTGGAGGGCATGGGGGCATGGCTCAGTGGAAATCGCTTGCCAAACAACGGGACCAGCGTACATGGAAACACTGGGTTTGCTAACACGTCCCTGTAATCCCCGTGCTGCTGTGTGGAGACGCAGGCAGAGACAGGAGAATCCCCGGAACCTTGCCTGGCTTATGCAGTGGCTAATAACCAAGGGACCTCAAAAAAGGTGGAAGGTGAGGACCGACACCCTAAGACACCGTCAGTGTACTAATTACATCCGCAACCAGCCTTGTGCCGAAAGTTGCTTAAATGTTATTTGCGGGACTAAGATTTTAATTGTATTTCAAATCCCAATGTGTCCACTAGTCTCCATCAAGCCACATGGAACAGAAAGCTTCCTCTGTCAATGGGGATAACGGAATAAGTTTCAAATTAATTAAGTAAACTGTCTTCTTCACAACCAGTCAGCTTGTTTGTTATCATTCAGGACCCAGAATAGCTCAGCTGGTGGGTATGTGGTGTTACTGGTTACCCCGAGCCACTGCTACATTTTTCCAGTCTGTTTATTTCTCTTGTTTTTGTTTTTGTTTTCTTCCAACTCCATGATCAACTACCCAACTTCTCTCATGTGTATATGTAAGAAGGGAGAATGGGACCAGATGAACCAATCGACATTTGTATGTGACATCATGGTGGGGGTAGCTCTGTTAACAGGTGCTGAAAGGCAGCCGACAAGATGGCGGGTGGCTGTCTGCGAGCCAGATGTGCTTCTCTAAAGCAAACAGGGGTGCTCTTTTTCAGAGATCCCCGACACAGCGAATGGTTCCAATGGAAAGTGAACTTAGAGGAGGACCTTACAAAGGGCCGGAATAATAGGGATAATTCAGGATATTTGCTTTCATTAGACTGTTGGCAAGACGAACATCAGGAAAACAATCCAGATATGAGCATTTATGAAAACAAATATGAACGTACTAGTTCTAAAAGCTGGATTATGCCTGGGAGTTGAGAAAAAATAAAATTAGTTCCCCTGTTTTCAGCTACAGGATAGCTGTTTTCAATAAATTCTGGACTTCAAAGTTTCTTTCCCATCCCTCAACACTGAAAAAGGTCTAAGAGACTTTAGGGAGCAAGTCGTGTTGGCATATACCTGTGAGCCAAAGCAGGAAGATTAGTGAGTTTGAGGCCAACCTACTCTATATAGCAGGATTCTCTCTCAAAAACAACAAAAGAAAAATCAAGCCCTTCAGAAACCCATTTTTCTCTTTGATCTTCCAAACCAATCAAAATCATGCGATTCTTTAGTTCAGTCCTCCAGTGTGAGATGTGAAAGGTGGAAACAGAAGCAGAGCTGGCTACCAAATTGAGAGCCATGGTGGAAAACTTGAAAAACAACAGCATGAAAGACAGAAACGAAAACTGTCAAGAGCCTCACAACTCAGAGAACGATGCGAGGCCTGTTACTCAAACAGTCCTCAGGCACGTTGCTGTACACAGCCCTACGAGTCTTCTACACAAGCATGTAGCTTCCAGAGATGAGAAGTGAGGCTATTGCTCTCCTCAACTCAGCACCTACAAAAAAGTCTAACTCCACTAAGGCGAGCTTGTGCTTAGACACTAGCACCATGGACATTCCCTTCCCTCTGCTGAATAGTTTTCAACTTTCAAATGAAGGAAAGAGAAATAAAAGCATTTTGACTGGAAGTTTGAACAAGCCCTACTTATATTTGTAGTGAAATTTGTAACATTTAAATCCTGATTAAAATTATAGTTATAATCGGTGTTTATTTACAAACATGAAATGACTCACACAATTTGTGTGTGTGTGTGTGTGTTTTGTTTTGTTTTTTAGAGACAGGATTTTCTCTGTCTAGAGGCAGATTTCTCCGTGGAGCCCTGACAGTCATGGAACTTGCTTTATAGAACAGGCTGGCCTCGAACTCACAGACATCTGCCTTCCTCTGCCTCTCCAGTGTTGTGACTGCACAATCTATTTGGCTTTGTTTTTTGAATGTAGTGAGGTCTTTTCCTCTGTCATGTGGCACTTTAACAATGACTTTGACTTTGTCACGCTTATTCTGGGACATCACAATGATATTCTGAAATAAGGATCAGCTATCCCTAAAGGATGATCGACAGATTTCTCCAGAAAAATCACATGACTCAGGATCTGGAGGTTAAGAATCTAGAACGTCTCTAATCATATTCATCCTACTAGACTCTCTGGATTCTTGTATATTATTCATGTATGCATCATGAAGCCTGTGCACTTTTGCATATTTTGAACAAAATTTCTTTAATCAGTGAAATTACAATGAAAGTAGTAACCTGTTTTTAAGGCTCACTAACCAAGACTCATATAGTTTTCAATAACAATATTGTCTACCTTTCTGAAGATCTACTCAGAGAACGGTATTCCAGAAATAACAGCTGCCAGGACGTAGATTAACATAGTTTATGCACACACCTCATGACATGGTATAACTATTTTCAAAATAGTCTGCTTTTTATGCTAATATGTATTTGTTCTCCCTTTAAATGCTTTAAAATTTAACAACAGCCTTTGCCAAAAATATGACAAAATATTAAGTATAATGTTTATGTGAAATTGTAGCACATTTATTATTCAATGGCAAGAAAAGAGATGGTTTTTAAAGAATTTAAGTATATTCTCTAACATCTCACAGAAACAAGATTGCTCTAGAAAGCCACGAAACTATTACCACACACACAGCTTTATGTGGACATAAAATACTATTTGTATGGAGTCCATATTTAAATGTCTTTAATTGTCCAAACTCTGAGCATCCTAGGATTGATCACAGTTTCAAAACACACATTTGCTTGTCATTTTCCTGCGTATCATACTTAGAATTTTTCTGAAGGATTCCTTGTGGTTAGGGAAAGACCTCGGCAGAGGCGATATCATATGTCTCTGATTGTATCTCATGAGGAATGTGGTGGACAATCTTTAGAACCTGATGGACTTAGAATCAACGTAGAGATCGAGTATCAGTGAGGAGGTTACAGTGGATGGTTAACTGGGGTAGGGAAGACCCACCATGCATGTTGGTGGCACCATGCGGTGGGCTGGGGCTCCAGGTGCAAGAGAGAGCTGGTTGAATTCCATAATTCCACCACCTGCTTCCAGGATTGCCATGATGTGAACTCAACACCCTTCCCTTCCTTCTCTGCCAGGCTGAATTGAACCTCCACAAACCATGAATTCAAGCAAATTTCCAGTACCTTCCATTGTTTCTGTTAAATGTCATCTCACGGTGACACAAAGCTATTGAATACAAAAGGACCCATAATTCTAACTCCTCTCATTATTAATGATGATCAATTTGATCATTTGATAAATGATCAAATGTCTGCCAGAGCTTCCTGTCTTAATAGTCCTGCTTATCCTTTATAAATAAGAAATCATGGCTAGTTTTGGCATCCATTTGAACACCTTGCTAGAATTAATTGCTTGAACGGGTACTGAAAACTGAAAATGTGGTTTCACTAGTGTCCCACCAATTGTAGGAGATCTTCCGTGCAGAACTTTACTTTACCTAGGTGTTAAGTTTCACACTTATTATTTATTCATTTCGTTATGCTACCCTGCAATTTTTATTTCCTAGCCCTCATTAGCATCCTCTTAACATTGCCCTTCTTGAAGCTGCAGTGAGTTCCATGACAGAGTGTGTGTCTAGCCTATGAGGCTCTGGGTTTCATCTTCAACACCACAAACAAGATGAAGCAAGCAAAGCACCACCACACCCCTTATTGATGTGAACTATCACCAAATATGATAACTTCACAAACTTGGGTTCTTTTATATATGGCCTAGCATTTCCTTTCTCTATGTCACACTGTTTCAGTAAGACACCTTTTGCTTATTTCCATGGGATATTCACCTATGAGCTGTCTATTCTCTCCCATTTATCTCTCTACTAACACCATCCCCTCTTAGCTGTAGAAGTTTTATATATGTTCTAGTATGTGGTAAGGTGTGCATTAAGAGACAGAGCTCTTGTTAGGAGTTCTTATCACACATGTGCACACACAAAACCCTCAAGGAGCACGTGAAGGTTTGAAGAAGTACCAAGACAGTTTACTATCTGGATTATAGAAGGTGAATCTGTCCAGACTCATCAAGTTGCAAACATTTAGGATGTGTAATTTCTGTATTTATACCTTGGTAAAGCCGCATAAATAATGCCTGATTTTTAAAAAAAAATCCAGTGAAGCCTTTTTCTTCTCATCTTTCTTTTCAGACTCTCTTAGGTAGTTTTTATTTTCCCATAGAAACTCCACAAGCTACTTGACTGGCTTCCTAAAGCCATGTAAATATTTTTATTGTAGTTATTTTACTGTAGCTTTATTATTAGGATGGAAACCAATAGTAGCTCTATAATTCCTGCCCAGGCTATCCAGAAACAATATGACCTCCCTAGTCGAGTTCACATTTGCATGTCCAAGGTCATGAGCTCCTTTTGAAATCTCATTTCATCAAAAGGTCTTACAGTTTTTCTTCTTTTTCTAGGCTCAGAAACAATTTGAGTAGCATCAGGACTGTATATCCAAAGATTTAGGAGAATTTCCCCAGGAATTCTTGTTGTAGTCTTTTGACAATTACATTCCCCACTTCTGTGAAAATCAGAATCTCTTTGGTGAATTTGCGAGGCAGATGCTCTTGTTGCCAACAGTATCTTTCCTCATGTTAGAGCAGTGGTTCTCCACCTTCCTAATTCTGTGGCTCTTTTATACAGTTCCTCATGTTGTGGTGACCCTCCCACCACAAAAGTATTTTCCTTGCTAAACCATAACTGTAATTTGCTACTGTTATGAATCATAATGTAAATATCTATGTTTTCCAATTGTCTTATGTTGTAATTAGGGGGAGAGGTGTGGGTTGTTTGTTCCCAGCTCCCAGCCGCCGGCCCGCTCAGCTGCTGGTTGCTTGCTTATGCCTGAAATAACACATGAGAATGGTATTCATTTAAACTCTGCCTTGCCCGTTATCTCTAGCCTTTTCCTCACCTCATAAACTAACCCATTATAAAAGTCTGTATGTCACCACGAGGTGGGTGACTTACCGGACGGAACTTCCTTCTGCTACGGGAGCCTCATGGCGACTGACTCTCTCATTTCCTTTCTTCTCCTCCCAGAACTTCCATTCTGTCTACTCCGCCCACCTAAGGGCTGACCTATCTATAAGCCAGGCAGCTCTTTATTCAACCAATAAGAGTAATACAAAATACAGGAGAACACTCTCACATCAGTCTTAGGCAAGCCCCATGAAAGGGTCATTCAACTCCAAAGAAGTCACGACGCACAGGTTGAAGACCACTGTGTTAGAGCGAGCTGTGTATGTTCAAGATCTCACCCCTACGCCATCTTCCCACATTGCCACCACTACAGACAGAGTCAGCCTCTGCCCTGTGTGTTTCCTTCTCCCCGTGTGTAACGTGTATGCCTTACAGACCTGATAGCTTTCAGATCTCCTCCCATTTGTGTTGTAGCTTTCTGGTGTATGAGACACCCATTTCTCAGTCTCCGCATACTTTTTGTCATGGTTAATTCTCTAGCATCTAAACTAATTCTTATGCTTTAGTAAATACTCAGTAAATATATTTTTAGTAACAATGAAGAAATAAAGAAAAGCAGAAGTCCAGACTGATGAGAACCATAGTCTATTAATGAAAAAAGGTGGATTTTCTGGGCTGGAAAGACCCCTCAGAAATTAGAGTAATTACTGGCTGTTCTTCCAGAAGACCTGGATTCAATTCCTAGTGCCTACATGGAAGCTCACAAGCATCTATAACTTCAGTTCCAGGAGACCTAAAACCATTTCCTGGCCTCCATAGGCACCAGACATGCAAATGGGGCGAAGGCATACATGCAGGCAAAACAACTGCAGATGTAAAATGCAATTAAAAAGAGAAAAAGAAGGTGAATTCTAAGGTCAGGACACAGTTTCTTTCTGAGATTCTCCCCAGAGATTAGATGATACTGGACAATAACATTCTATGTTCTACTGTGGTTCGTTTTCATGGAGGTTTGTACCTATACCCTATGTAAGATTTGGAGAACTGAGTACTGTGCATGCTCAGTAGATAATCCTTGCCCTTCCTCTGCTACCCATAGGCTTGCTGTTGAGTTGGCATGACAACTTTTACAGGAAATCATGAGATACAGCTCTCTCACCTGTTAGATCCAAGTACAGAACCTAACCTAATCTACTGAAAGGTAGTACATCCAAAAGTACCCATGAGGATGAAATACTCTCGGGCAGGTGACAACACCCAAGAAACGAGGGCCATGAGGTGCCTACGCGTTCTCTACACACAGCATGCATTTTGTAGGGGAAGACTGCATCAGCATGCATCTTGCACAGGTAAGGGAATGCAGAATGCATTGTATTCTGGGCGACAAAACAGTGTTGTCAACAACAACAACGACGATGTAGCCGTCCTCAAACCTGGGCTTTCTTCCCAGATTTTGTGCCATTTCCCCAGACAGCAAATTAATGAAATGGCCTTTGGCAAAGACTTTCCCTGGAGTCAGCTTTTTCTGTCATTTAAATTGTAGAAATGGGGGGTGGTGCAATTAACCCAATGCCTGGCACATCATGTGCACTTAATAGAATTTTGTTGAGTCTTAGAGTTATCTTCAGATAAAGGTCACTTTCCATTACTATTACTTTATAAGCACATTGGCAGCTTTGTGTTGATGATATTGATGATGAGCAAAGACTGAACTCATAGGCTGTGGTGATACACTGTGAGAACTCAGCAGTCAACTCACTTATTTTGAACGTCCTCACTTTAGTCTAATATTCTAAGACTGTTGGTCTACACCAAAGCTCTGAGATTCTAAGTTATCTGGATAAGTCTGCAGCAAATAGTCCCCCTCCTCTCCAATGTGAGTGTGTGTGTGTGTGTGTGTGTGTAATCCTAGACTAAATATAGGTTCTTTATTCTTTGTGTTAAGCTACTTAAGGGAAAGAATATTATCTTTTCATTTTCTTTAATCTCACCAGCAAAAGCTATTATTGCTAGTTCCATCTTAAAGCTATGTATAAATTAGGATCAGGTTTTTAAAAAAAGCTCTTTAAAATAAGTTTATTAGAAATATTCTTCCTGAAATAATATTTTTACTGACCTAGAAAAATTTTCTTAGCTGTTGCCATGCTCCACATAATTTTCACTTGTGATATATGTGATGCTGATGGCAGGGAGCAGAAAAAAGCTTAAGGAAATATGCACAGTGTTGAAATTTTACTAAGACAAACACAGCATTAACTTATAATCATAATTTATTTTTCAATAACATTCTGGTTTTCCTCCCCATTGTCATTTCTTTAAGTCTGGCCCTTTAAAGTCCAAAAGCCTGTGTAAATTTACACAGCTGCTTTGAGGGTTTGCATATTTTCTTGTTTTCAGACTTTTTCACTTTTAAAAAAACATTTATTTATTATGTACACAATATTCTGTCTGTGTGTATGTCTGCAGGCCAGAAGAGGGCACCAGACCTCATTACAGATGGTTATGAGCCACCATGAGGTTGCTGGGAATTGAACTCAGGACCTTTGGAAGAGCAGGCAATGCTCTTAACCACTGAGCCATCTCTCCAGCCTCTGACTTTTTGACTTTTAAAAAGATATTTTTGCCCTAAAATAAAACACAACTAATACTAGCCTTTTTTTTTTTTTTTTTTGGTTTTTCAAGACAGGGTTTTTCTGTGGCTTTGGAGCCAGCGCTGGAACTAGCTCTTGTAGACCAGGCTGGTCTCAAACTCACAGAGATCCGCCTGCCTCTGCTTCCCGAGTGCTGGGATTAAAGGTGTGCGCCACCACCGCCGGGCTAATACTAGCCTTAAAAAACTCTCAGCCCCACAATTTGAAATACCTCAATGCTCTGCCTTTAAAATCTTGCACGTCCTTTAAAAGGAGCAAAAATAAAAGCCACCCCTGCAAGAGAAAATGATTGAGGACAAATTGTCAAGATTTCAGAAAATGATAGCAGAAGTACAGGTGTCATTGCTAAGAGCCCAAGTAGAATGGCACCTCGGAAATAGCCACTAGCTAACCATTTCAGGATCCTGCCTCAGACACCAGCGCCTTTGCCTTGCCATCCTTGCCTTGCAATGCAAGCAGCAGAGACAAGTGGCCTCCTGAGAGAGAGGCCATTTCTAGGACACAGCCATTTCCACTAGCTAGCTCCAGGCAGTGCGAAAGGCAATACTACAACATCATCTCTTTACCTTGCTTGGAGCAACTCTTGAATTGAAGAGCCATAGGCACATCCCATGTCAAGGAAGTGATGGTAGCCACATTCCTTGTATAGGTGACATCTGGAAGAAGAAAAAGCAATTGTCAACGGAGTTTTTTAAAGGACTCCTGGAAGCTAAGTATGAGTCACAGGCACGCAGGGTGATTGGATTATAGCAAACGAGACAGTAACCATCTGTGAGCCCTGCATAAGCTTCTGAGTGCCAAAAGTCAACATCCATATTAAATGGCTGACGCCTCGCCCCGTTCACAGTCTGCTCTAATCTGGAAGATGTGTTGATGATTATAGACAGCTGCTAATAGACCAGAACCTGGATTCCCCTCCCCTCACCCCGGCTGGATAAGTAGTTACCACCTCAAGCTTTACATTAGGAACATCAGTTTCAGTTAGGAGTTCTTCAGATTGCCCCCAAAGGATGCTCTGGCCATTCAAGATGAAACACTGCTGGACCTCTCTGTTTCATTTTCAAGCACTACAAAACTTCTAGAGAAAGAAGTCCCTAGTCTGTTTTGTTTTTTTTTAAATGCTGTGGCAAATAACAGATGAATTCAACTTTGTGTGAAAACATTTTAAGACAATATTTATTACAATGTAAATAGAGAAGCATTTTCTGAACTGCCAGGACATAGTCCTGGGGCCCTGGGAGCTCCAAGGGTCCAGAAACAATCCTTCATTTACTATTGCCCATCACCTCAGTTTATCTAGGCAATCACCTTTGCTTGGTGATCCTTTTCCTACTACTGCACTATCTTCACCTCCATAAACAGCACCTCTTGCGATAAGTACCCTGATGTATAAAGGAATGAGTTCAGTCAAGGTTCAGAGACTATCTTTTAGCAATTCTAGGAGTTGATATTGTTCACAGGGATATAGTATTAAATTTGATATTATAATGCATTAAAAATATTATCAAGGTTTTTATTAATACACTCAACAATTCTTTCAGGTGTATTGTTCTAAACGAATACGGCGAATGCTTACAAAGAACAACTTTTCTACCTGCCAACAACAACTCTCAGAATCTGCTTCAGGTTTTGACACATGACCAGCCTGCAGTAAACGTTGATAGACAGTCCAAACCCATTGCGCTGCTTGTGATAGCAATAAGGAAACTGGGTAGCACTCTTGGAAGTCAAGTCCACAGAAAAGCAAAAACCTAGCCTCGCATTCTTCCTTCTCAATACTTGCAGAACATTTTGTGTAAGTACATGCTTCACCTGAATTAGTCAGTTAATAATAGATACCTCAAAACTACACTTTCTGGCACAATACACTGAGAACCAAATTAATCTGATTCCAATCAGTCACTGAATAAAATCGTTAAAAAATACTAATTTTCTATAATATGGATTAGAAAGTTAGGTGACTGAGGGCCTATATTGTGTGCAGATGATGTGTTTGCCTGTACGCTTACATCTGCAATAATAAGCAACCTTCTTTGAGCTACCTGTTATGGTTTGAATGTGAACTGTTCTCCACAGACCTATGTGTCTGAATATTTAAACCCCAGAAGGTAGCAGTTGTTCAGATGGAGTTAGGGGACATGGTACCCAACTGATAAGTGCAGGCCTGGGGCTTGTAATCCAGTTCTGGCTGGAAGAGCTAGCTCTTGCTTCCTGCTTGCTGCCATTTTATAAGCAGCTGCCTTATACTCTATGATCATGGAGCTCTTGCATCATGAGATATCTTTCTTACCATGATAGACAGCATCTCCTCAAACCATGAGCCAAAATAGAACTATTTTCCTCCCTTCCCTTGCCAGTCTTGCATTTGGTTATAGCAATAAAAGAAGTTTATCTAACATACTATGTCTGTGATCTACTGTAAGTTTACACATCACACACATGTACACACACACACCAGCTCCAATTCTTTTGTCCAAGTTTCCTGTTGAGAACAAATAAGCATTGTATACTGCATGTATTATATGTGTATAGATCCATATATGTTCATTATGTGTATAGATCCATATATGTTCATTATGAAATGAGTATATATTTGTTATGTAAATACCAGTACTGTTGTAGTTAAGAGATAAAATGTATAAAACTCTTTATATCTTAAATTTTGAATTGTGTCTCTTGTCATTTCACAGTGGCTAGTTTGTTGCTTTCTTCGTGCTAGCGATGATCATGAACTTCAGATACCAAGAAAATATTTTAAGGATATTAGTACATAATTGACAACTTCTACCTCATAAAAGAAGGAAAAATGAGTTCAGATCCGCAATAACTCACATTAAGTCACTAGGGCCATATATAGTTCTGATTTCAGAATATTTTGGATGTTATTATAGATAAGGTTCTGGAATTTCACTCTAATAAAATATTTTTACAAACATGAAACTATATGACTATTACCATAAATGAGATAAAGGCTGTAAATATTTATCTTTATTTAGTTTTTTTTTCATCAAGTTAGTTTAGATCAGGTAACATACTGGCACTTAAGGGCTATAAAAAATAGTTTCCACAACTCATAGATTTTTAAATCACTGATATGGAATTGTGGACTGGGATGAATTGAGTCATGAGAATCTGCAGATGTTTGAAGATCAACTACTAACTTCAGTTTGCCCTAAAGCTGCTTCTGTTCCCAGCAAACTGCCTCCTAACTTAGTGTGTGAGCGAGCCTCAGTGTAACTAACAGCATATTCTTGAAACAAGTAGCTGAGTCTTAGCTGGTAACTGGAGCTGAACTTCAGCCAATCACAGGTTACCAACTGATCAGACCATGTCCATATAAGGCAAATGTCTCATCACACCATTCCAAAATAAGGCAGAGCCCATGCAGCCAATCAGACTGCTTCGGTGCTGTCCTGTCTTTCCCATCTGTGATATTGCCTGCTTACAGTGCAGCATGGAGGCTCCCCAACGCTCTCCTGCTTCTTAGGGTTGCCCAATTCATAAAGCTTTCTTTGCTTAAGTAAATTGGGCTACATTAAATTTGCCAAAAGTTTTTTCTTCTATATTCCAAATGCAATCTTAAATGATGTGACAAGGATAAAGACATTGCTTTAACTAAGTAAAATTACCCCCAAGAAAGGAAATTTGTAAAATCCCCATGTTCTTTTGCCAGGTTTGAATGGAATGGATCCTCGTTAACGTTCTCTGTCCCTTGGATATCTGGCTCTGTATTGTTACTTTTACTGACTCTCACTAACCTGTGTCCTGTTTTCATGGCCTTCTTTCACATCTGTTGTTCACTGTGTTTTTAAAATCAAAACAAGAATGCAGGATGTTGATAAATTAAAAATATATCTTTAAGATAAATAAGTTTGGGCTGGAGAGATGGCTCAGAGTTTAAGAGAACTGACTGTTGTTCTGGAGGTCCCGAGTTCAATTCCCAGCAACCACATGATGGCTCACATCCATCTATAATGAAATCTGGTGCCCAAAACACTATAACCATAATAAGTAAATTTTTTAAAAAAGATAAATAAGTTCTATTTTATTTCAAGAAGTCAGGGAAATAACAATGCTGGGTTTTTGTTTTATCTTCATAGCTTTAATGGATTTTTCTATGATAAAGAGAAGATATATATCTACAGGCATATACACATAAATTGATTTAACCATTTTAGATTTCTTGAATAGCAAATTATGCCCTGATAAATAATCATGAAAAGGCATAGTTCCTTACATGGTAAGGATGTAGGCATTGATGGCATAGATGATGGCTCATGAACATGCAGATCTTACTAGATAAATACTAAGAATTATCAGAAATTTGATCACTTGTTATCTCATTTAACCTATGTATAAGTCAGCTGACCATGTGCTGGGTCTTAGTCTATGCTTAAAAACCAGACTAAGGAGCCGATGCAGCGGGCATGAGGAGTGTTGCTTACTGGCTTGCTCCACCTCTTACCTTTGAGTTCCTGCCCTGGCTTCCCTTGGGGATGGACTTTCAAGGTGAAAGAAATCCATTCCTGTCCACATTTTCTTTTGTTCATGGTGTTTGATCACAGCCCCAGAAAGCCTCAGTAAGGTAAACCTTGAGAGATGAATACTTACACTGTACATACCTGAATAATGTTGGGAAAGAGAAAAACTAGGTCGGAACAAACTTAATACAGTGATCATAGAGCAAGAATTAATACTGATAAGTTAGAACCCCTATCTGAGGGATGGATTCTCCAGTAGGAAGAGAACCTAGAGTGATGAGGAAGGGAAGGAAGGTGCTGCTGGGGAGAAGAGCGCGTGAGCTGCTTGTTGAGAATGAGGGAGAGCAATGAGAAGGTGAGATGCTGGATGATGAAAGCCCCTTGCTCAGATAGAAATGTTGGATTTGGGTTCAAAATAAAAAGTCACTCTTTTTATTTTCGACTTTCAGTAAAAATAAAAAATCTGCATATGAAGGAAAGATTTTACTATCAACAAAGAAAAGAGGATACCTTTTGGAATTCGGGCCTGCTCCTGGGGGAAAAAGAGCTGGGCTTTTAAGAACACTTCTATTATAGAATGAGCAGATGTTATCATGGTGGACATAGGAGAAGAAGGAAAAGAAGAAAAATTGGCTTCAAGATTTTGTCAGTATTTTAAAGTGACATGAATAGATTAGGAGCTGAGCATGATAGCTCCTGTCTGCCATCCCAGTGCTTGGAGGGGTAAAAGTAGAAGGATCAGAGACGTTCGAATCATCCTTAGCTACAGAGCTTGAAGCCAGCCTAGCCCATGAGAGACTGTAATTCAAACAATAGCCACAAAAGCAGAGTGATAACATTAAAAGAGAGAATTATGGCAACTGTTGAGTTAAACACATTGAGTTGTAGGGCAAGGCAGATCTTGCTTAGCCAATAAAGTACCTGTTGTCTAAGCACAGGGACCTGAGTTCACATCCCACCACTGTTGTAAAAAGCCAGGCACAGCACACATACCTGTAATCCCAGTTCTGGAAGGCAGAGACAGGAAGATCCCTAAGGCTTGCTCACCAGTGAGACTAGCCCAATCAATAAGCTTCAGGTTCAGTGAGAAAACCTTTCTCAAGAAATAAGGAAGAAGTGCTTGATGATGACCTCTGACCTCTACATGCACATATGCACACACACGAACACATCCACCACACACATTTCAGGACTTAAGAATCACCCAGAGGCCTTGTTAAAACATAGATTGAAGGTTGTCACATCACAGCTTCTGATTCAGTAAGTCTAGAGTGAGTCCAATGTTTGCATTTCTGGGTACTGTTTGGTTAGAAGCTTCACCCCAGCTGCTGACACCCCTATATCCAAAGGGTCTGGAATGTTTGGGTGGGGCTTCACCCCAACGCCTGGCATCCATTTTGGAATATTTGGGTGGAAAATTTCATTTCAAGCCCCCTCCGCTGGGAATTGCCTCAATCTAGACTCCACCTCTAAGAAAGCCCACCAAATGATGACTCCTTCCCAGACAGGGTCAAGACCACTCCCACAGGCTATTTAAACTGCCCCAGAGAATGAACATGTGGTCTTTCTGGTTCCCCTTTTCTCTCTCTGTGGTTTCCTGGTCATCCTCCCCGGGGAGCCTGAAAGGCCACCGGGAAGCGCAGGCATCCATTAAGCCTAGGCTTTTTCTAATTTGGTTTGATTTGGTCTGATTTGGATTATTGAATGGGTAGAGAGGCTTATCAGGCCATAAAAACTTTACAGGTACATTTTGAGAGCCATTAATTAGTTATGTCTTCTAAGACAACTAATGATAGATGGTGATAGTAGGAATAAAACTGGTGGCCAATGACATAAGAATGGAAATTATCTACTACTCTTGGGCATATACCCAAAGGATGCACATTCACACCACAAGAACATTTGCTTAACTATGTTGATAAGCAGCAGTATTCATAATAGCCAGAACCTGGAAACAACCTAGATGTTCCTCAACCCAAAAATGGACTAGGAAAATGGGGTACATTTACACAATGGAATACTATTTAGTGGTAAAAAACAATAACATCTTGAAATTTGCAGGCAAATGAACTGAACTAGAAAAAGCCTTCCTGAATGAGGTAACCCAGACCCAGAAAGACAAATATAAGATGTGCTCACTCATAAGTCAATGACAGGCATAAAGCAAAGAGCCATCACCCCAGAGGCAACAACCCCAGGAACCCAGGTAACAAAGAGGACCCTAAGAAAGACATACATGAATCCACCTAAGAATGGAGGAAAAAGACAAGATTTCCTGAGTAGGTTAAGAGTGTGAAGGGGGCCGGGCAGTGGTGGTGCACGCCTTTAACCCCAGCACTCAGGAGGCAGAGGAAGGAGGATCTTTGTGAGTTCGAGACCAGCCTGGTCTACAAGAGCTAGTTCCAGCGCAGGCTCCAAAGCCACAGAGAACCCCTGTCTCGAAAAACCAAATTAAAAAAAAAAAAGAAAAAGAGTGTGGAGGAGAGGGGTGGGGATAGAAGGGAAAGGGGAAGGAGGAAAGGGGAGTGGGGGAAAATGTGTATCACATTCCTATTTAAACAATTAAAATAGAAAGAATTTTAAAAAGAAAATTTAAAATGGGTTAGTGTAAACAAAGAAATGTGTCTACAGGATCTAGGACAAGCTTCTCTTGCTCTGTAATTAGGAACTTTGAGACAAGGGGAGACAAACCTGGAACCGAGGTATTTTCTGTCACATAAAGACAGTTTGACTGGACCACCAACGAGGGCAGAGGCCAGAGACAGGGAGGGAGGACCTGAGAACATGGCTGACCTATCTGGAATGTCAACACCGGAATCCATATTCATGGTAGACATTTCAGTTATATAAGCTAGTAATGCCTTTTCTTTTCATTATTTGTTTATGGATAGGAAATTTAGAATATGAACATTTCTATCACTGTGCCAATAAACCTGGGAGGAGCTGAAAACATAAAAAGCCGTAGCTGTATTAAATTTGGTGAGGGGGGGGGAAAGACTGAGAATTATCAGAAGCCATTATTGAACCTGTTGTAGAACCTTCTGATTTACATTACCGTCCATCATTTTGATGCCTCCCAGCATTCATTTCCTCAATTATTTTGTGGACATTGAAATAAATAAGTGTAACATCTCTGGTACTTGCAATAAGTGGGACTGAAATTTAAGAAACAACATCACTCTGAGAAAATGGGTATGTAAGGGAAGACTGAGGCATCAATTCTGAAAGATGCAAGGGGGAGAGAGAAGGAGATGCAAGAGGAGACAGTAGCCCCGGATTCAATGACAGAAAAAGCAAACAACATACAAGCAAAAAATACGACTCCCCGGCTCTTGACAATACATTCTAGAAATCCCTTCTCATTCTCAGTGAAGAAGGAGAAGGGTAGAAAGTTAAAAGGGAAAGTTAATAAGACTACTTTGTATTTTAATTATTGTCAAGTACCCAGGTGCTTAAATGAAGACTTTCTTGTACATATGAATTACTTCTGTGCCCTAGCATATTTGTAGAAATCAAAATGAGATTGTTCCATTTAAAATTTAAATATGTCTCCTGAGAAAATGCCAACCAGATTGCTTCAACCAGGAGCCAATGCATAAACATCTATTTATTATTTATGTGTTAATGTCTTTGGTATCTGGAGTAATATTTTTTAATGAAACCTAATGCCCTCCATAATGAGACTTGATGTCCCCAAAATGATGTTTAAGAAAAAAACAAACCAAACAAAGACTAAGCACTATTGTACAAGATCAAAAGAAAGGAAATTCCCTTTTCAAACGGAATCATTGCCAAATATGATACTTCAAGGTGCCAAAATGGCCCAGACATGCCTTAGCTTGCTTTTTTTTTTTTTGGACCAAATGGCAGGTTTGTAGCCTTGAAGGCAACTTTTTTTTTTTTCTGAATGATGAGTCAGTGAAGGAAGTTTATATGAGGCTCTTGTACACTGAGGCGATTAAGAGGCTAAGTTGGATGTGTTCCACTGGCTCACACTGATTGAGTCAGCCTGGGCTTGGCAAGGCAGCTGCTGGCAGAAATGCACGCCGTCATTTCACATTCTACTGCTGTGGGAAGTTACCGCTTACCAGTACATCCTGAAGTTAAAATGGGGTGGGGGGTGGGAAGCCATGAAGTAATCTTTTATACTTAACAATAGACATCACATATGCTCCAATCGAAGAAAGATGTGGCCCAAACCATATTATACATATTTTTGAACGTCCCGTGAGTTTCTTGGATATGAAATTGTTTTTGAGAACAACAATATGATGAGTTAAGAATGAATGAATCAGAAACATACGGATTAAATTTTCCTGAAATTTGCATGAATTTGGAAGTCATGCAGAAAAGGACACTTGGAAAGATACATTTGGGATTTAACTGAGGTACAAAAAAACCTTGGAGACATTATCTGAGGGGCTTTGATAGGTTCAACAGTATCAAATAATTTCACTTTTATAAACTGTACTCCAATATAAAAAGAGGAATTAGAAGTTACTTAATTAAAATTTAAGGAAGACATAGAATCCTTCTTGTGTAGCTGCTACCAAGCTTCATAGATAAGCACCAGTCCCTCGGAACTTAAACTAAGGGTACCTTAAACTAAGGTACATTGTCCACAGATGCTCAGTGCCCAAAGATGGGGCCAGGGGACAAAGGTGATTTATTTCCTGGCCATTTTTCTCTATCAATTCAAATGACATTAAAAGAAATGACAATAATAACTAAAACATCATTTTAAAAAAGAATCACACAATGCTTATCTGTGTACATTACTGGGTTTGGATTTGCTCTGTCTGGGTTCACAGCGTGTCACTAAGATGATACCTTTGGTCAGTTACTGAACCACACAAAGGGCTTGAGTTACTTCTCGAACCAAATAAGGAGTTAAATTTATACTAACTGGAATGTTAGTAGTTCAAATTAAGCTTTAAGTTACTTTGTAAGTATTGACAAGGTCATTAGTCAAATGATAAATGTGGGGAATACATTTATATAAAAAGCAGAGACTTCTCTTCTGTCATGTGGCTAAGTGTTTTTCAACCTTAACAAAGAATATAGTGTAACGTTTTTCTCCTTTGCCTTATTCTGGGGCATCAAAAATTAGCTTCCCTGGGTTTATTTGTTGTTGTTGTTATTGTTGTTTTTTTCCTAGCAGCTGAAGATGCTAAGCAAGCACTCTACCACTGAGCTACATCCCCAGTCCCAAACTAGTTTCTTGTTCATATACAATCTCATTCTGAGGTGCTAACTTAGACAGTCATAAAGCAAAGCAAAATAAAACAAAACAAAACAAAATTTCCTAAGTAGTTGCTGTTTGATGTTCGGTCGAAAGGAGATGATGAACATAAAGTGAACACAGAGTTTTGACAGGGGATGGAAAAGCAGGGTAACCGTCGCCATATTTAATCCGTGAACCTAAAATTTAAATTTGCCATGTGGACACATGGAAGAACATCAGAGACAATTTACACTGCATTTGCTCTTTCTTGATCCTCCATGAATTCTCTCTTTTTGGATGGGAAGATGGGTCCTAACTCTTCAAAAGAAAGCTTCCTGGGAGGGTCAAGTCCATTATAAGCGCTCCACTTACTGGCAGTAGGCTGGGAATCAGAGTAAAGAGGAATGTGAGATGAACTGGTTGTTGTTTATGGAGCGGATGCTGCCAGGTGTGTGCACTATTGCTTAAGCAAGCTAAATTAACTGCATGCCTAACACTTGAGAAACAAATCAGTCTTGTGATTTCTAAGTCTGTGGATGTTATATCATATTCTATACAGGAAAGCCGAGCTTGGCAAGAGCAAACAACAAGGCCATGGCAGGGAAGTTCTGTTGAGAATGTGGTAAGAGAGGCCCAAGATTAAAATGCAGAGTTTTCTAGAAGCCTGTTTTTTTTTAAGTAAGTCTTTTAAAAAAAAAAAGATTTATTTATTTATTATATATACAACATTCTGTCTCCATGTATGCCTGCATTCCAGAAGAGGGCACCAGATCTCATTACAGATGGTTGTGAGCCACCATGTGGGTGCTGGGAACTGAACTCAGGACCTCTGAAAGAGCAGCCAGTGCTCCTAACCACTGAGCCATCTCTCCAGTCCCTAGAGGCTTGTTTTTAGGGAAGATATCAAATCACTTAGAGTGGATAGGCCTTCGTGGTGGCAGAGAAGAAATCCTGAGACCTTTGCACATGCTCAGATTTGCACATTTCACCATCTTTTATCACTTTGCTACAAAGCAAAAGCCAAAACCACAAGTGGACACATATGTAACATCTTCAGACACTATAATTTATTTCTCTCAATTAATGAGTGTGTTACTAGCTCTTACATTTGCTGTTCTTGTTTTTTTTTTCTTGACTCCTTTTTTTTTTTCCTTCTTGCTTCTATACAGCATATAATTCTGGGAGGCTGAATTACCTCCCTGTTTCAGTTTGAATATGAACGCTGCCTGCTGGCTTATTCATGTGCTATATGTTTGGTCCTCATATGGTAGGGCTACTTTGGGCGAGTGTCTTCGTTTGGTCTTAGTTTGATGTCTATTACTGTGATAAATACCCTGACCAAAAGTAACTTTGTAGGGAAGGGTTTATTTGGCTTATGTGTCCCAATTAAAGATCATACTGAATGGAAGCCAGCATGGAAACTCAAGGCAGGAACCTGAAGGCCAGAACTGAAGCCAAAGCCATGAAGGAACTTTTACTGCCTTGCTCGCCATAGCTTACTCAATTTGCTTTCTTATTCAACTAATGCAGGACCATCTGCCCAGGGTTGGCAATGCCCACAGTGAGCTTTCTTTCACCAGTCTCTAATCAAAAAAATGCTTCACAGACCAATATGAGAAAGACAGTTTCTCAACTGAAGTTTCCACTTCCCAGATGACTCCAGACAAGCTGACAAAAGAAAAAAAAAGTCAGTGCCACAAATCACATTCTGCCCAAGTGCATAGAGCCAAGCAGCCATGAGCAAACCCTCTGAAACCATGAGCCAAAGAAACCCATGTGACTTTGAAATTGTTCCCTCAGCTATTTTGGTCATAGTGATACAAAAGTAATACTCCCATAAAGGAGTGCCATAATAAAACCAATATACCATTTTCAATGAGTCAGACTTCAAGTTTTATGACATTTGAAAGCTTTTCTTCCTTTTACTAGCTTACTTCTTTGCTTCCATGTTTGACCTTAACAATTATTTTTCTTCCTAGAGGCCAGTTTTAAAAATAGCCCCAATCCTGTTATCTTTGTGAGATTTACTAGGCATGCTGCATTGGAGAGAAAAAAGGTGTGGCCCCTGCATGAGTGACTAGCCAGAGTCCTTTGTAATCAAAGTGGCCACTCCTTACCAATGAGTTCATCAATGGCAAAACCACACCAGGCTTGGGCTTCAGCCTTGGCATTATCTACTTAAGAGAGTTTTCCAAATCCCCCTTCCCCTCCACCTCATCCACCTTCTTAGTCTTCCTAGCGGTGTTTCTAAGACAGCCTGGGCATGCCCATGTCAGTCATGGGCACTACAATTGCGGTTGCCTGTTTACATGTATGTACACTTACTAGATCATCAGCCCAAAGAAAGCATCTGTATCTGATGTAATCTGTCCATTTTAGAACGCAAGCAAGTGTTTAGGGTGTAGTGTTTTTACATATTTTTAAGAGCCTAAATAACCATTTCACAAGAAATAATGTAGTCCTGTAGAATATGTACAGATGGACTGGCAAAATGTCCACATGGGGAGCCACGAAGAGGAGCAAGAATGTGCTGAAGTTTAACAATAGACTATATTAATAATATATAATAATAATATATATAATAATTGTCATCAGCAAACATCCAGAGGAAAGAGATAAAAAAGATAAAAAATTCTAGATATAGCCTTCTTTTAAAAACAAACTTCAACAATAAATATATACAACTTAATCCCAATCTTTTATTTTCTTCTCTTAACGACACTGAATGTATTGTTAACTACTTTAGATTTGACTGAGAAACCAGCTGAGGCTAGGTTCAAGCATACCTAATGGTACAGCTGTTCTTAAGTTGAGATGTCACGTTTGCGAGACCAGCGTTTTATAATTAATACGAACATTTAGACATTTCAAAATTTTATTGTTTTACAAAGTATGAAGAGAAAGGGCAATGAATATTTGAATGACTATATACATAATGCAGCCTAGGCCAGGACGGTGATGATGCCAAAAAAGCCGAGGTTTGGCAGGAAGCTTTTCACATGCAATCCATCAAGTTCCCAGCGGTCCTCCTCCAAAGCATGCTTTGTATGTATTGGCTTCCCTTGCTCTTCATTGCCACCATCAGCCTCCCTGTACTACTGTACTAGATGTAAAACGATTCCTTGCTTTCATTTTGCCTGTATCTAATACCCCATTTTCTGGATACAGTGTCCAGAAGGTTTACAAATGTGTCAGATCACTGGTTCAAAATCCTCATTGCGTTCTGAGTGCTCTCAGGGCAAAGGTTCCCTTCTGTGTTTATTGTAAGAACGTCTGACGGGTCCAGACTTCTCGCTGACCTCCCCATCATCGTCCACATGAGTCTCTCCTCTCCTTGGCCTTCACTTTGCCACAATTCTGCCCTTTGGCACCTTGTGCTTCTTCTCTGCTTGGGATACACTTTTCATTTTCCTCCCGTGCATTAGACCACGTTCTATCTGTCAGCTAAATTACCCAGGCAACAACTTTAACACATCACCATATTTTATGACTCTGCACAGACTTGACTGCTCTTGAGTAATTTCCTTCTTTCTTGCTTACTGTAATCTTTCTCATAGGAATGAAGCTCTCTGCACACAGGGCTTCCGTCTCTTGTGGGAATTAGAGCTCACAGTTGATAGGTGTCGTTTAGGTCTTCTTTTAATAACAAACCCAAGGCTGATTACATCCTTAATAAGAAAATCATATCATAAAGAAGGTAAATTCTAAAAAAAGAAAATCCTTTTGTATATGAGACTGCTCCCCTTCTCTAACAATTGGGCTAACTGGGAAGATTAAATGTATATGAAACACTGTAAAAGTTTCATGTACATTCAAAAGGTTTACATGAGTGAAAGATCTAACTCTAACACATGAAAACATTGACCACAGAACCTGACAAGTTAGGTGCCAAAGTTTGTTCTTTGGTTCATATATTTATCCCTCATTATTCACTTACCCCTTTACTGGGGTTACCAGATGTAGCCTCCAAATCTGGAGGACACTATTGACAGTAGTTATAAAAAGAGCTTATCTTTGGAGAAACGCCTAAAGTAAACCCATCCAAACAGATTAGGGACAGAGAAGTTTCTGTGCTCAGAAAGGCTGCTTTGTTGTTGTCCTTGCTAAAAGTACCCATAAACAATACTTTCCCCATTATGTACATATAACCTGAACCAAGAAAGATATTAGTACCATGACCAAGAAATCACAGAAAGGCATAAATTCTGCATGGATTGCTGCCTTCAAAAACATACCAAAAAAGGAAAGTCCTGGAACACTTGGACCCATTTGCTGATAGTTTCCCATTATTCCTTCCAGTATGAACCCACAGTGAACACTGGGCACTGTGGGCACAGAGAGTGGGTTTGAATATCACTAGTTTTAACCTAGTTTATTTTTATTCAAGACACATACATGAGCATGCCCCATACATACATGTACACCCTTGTAAAGTCACGAGTTAGCAGCAAGCTGTGCCCCTAAATATTGGTCTTCAGGTTCTCTGAAAATCAAGTCCAGATGACTGTAACACAAGCTGATGGTAAGAAGGAGAAAACAGAGGTTTTTGTTTTGTTTTGCTTTGTTTTTAAACCGAATTTAGACCTGCTCAAAGCCCCATGGAATATAAGTTTAGAACAGGCTAAGTTGTCCAGATCTTGCAGGGTTTTCCTTTGCTGGTGTTGGGGAGTATATCGTTTCAGAGGTATACAAAACAGAGGGTAAAGAAGGAGGAGAGGAGCCATCTGTAAGGGTAACTCCAGAAACTTCCAGGAAGAAAGAAAGAAAGAAGAAAGAAAGGAATAAAGAAAGAAAGAAAGAAAAGAAAAGAAAAGAAAAGAAAGCACAGGTCAAATAGCATAAAGATAGCTTGACTTTTAACTTCATAGATGTCTGTAGAAAAATTAAAAGAATTCGTCTTTTAAGGCATGAGCTGCTCCAAATGGGTGGGAGTAGAGGGATGTATGGTGAAGTTTTTTCTTGGGTTTTAATAGAGCCAATGTGCTTGAATACCACCCGAAAGGAAATTAGTCCAAGCTACCCCTAGACTTACAACAGAGGGTGACTGCTAGACAGATCTGTGAGTAAAGACCTTTGCAGCTAAGCCTGATGACCTGAATTTGATCCCTGGCACCCTTGTGGTGTGAGGAGAGAACCAAATCTAAAAGCTGACCTCTGACCTCCACATGCACCTTGTGGTGTGCACACACTCATACACACAAATGGCCATCCAGACACACAAACACAAATTTTAAAATATAATATAGAAATAACTGTGGAAGTAAATAGAGGAAAAACAGGTATAGAACTAGACATATTTATAATATATCTAAAAAGAACCATCCACTATCATTTCATACACCATGGTGCAGACAAATATTCCAAGAATAAGATTATACCAGTGGTTCTCAACCTTTCTATTGCTACAACCCTTTAATATAGTTCCTCATGGTGTGGTGACTCCCAACCATAAAATCATATCATTGCTACTTCATAACTGTAATTTTCTACTGTTCTGAATCATAATGTAATTATCTTATGTGTGGGTTAAGACCCACAAGTTGAGAAAAACTATGTTGATATATGCTCAACATCTGTATTTCCAACCAGGTGTGTTCTTGTGAAATTCAGCCACAATGGCTCCCAAGACTCAACTGAGCACATAGTTGACTACACACAAATTTACATGGGAAGATTTGTGCCAGCCTAGGGTATTTGAGTTTGTTTGTATATATCAGTGACACTCCTAGATGATCTGAAGCCTCCCATAAGAATCATACTTGTAATAAGGCCTGGTACGTTCATTAAATTAGGATGGTTTGAACAAATTACTATGATAGAAACTGACATTGTTTCTTCATCCCTGGTTAAAAACAATGATCTATTACAGGAAGTGAACATAATTGCATGAAATTGAGCCCATGCAAGTTGAAACTACTCAGATGAAGTTTCCTCCTAGAATGTTCTGCCATACTCTCTTCTACATTGGTAAATGTTCAGTGTTGTTGACCATCCCATCAGGAATCTAGATTCGTGAGCGACTTCTGCTCCCTGCCCCTTCCTACGCAAGTCACATGTTTCTTTTCTCCATATTTCCACACTTAGGGATCCTTTTTATTACCTTAAAGGAACATAAGAAAATTTTTAATAGGACACTCCTGCATCCTCAAGGTTCATGTAAATATCCACACACATCCTCGTCGTTCCCAGGACTCTATCTACTCTGACATGAGTAGGGTTTATAAAATTCTTGTGAGAAATATTCCTACAGTCTATTATTCCAAGAGTTTTTGTTTTGATTTGTTTTGTAGTTTGTTTGTTTTTAAACTACATTTATCACTTAGCTCCAACACTGTGTTCAAGGATGACTGAGAGGAAGCATCATTGTCCGTGAGGCCATCCGTTGACCTTACGAACAGAACACAGATGAAAGAGACACAAACCAAGACGAGAAACTGCTACACGAGGCCAGGGAGGAGACGGATGGCTCAGAAACACACTTGATACCCTGAGTCAGTACCTATGAAGAGATAAGACCAGAAAATGTGTCATTGTCCTCTTAAGAGTCTCAGAGGAACATGGAAATCCACACAGAGAATAAAATCTTCATTCCTCAGGGACAATGTTTTACATTGCAGAATGTCAATAGTTATATTGATTTTAGTTAATTTTTTTAAAAAATATTCATTTATTATGTATACAGTATTCTGTCTGTATGTCTGTATTTATTTATTATGTGTACAATATTCCATCTGTGTGTATGTCTGCAGGTCAGAAGAGGACACCAGACCTCATTACAGATGGTTGTGAGCCACCATGTGGTTGCCAGGAATTGAACTCAGGACCTTTGGAAGAGCAGGCAATGCTCTTAACCGCTGAGCCATCTCTCCAGCCCCCAGTTAATTTTTTTTAAAAAAAATACAGATTACAACTAATGAGAAAACTCAGTTGTTAAAAGCACCTGAAGGTCTGAGTTCAGTCCTCAGGACCCACATGATAGAAAGACAAACGATTCTTGAAGGTTGTCCTCTGACTCCTACTTCCTGCTATGTTCTGTACGCATAGGCACACAAATGCATGCACATATGATAATTATTTTATTTTATAATAAATGTGATAAAACTTAAAAAGAATACCAATGATATTTTACAATTTTTCCCTGTGACCATGTGTCTATATAACTCTTTGGTATTTAGAATTGCTACAGAATGATGCCTAGTGTGGAAGTTTACTTTCGCTTAACAAATCCCTTATGTCTGGAACTTTACCACATACATGTTTATATGCAGCTGTTGCTGTTTTATTTTAAATAATTTGTGCAATGAATTCTTTTATGTTTACAAATAAATGTTCAAATGAGGCAAATTACTAAAAGTGAAACCACAAGGCAATGTTTGTTGAGTATTGAACAATGTTCCTCTGGAAAGGTTCTCCGGATTGAGAACCAGCTGTGTAGACAATGTGAGGGTCGAGACTCTAGACCCAGCTCCTGCAATTATCCCTCGGGATAATTTAGACTTTAGGACAAAAGGAGAAGCCAGGCTGACCCAGTGTCTGACCATGTCTCCTTTTCCTTCTTTGTTTCTTACGCTCTTGTAAATGGAACACATTAATCTGGGGGAAGTAGAAAGCATTAGAAATCAGGATAAAGTCAAGCTTGCTAATTTTTATCCGGAGCCTGGAAGATATTTATTAACTCTTTGAAGATTACATAAACAACTACAGGCTAGTGACTATTCAGATAATTAATATCTGAATAGCAAGCCACTTTTTCTCCCTAATAAAAGCAACTCTAATTTCTAGGCTAATTTAAAATGTAAAGAAATTATTTCAGATGACTGGCTCAAAAAAATCTACCTTCTTAATCTATGATTCAAACAGGACATGCTTTTAATAATCTCATTCACAAAGGAGTCAAAACTCTACTCTCTCTATGACTATAAATTCAGAACTACGGAGGAAAAATGCCTTAAAAATTCAGTTAATTTTAAAATTAAAGTGTTAATTTTCTGAAGCTTCTGATAGTACCCCAGCTAGTGGAAAACTCCAGGGAAGTGGGGGAGACACCCAGGTACATTTTGGTCATTGGTTATCCTGTAGTCATTGTCCCACTGATTATCTGAGTTTGTAAGTTTACTCTCTGCCTTTCTTGTCTGTTTTTTTTTGTTGTTGTTTTTTTTGTTTTTTTTTTTTTTAGAATTTCATACATACGTTTCATTTGTCTATACCAAACATACCCTGCTTTCATTCCCTTCCAATTCTCCCCCTAGTGCCACCACCACCACTATGCTCAGTGCTGCTTGTTTGTGCTTGGGTGGCCTCTCGGGGGCCACAAGCCCTTTGGGGATATGATATGGTTTACCATTTAGAGCACTTCGCATTCTCTTACTTTCTGCATGTTGACTAGTTGTGTGTCTCTATATTAATCACTCACCATTGAGAAAAGAAACTTCTCTGAGGAGGATCAAGAGTTGTACTAATCAATGTCAATAAAGATGGAAATTTAGGGGAAGTTCATTGCTCTTCCAGTTTAGCAGACTACTCCCCTAGTCAGTCATGGATTTTTGCCCAGTTTACAGTACCAGGCATGAGTTCCATCTTGTAGAGTAGGTCTGAGATCCAATCATAAAATGGTTGGTTTCTTCCACAACATTTGCACCACTATTGCACCAGTGGGTATATCTTGCCAGGCCAGTCTTTGTTGTAACCTGTGGGTTTCATAGGTTGGTGAGACTGTTGATAATTTTTTTCCCAGTACCAAACATGGCAGCAAACCTTCCAATGCTATGAAAGCTAGCTAGTACACAATGAAGTTTCCAGATTAGACCAAGCTTGATTTCTCCATGTTCTAGGATGCAATAATGAGATGTCTTCAGCAATGGGATCTTATCATCAAATATGGGGGGGGGGAATCAGAAAATGACAATAGACTATACAATATTTAGGTGGTGTCTAAGGACCCCCACTTACCAACAATTCAAAAAGAGGCAATCCGTGTCTGGTACTGGAATTTTTATTTGGTACCCTATGTTATCTAAGTGAAGCATTGTTCCCTATTACCGGGTAACACCATTTATATATATATATATATATATATGTGTGTGTGTGTGTGTGTGTGTGTGTGTAAATATGTATGCATATGTATATATGTGTGCATCTATGTAGACATATGTATACATATACATATATATGTTTGTGTATGTGGTGTGTATGCATATATGCATAGGTATATGTATGTGATGTATATGATATGTGTATGTATGTATACACATATGTGTGTGGTGTCCATTCAAATGTATATGCATAGATATATATGTGATATACATGTACATGATGCATATGTGTAGGTATTTGTATATATTTTAAGTTGCTTCTACAGTAGCAGGTTTTCTTATGGCCTTTCCAAAGGGCTTTAGTGTCAGTTATCCTTCCCCATAAACTCTTCTCTACCTTGTCCTCCCACCCCACCGCATTCCTCTTCTCCCTTCCCTGGAAAGCCTGTCCCTATCACCCCGTACTCCATCTTTCTATGGCACTCCCATTTAAAGGTCCATACCCTAAAGGCTCAAATCTAGCCTCCACATATGAGAGAGAGTATTCAGCGTTTGTCTTTCTGGGTCTTAGTTACCTTGTCCAGAAAGGTTATTTCCAGCACTACCCACTAACCTCCTTTCTTAATATATCAGGCTTCTCCAAAAATTAACTGAGAGCCGGGCGGTGGTGGCACACGCCTTTAATCCCAGCACTTGGGAGGCAGAGGCAGGCAGATCTCTGTGAATTTGAGGCCAGCCTGGCCTACAAAAGTTCTAGGACAGGCTTCAAAGCTACAGAGAAACCCTATCTCGAAAAAAACAAAACAAAAACAAAACAAAACAAAAAATTAAGTGAGAACCAGAGAAGCTTCCAGGGTGTCATTGGACAGGAAAATTCAGATTCTTGGCGTTGCTTCTAGCCCAATGACTTAGGTTAACTGTTAGCCCTTCTGCTCTACATTTGCCATTTGTCTGTGACCACACAAATTTACTGCACAGATATGCACATTTATGTTTTGCCCTTTTGCTTTTGAGCCCTGGCCTTTAATAGGTGAACCTTCCCTTCAGTCCTATATTTTTATCTATATATGTAAGTCTTGCATTGGTTTGGCATGACTTAGGCTTGCACATGCATATGTTTATATATTCATCGTCTCCCTGTCTCAATATCTCAATTGTTGAGATTACAGGCATGTACTACCATGCCCAGCTATAGTCACATATTAATAATAAACACATGACACTGGTGAAAAATGAATATGAGCCCTCTGAGCATATAGGGTAGTTAAGAGCCCCTGACAGTGGGGTCAAATTTCAGATTTAAATTCTGACTGCATAGCCTTACTAACCACACAGTTCGGAGCTTTGTTGAACCTCCTGTGAGTCAGACTTTCACCCATAGGATATGAACAATAATAGTATCCATCCCTGAGAATTTAATAATATGGTCCTAACTTGACATATAATAAATACTCAGTGGGAGTCATTCCTAGTTCATATTCCTCATGGTGGAATGGAAATTTATGACATGAATACAGTATCTTTACTTCACTGGTCTGGGAACCGCTGGATCCATGTGTTGCACATTTTTGAGAAGCTCTTAATCTAGTTCACTGCCTTAACTAGAAGTGAGGATTTGCATTTTTTTTTTTACACATAGAAAGGCATTTATCCAGAATTGGGGTGCAAGTCTATGAGCTTAGTTATTTAGAAAACCGAGGCAGGGAATCACAAGTTCAAGGTCTGTCTAGGTAATTTAACTGAAAAAAAAAAGAGTCTGCTATAGGGACACATGCCTTAATCCCAGAATTCTGGAAGCAAATGTAGGGGGATTTCCAAGCTCAAGGCCAGCGGACATAACTACATAGTGAGACCTTGTCTCAAACTGCCTCCCCCAACCCATACCCAAAAGGAGTTGAGTGTTCTAATACTTGGGAGACTGAGGCAAGTGGCTCTTGAGTTCAAGGCCAGACCTTCCTCCAAAAATGGATAGATAGACAGATAGATAGATAGATAGATAGATAGATAGATAGATAGATACATACATACATACATACATACATACATACATACATACAATTTTAGTAATAGGATAATTGCCTACCCAGATTCAATCACCAATAGTACAAAACACAAAATAAAAATTCTTCATATTGTCTTCATTTTGTTGCCTCAAATCTCCTTTCAAAAACTATTGAATTGCATATAATAATAATATGAGCATATTCAATTACCTTTTGAAATATACTTCAAGCTTCATGAAATCCTAAAGTGTGTGCCTACTTTTAAAAGATTATTTTTAATAATCTCTATTTATTAAATAAAACTCTAGACTGTACAGTCAGTACAGTCTCGAAACTTGGCACTGTGCAGCTCCAGTCTGGTCCACCTCCAAGAGTGGCTAGTTATCAGGGAGTGAGAAAATCCTCAGCACAGTGTGAGTCACCTTCTGCTGTCCCCAAAGGGCAACAGAACTAACAAGCAAGGCTTTAATATAAAAAGAATTTTTATATTACAAAAGAACTTTTATCAGTATTCGAAATGTAGTGCCTCATCTGAAACTACTTCAGTTCCTATATGAAAGAGGTCAAATTAAAATAAGCTGTCAGCATAAATGCAGATATGGCCTTGCACAAGTTGCAGGGATTCCATGGTAGAACAGTACAATGGTATGGGAGATCCTTTTGTCTATGTGTTGCTTTTATTGGTTAATGAATAAAGAAACTGCCTTGGCCTGTTGATAGGGCAGAACTTAGATAGGTGGGAAAGATGGAACTGAATGCTGGGAAAAAGAAGGGAGGATCAAAGAGAAGCCATGGAGCCCCCGTGGGAGACAGACATGCTGAAACTTTTCTGGTAGACCACGACCTTGTTCGAGGTAATGCACAGATTAATGGAGATGGGTTAAATTAAGATGTAGGAGTTGGCCAATAAGAAGTTAGAGCTAAAGGGCCAAGCAGTGATTTAAATAATACTGTATCTGTGTGGTTATTTTGGGTCTAAGATAGCTGGGGGGCTGGGAACCAATAAGCAGGCCTTCTCCAACAGTAGAAGGAGTGAGAAAAAAATGGAGGCAAAAGGAGGAACAATTATAAAGAAAGACATAGAAAAATCTGTCTGGAGGGTTGGGGATGTGGCTCAGTGGATAAGAGCACTTGCTTTGCAAGCAAAAGTAGTTGAGATTGAAACCTGAGCAGCCACCAGGAAAAGCTGGCCTCATGAGGAGGGACATATGAGCAAGGGGCTGCAGGGAGGGTCAAGATCATGATGGGGGAAAACCACAGAGACAGATGACCCAAGATAGTGGGAGTTCACAGACTTTGAACTGAGAACTGGGGAAACTGTATGAGGCCAAACTAGGCCCTCTGAATGTGGGTGACAGTTATATGGCTTGATCTGTTAGTGGGGGGTCCTGGCAATGGGACCAGGACTTATCCCTAGTGCATGAACTGCCTTTTTGGAGACTATTATTTTATGAAGGGATACCTTGCTCAGCCTAGATACAGGGAGTAGGGGTTGGTTCTACCTCAACTTGATGTGTCAGACTTTGTTGACTCCCTCAAGGGAAGCCATACCCCCACTGAGGAGTGGATGGGGGACGGGAGAAGGAGAGAGAAATGGAACTATGGTAAGTATATACATATAGATAGATAGATAGATAGATAGATAGATAGATAGATAGATAGATAGATAGATATAGACAGACAGACAGACAGACAGATTCCTGGACATTAATCGGGAAAAAAAAAGCTGCCCTCACAGCGACTGAATGTCAGCATTGGTGATGGTGGCGGTCAGATCCTAGATACATGCAGACCAGCCACTTTAACAGGAACACTGAGCTTCTGGTTCAGAGTCAGAACAGTGGAAGATGTCAGAAGATGTTCTCGGCTGGCTGATACTTGAACGTGCATATGTATATACCGAACACTGATTTACATGCAACACACACTACACAGAGACACACACAGAGAGACAGAGATAGAGAGGGAGAAATCTATACATAAACCAAATTATAATATGATAATTACAATATTTTTATAATTATAATTCTGTAAGTTTTAACTTTTTATTTTATTGTAAAATTTATAGTTTCATAATTATGACATAATAAAATTATAATATCTTAAGACCTTGCAGTTTTCAGTTTTCCTGGAGTTATATCAATGAGTTAAAAAAACAAAACTACACTTTGGGAAAAATTCTTTTAGGCCTCACAGCAGAGGAAGAGATTTTTTCCCTTAGACTACTACAATTCTTGTTTAGCTTACTTGTTGTTATGTGTGAGAGTGTAGGTACATAGTTGCCATGGTGAGCACATGGAATTCAGAGTTGTGAAAGCAGAGGTCAACTCCTTCATGGGCTGGTTCTATTCAGCCCCTCTGTAAGGTCCAAGTGATCCAAGACATGTCATTATTCCTATGCACAAATGCCTCCCCTGCTAAACAACCTCCTTGGTCCTCCTGTAACCCATATTTTTGAGATGACTTACTGAAGTGATTGTATTTTACAATTACTATATTACCCAATACTAAAGCAAAAAGAGGAAGTTATTTTGTGTATTTGCAATCCCCCATTTAAAATCATATCTGAATAAATAAGATTTCAAGTTCTAATTTTAAAAGGGACAACATAAAGGAAATCAGGGCAATAACTACATTTTGACATCAAACATTCCGATGAGATAGCATCTCATCAGTTTGAAGTACTTTCTAAATATGCAAAGTGATTGGAACATGGAAGTGAATGAAATATTTCAACCCCAGTTTTTGACAGTAAAGTGCTTTTGAATGCCATATGCTCATGGAATCTTAACTTTAATGTGTTCTCATAATGCCTTAGATAATTTGAACCACCAAACTGATTTTGTCCAAAAGTAAATTTAAAAATAAATTGCATTTGACATTCACATATTGACACCTACTGATAAAAAGGGAATATTTATGTGATACTGGACCAAATCAGTTATTGAGATATAAATTTCCCAGTGTTTTATGCATGGGTATAGCAAAGTAAAAATAGAAAATGCATCCTTACATACAAAGTATGGTTTAAGACAACTCAATATGAGGAGAAAGATACAGGCATCATTGTAAAGGAATTGTAAGTAAAAAGTGAGAAAATTTCTCTTAAAAATGGGCATCATCTACACTTCACTGTTTATATGAATTCTATTCATGTTCAACCATCCAAAAGCCATGTACCTGAGCCATGTTATTTTATTGGTCCACAAAATTTTAACTGTATTTTATCATTACCTAGCTTTTCTCTGAGAGAAATTTCAGGGAATGTCCATATAAAACCCCATTTCTGAAAATACATTTGTGGTTCCTACTGCTTCTTAAACAGAAACAAGCTCTTGGCCCAAAGAAATTTTGTTGGTTTTTTTGTTTTTGTTTTTGTTTTAACCCTAAGGAGACTTTCTCAGTCCCACCTAACCCCCTCTTCTCTGTCTACCCAAAAGCTAAGAAATTAAGTTGTTCTCAAAATGTAATAGGTTCTGGCACTTAGAACATATTCGCATGTGTATTCATTGTTGTGGGATTCCACTCTGTATTCTGTGAACCATTGGTTAATAAAGGAACTGTCTTGGTCTTGAACAGAGCAGAATAGAGGTAGGTGAGGAAAACTAAACTGAATGCTAGGAAAAAGAGAGGTGAAGTCAGGGAAAAGCCATGGAACCACCACCAGAGACAGAATCTTTGCCAATAAGCCATAGCCACATGGCAATACACAGATTAACAGAAATGGGTTAAATTAAGATGTAAGAATTAGCAAATAAGAAACTAGAGCTAATGGGCCAAGCAGTGATTTAATTAATACAGTTTTGATGGCAGAAGTTGCAAAATAATCCCACACTAGTTCAGAATTACATATAATAAAGGGTTATTTATTTAGGGGAGACTTACAGATCACTCACTGTTCTAGATCACAGTCCTCTGCATGAACAAGGAACAGAAACAGTCTAACAGCTGGAAGCAAGAGCCGGAAGCAAGAGAGCGAATGCATGCTTTACAGCTGCATTTATAGTATAAAAGATCACGCCCAATTGGGCTAGTATCTTAAATGATACTGAGGCTGAAGGAGTTCCCACAGCACCTCCCCCTTTTGTTTAAATAAGAAAGTTCCAAACCCAATAAAAAACTATACACACTAGGAACAGATATCAAGTATAAGTTGAGAATTACAACCAGCATAAACAATATTAAACAAGGAACATATACTAAATGTTTTAATAAACATTCTATCCTAAGGAGTCTAAGTCTTGTGTTGGGAATGGCTTGGCTAAGTTATAAGAGGATAGTAACTACAACTATCTAATCTTCAAGCCCATCAAAGGCCTGAGGAGGGAGATAATATTACTTGAGTAGGCAGAAAGTGTAATCAAGCAGCTTTCAAAATGTGCAGTAGCAATCACCCAAAGTATCATTTGCAATATTGAAGCAACCAACTTTGGCTAAGGCCTAGAGTAACTGACAGATCATTTTCAGAGACAGGAAATTTTTCAAAACTGTCTTACCCTGTCTTGGGAGGATTTGACAGTCTTTTTTCTTGTATTCTGTTTGCCCAATCCAGACATTGTGCACTTTTGCAGTAGTCAAGACATGGGCAGTTTCTTGCCCAAAGGCCAGTTGTGACAAAAAGAAGACAAATTCCAAGTGGAGTGTCTTTGGTGCTCAACACTCTCTCAGGAATAGATCTGTGCTGCCAGGAGCAATTGTGTCTCATATCAACAGAATCCTAAGTTATTTAAATGCCATGTTCTACAGAACTTATAAGTGGTTGAAGGTTTCCTGTCTGTGCAGAATACAATCTCTATGTATCTAAAGAACATAGTTAGTCTGACTAAAAGTATAACAAACATGAAAAACTATTGAACTATAATACTTAATACCTTTATAACTTAAAGATTAAGACTTCATATCAAAATATTAAACAATCTTTAAGCAAGTGTGCAGTAAAGGAGAACAATGACATCAAAATGTAAACAATGTATAAATACCTTAATCAGAGGTAGAAATTTATAATGCAATATAATAAATATATCCTAAAATTGTATCAGTATACAAAATGTCTTAATCAGAGGTAGAAACATACATGCATAAAATATGACAAAATAACTTTGCATAGGCATGCAAATATAGTGAACAGAAATAACAAATATAATTTGAACTTGTACCATTATACAAGAAACTATACCAGTGTAAACTATCCATAAATAATAACTCACAAGTATTAATTCTCTCATTCACTATTATTATTAGTATTGGTATTAGTGTGAATAAGTTAACACTAAATTACCTATTATCCCATTCAGTTTTAACTTTTTTTTTAGATCTCTAAGCCTACATAATTTCCACCCCAACACCCAACCCTATGCAAGTAATAATCAACCCCTAAATGTTGTCTCTAACTGTGAGGAAAAGCTTTGTTGGGAGAAGGGATATTGCTTTCTAGAATTGCTTTTTGCTGTCATGGGAGCAAAGTTTTTTCTATGGAACCCTGTAAAAGTAAAATGATGGTTAAGTTTCAAGATTGCTGTTTTGTATAATTATGAATGGTCTCTGAGTAGTGGATAGTGTCTTTTTGTTTGTTTGTTTGTTTTGAAGTTCTTATTTGGAGTTCTGGCCAGAACGTTGTAAGAACGTGCACCATTTCCGCAGCTGGTACCCAAAAACTAGTCTCATAGTAGTGCTATCAGCATCATGATGTCATATCAACCAGGTGGAGTCATTATTGTGGGGCACCATCTTCTTCCTGGAAGCTTCAAAAATTACTGCAGGAAAATTTACTGTTCACTGTGAAAAACTTAAGCATTATTTATATAGACATATATTCAATGAAAGATACAATATAAACAAAATGGGCAAG
>JAQHUG010000002.1:12985351-13011310 GCA_028555095.1 Dicrostonyx torquatus
AGCCCTTCAGCATCCTCCCATCTCCCTGTGTCACACAGCCCTTCAGCATCCTCCCATCTCCCTGTGTCACACAGCCCTTCAGCATCCTCCCATCTTTCTGTGTTGTATTGCACCACATCTTCCTCTTCTCTCTGCTGCACAGATAGTTTTTATAGGCCATGTGTGACCATCTAATTTTTTTAACTGAAAATAGATTTTTCTTTCATACAACATATTATGATTATGGTTTCTTTTCCCCCCAATTTCTTCTAAATCCTCCACACTTCCCCACCAACCAAACTCTACACCTTTGCTTTCATCAGAAAATAAACAGACATCTAAATAAAAACTAATAATGATAATAAAGTAAAAACAAACAGACCAGAATAGGGAGAAACAAGTACATGAGAAGGGAAAAGAGTCAAAAAAGAAGCACAAGAAAATTTATAAATACTTAGACCCACACATTTGTTCAAACGGAAAAACCCATTAAAACAAAATCAGAAACCATAATATATAAGCAAAAATAAAAAAAATAAATTGAAAAAATCTGCAAAAGAAATTGTTCTGACAAAGCATTTGGAGACAAAAGCCCTCAAATAATACTATTGAGTTTGTTTTATGTTGGCATGGTATATATATATATATATATATATATGTATGTATGTATGTATGTATGTATGTATGTATGTATGTATGTATAAATATACTCAGTGAGAATGGCTGGAGAAAACTAACTTTTCCTTGGTGGGTGGTTGTCAATTGAAGATAGATTCTGGGTTACAGATAGGGATTTGTGTCTACATGGTTTCTCAGAGCTGGGGGGACCCCATCAGGCTTTCACCCCTGTAGTCCTCATGCATACTCCCACTGTCTTTGTGAGTTCCAGTCTGTCAGTCCTGTTGTCTGCAGGAGGCCTTGTTTCCTTGAAGTCAACCATCCATACAGGCTCTTCCAATCTTTCTGCCCCAGCTTTCTCAGAGTTCCCTAAGCCTTGAAGGGAGAGATTTGATAAGATTGAGAGTTTCAAGGTATCTCACTCTTCACATTGTTTTGTTTTTGACTCAGACGCTTCTTAATCTCTTAGTCTAAAGCTGCTCCATTTCGTGTGTCATACATTCATTAATCCAAAAATGAGAACCTGAAATCGTGAGATGATTCAAGTGATGTGTGACTGGCTAGGTGCTGGCTCTCTCCTGCTGTGAATCTGTTGGCAGCGGCGAGTACTTCAACACCGACTGCTGAACGAGAAGATCCACACTTGGAAGGGCTAATCACAGCTACCGTAGGCAGGAACGGCATCTCTCTGGTGCCATTTTTCTGCATACTGTATCTCCTCTACTATAATGATGGCAGGAGGAGTTTTCTAGGGCCAGACTGAATCTGGGGGTAAGAAGACGGCTTCCAGGTAAAACATTCTTTGAAAGTGTCCCCACTTCCTGGCAGGAAACACTGATGGCGTGCCACTTCCTGTGTTATGCTACTGAGCAACAACCTCCCCTCGGAGCAACCTAAATCATTTCTGATTGATGTTCACACGCCGAACTCAAGGGCTTAATTTAGACTCTGACTCCGGAATTAAAGAGCATATGCCATGTGCGGATGTTTATAATGTACACTTTTCCACACAGAATTGAAAGAAAGAAAGAAAGAAAGAAAGAAAGAAAGAAAGAAAGAAAGAAAGAAAGAAAGAAAGAAAGAAAGAAAGAAAGAAAGAAAGAAAAGAAAGTCAAAGTCACAGGTGCAGCCGGCCCTCGTGGCTGAGCAGACACACGGTGAGGAAATGGACTTCAAGTACGCGTTCTAAACTCTTTCACATCAAGTTTGAAGGAGGTGTCCTTTTCTCCAGTTACCTTTAGGGGAGGTGGATCCTCTCCGTTAAGATCTATTTTGCTTGTAAACGTGTAGAAAATTCTCACAGGATACACCTCTATACTGTCTCCCACGCAGGAGTTCCCGGGTTGTGATGTTTGTGAAAGGAGAAGACAGGGTCGCGAATGTGCAGTATATTTGGCAAGCCTGCTGGGAACCCAAATTCGTCCGTTTCTGTCCTGTCATGCCTCACTTGGGACTTTCACAAGCACAGCTGTCATATGACCGCTAGAACGAAGCAACATTTCTAACTTTCCAGCCCAGATGGGGAGTGGAGCAAGAGGTCAAAGCAGCACAAGTGAGCCTCTCCCAGGGATTTCCCATGGTCTCCTTGCCCAGTATGTGTTCAAGGGATGCTGGGAAGGTAATTTAGCAGAAGGCATTGCGATCATGGCAAAACTGAGCTTTCTGACCCATGTGGAAAATACAGTCTTACCTTTTGCCTCTACCATACTGTGATGGAGTTCAGTCTGTCCACAAAAGCAGTACGTTACATACCAGACCCCGAGAGTCAAATCTCACTGAAGGTTGTGCCTTCAAAAAATTTGCATGTTGTAAATGGAGTAGGATTGGGTGGATACTCAACCATAGCTTAAATCAAGATGGCCTATCATGTTTGACAATTTATTTTCTGATTTATGTCCCCACCAACTTTATTATGTTCATCTTTATTGTTATTACAAACTTACGATCTTTAAAAAGCATTAGAAAAAAGGAAAATAAATAATTGATAATAATTCAACTGTGCCAATGCACTGTAAATGTGTTTGTGGGTCTCTTGTTATTTTGCGAGAGATGTTTGTTTGTTCATGGTGTTTGCTGAATTTCATATTACAGTTTTACAATTAGCATATGTTAGTCATTCTCCTGTTGTTACAGTTTATGACATACATTAGATATCTATTAAAACCAATACATTGCATCAGGTAGGATTACTGATAAGCAAGGAAACCAAAATGGCAGCTGCTACTGGCTGAGCATCTACTGTGTGTCAGGCACACTCTTCAGCACATTGGAGGGAATGTACCCTACTTAGCGTTTGCAGCACTCCATGAAAATCAGGGTCTCAGTATCACTCTTTAGAACATCAAGGAAACTGAGGCACTAAGATGATAGATTAACCTTTATAAAAACCAACAGTTACTGTTTGTTTAAAATAATAATATGGCCAGGTATGGTGGGACCTGCTTGTAATCCCAGCATTTAACGGGTAGAAAAAGGAAGATCAGGAGCTCAGGATCATTCATCCTCCAAGAGTAACTTCAAGGCCAACCTGAGCAACATGATACCCTCTCTCAAAAATAAAAACAATGAAATAAAATAATAATGTCTATAGTAATAAAGAGTAATCTTGCTAATATAAGACTAATACAAAAATGTTCCCCCAAAAGCAGTATTCTGCTTTAAACCTTATTACAAAAAGAAAAAACTTATTTGAAGCAGGATGACTCATATTTTGAGGATCAAAGTATGTCTATAAAGTCACATATAAAGTGCATATTTGAAAACTCCGCTGTCACACTAATGAACTGTGTCTTCTTATCCAATCTGGCCCTTCTAGTCTAATCAAATTACTGTTCTGCTATGTAAAGAACCTTGAACATTTTAAAATTGTTTGACAGTTCTTTCAGTGCCAGCTTAATCATGCTATTTTCTGCTGTGGTTTGTGCTACTTATTAAAATAATGATTATCTGTCTCAGAGTGTAAATAGCCTCACCATCTTCCTTTCGGACACAGCCTGGAGGGACTTGGCATAGGAGGTCCCGATAATCCATCACACTTTTTAGAAAAGGCAGAGATGGGATGCAGAAAGTCAGTGTGGAGGGAATCTGGCGATCTTCTAATGCCGTGGAGAGCGAGTTCTACAGTGATAACAGAGCGATATCACCAGCAAATGAAAGAACACTTCAACGTTTTCTTACAAAAGGGGGCCTGGTTAAGAAGACACCTCAAGTCCGGGGTGGTGGCACACACTTAATCCCAGCACTTGGGAGGCAGTGGCAGGCGGATTTCAGTGACCTCAAAGCCAACCTGGTCTACAAAGCAAGTTCAGGACTGTTACACAGAGAAACCCTGTCTCGAAAAACCAAATAATAAAAAAAGGACACCTCAAACCCCCCACTAAAAACTATTAAAGCATTGCATGTGTGTGCATGCACACACACACACACACACACACACACACACACACACTCATCCCTGTGGATGCCAGAAGAGCTTCTCAGGTTCCCTTGAGCTGGAGTTACAGGTGGTCATGAGTCACCTGATGTGGGGATGGGAACAGAACTTGCTTCCTCCTGAAGAGTAGCAAGTGCTTTTAACCTCTGAGACACCTCAATCTAGTCCCTTATCTAGTTATTCTTATAGGCAATAGATCCAAATGATTAAAAAAATTAATTCCTTCCAGTCACTGTTTATCTCATTCCCTACTCCCCATATGGTTAATCTCTGGATTTGACGTTTTCCCACCCATCTCTTATACGAAATGTCGGTGAGCATGGGATGTTCTCTGAGCCTTTTAGTTTCAGCCTTAGCAATATTTCCTGGAGATGTTGTTATACCAGGATGTGTCATGCTTTGTCATTGTTCTTGGAGATGTTTTGTTTTGTTTTGTTTTTTACAGCTACCTAATATTCCATTGTATGCATGTACCATAATTTAATTAGTCACTCCTCTGCTGATAAAAACTTGTGTTGTCTCTGCTCTTTTGCTTTCATGAACAATGCAATTTTGAATAACCTTGGGCGTAAATGACTCTGTTGTGTGCAAATGTGTCAGCATGATATATTCCCTGAAGTGAGATTGCTGAGTCAGAGAGCAAATACATTTGTTATTATTAAAAATAATGTCAAAATACCCTTTGTGGAGGTTGTATCATTGTATCACTGTGTCTGCAACTAGCAATGAAAGAGTTCCTTCGGCCTCTGAGGCAGAATTTTATTGAATGTTTTTATTGCTGTGGCTGAAATAATGAAAGAAAAAAGAAAGGAAGAAAGAGGGAAGGAAGGGAAAAAAGAAAGGAAGAAAGGAAGAAAAAAAGAAAGGAAGGAAGGAAGAAAGAGGGAATGAAGGAAAGAAAGAAAGGAAGAAAGGAAGGAAGCAAGAAAAGAAGAAAGAAAGGAAGGTAGGAAGAAAGAAATAAAGATAGATAGATAGATATTGGTAAATAAACATTACTTTAATTAGCAGAGCTCACAGGCTGCCTGAATAACGTAAGAGAATATTCTGGATGAACTCTTTAAATTTTTTTAAGTGGAGTATGGTGTCTTTGACACGGTGTCCTCAGATCCAATGTCTCAACACAGCTACTAGAAGAGCAACTGTGTTAATGAGGGCTTCTGGGATTCATGCTGAGAATCCTTTGTGTAAACTGTAGAGACGGAGGCAACAGCTCTTGCCCTTGAGGGGGAGAAACCAGCAGTCAGGAGTTAAACCTTGCTGTTCCGACAACAAGCCAGGATCTTGACATTGAGTTACACAGGGCTCAGTATCCCCACAAGATGATAGGTAAGGAGAGAAGCCAATGCAATAGCTGCTCTCAAGAAGGAGTATGGACCGTACCAGTCATCTAAGCAATAAAACCCATGCCTGGCAACATCTTAGACTACAAAATGTCAGGCTAGCAATATGAGGAGGAATGAAGTGGTTATGTTCTAGAGTCTCCTTCCGAGTACAATGAGCTGTTCAAGCCCACCCATGTGATGCTAACTCTCTCTAAAATGGGGCAAGCCAACAATGTAAAAAAGAGATTTACACTTACCTACGTTTATTGATATTTTAGTGTATGTATCCATGTGTGGAGGTCAGGGGACAACAAGGGGAGGCAAGTTCTCTCTTTCCACCATGTGGATCTCAGGGCTCCAGCTCAGGAGCACCTTACCCACTGAGACATTTTGGTAGCCAATACTTATACATATTTTAATTAAAAGTACTGAGGAAATGGCTCAGTCAGTAAAATGGCTCCTACACAAGCACAAGGACCTGAGTTGGAACCAGCGTGTGGTAGCTTGCACCTGTAACCCCAGCAGTGGAGCCATGAAGACAAGGGCATCCTGAGAGCTTAATAGCCAGTTTAGCTCAACCACTGACAGACAGTAACAGAGATTCTCAGCATCTAGCTCTGGCTTACACACACACACACACACACACACACACACACACACACACACACACACGTGACTATGTTAACACACACCACAGGCATATGTATACACACACTAAACACACAAAACTCATTTGTGCTTTGCATGTGTGGGAGGGTGCAATTGCCTGAGACTATGCATGTGGGGGTGATAGCATGGCTTCAGAATTTGTATGCATCGCTTCTTTTCTTGGGATAGGGTCTCTTTACAAACCTGAAGCTTGCCATTTCGGATGTGCCTGCTGAGCAGTAAGCCCCCTGGATCTTCCCGTCTGTCTCCCAGTGGTTGGCTTTCTAGCAAATATCCCCACGTCCAGCTTTTACATGGGTTCTGAGCCTGATGCTGTGTCGTGAACACTTTGCCCATTGAGCCATCTCCTCAGCTCCCTCAAAGCACCTTTATGAAAACCACTACCACTGGAAATGAATAAAACTTACATTATTATTTAATGGGACAGAATTTTTAATTAAACTTATATTCCAGGATAGTCTACTTAGAATTATTTTAGATTTCTGGCATGGATATCTATTAGATAATTATTCCCTGGTTGCTAAATATTTAACTAAAACATATGTGGAAGCACATTTCTGAAATGCTGAGTTCAATATATACTATAAATCTACTTTATTTGAAATCTTATTGTTTTGGCAACAATCTGTAGGGGGTTGGAGAGATGGCTCATCACTTAAAAATAACCTAGGTTCTATTCCCAGCACCCACATGGCATCTCACAATCATCTGTAATTCCAATTCCAGACGATTCAGCCTCCTCTTTTGGCCTAGATGGGTACCAGGCATACATGTAATATACAGACATACAAAGCCACACATACATAAAATAAATTAAAATTAAGAAATATATATAGAATAATATTGGAGAGACTACCCAATTAAATACGTGGCCTTCTACACTCAGAAATTTTATTTTGGGTTACTAATAGATATACACATAATTTCTCACCAGTGAACATTAAGTAGCTTTGAAAAACAACTTTGTAAGTTCAAGGAAAGTATTTTGTGGGGAAACAATACAGAGCTGAGGCTGTCACTGTCAAAAGTTCAGCTGAAGAAGCAGTCACTCCTCATGGATGTGGCTCTGTCTAACAAAGGTTATTTTAACCTGTCAGGTGGCTCTTCCTACAGCAGCAATCTGTCTGAACATAATCTTGTAGAAGCAGTCTTTTCTATTTTACATTTTCTATTTGAACCAATATAGGGGAAATCATAGAACTTGAAGGCAGAAAGCCTTTCGGGACTGTCTCCTTGGTGTGTAAACGCTTCTTTTCCAACCACTTGTTATGTGCCTCTCGTGATTCCAACAGACGCCGTCAGTCTTAGCTCCATTTTCGACTGTATTATAATGGTTATTTTCACAGGGCGCTGTTTCGGTACCTTCTTTACTCGTCTCTGTGCAATCAATTTGAGATTAATCGGTTCCTCAAACGCCACTTTCGTTATGTAAATTCTCTGCTGAGAAATCATCAGGATCATCTTTTATTTAGACTCATGATTTTCAAGCTTTTAACAGTAGAATGTTGCCCCCAATGGGAAACTTTTGTGGAATCCCTGTGTATTAAATCAATGAAGGCAGTATTTTATTTTTATTACATTTTAATTAATTAATTTATTTATTTAATGTGTTTGTGTGTGTGTGACGGAGCCTTGTGCAGGTCAGAATATAACATGTGGGGGTTGTCTCTCTCCTTCTGCCATGTGGGTTACAGGGCTCCAACTCACGTTGTTAGGGTTGGCAGCAAATGCCTTTACCCTCTCTTCTATCTGTATTTTTAAAGATCTTCTGATAGAGCCAAACAATGAAAACCATGAGGCTATTTTGACTCACACAAAAAGAAATATAACTGAAAGTGAAAGTCTTCAGATTTCAATATTGCTCTGTTTTGTATTAGGATGAAAAGATTTGTTTGTAAAAACAAGTGAAAGCTGTCAATAAGTTTCTTTGTAGTGACCAAGTTGGTGATCAAGAGCATCAAGATGACCGGAAGTTTTCTCAAGGTTTTCCACGGCACTGATGCTTCAGGTGGAAACCAACAGACTGAATGTGTGGACAGGTAGTCTGGGTGCTTGTTTCCTTTAAGGCCTAAAATTTGGAAGAATTTAAGAACCAGGTTTGTTCAAGCTCAATTCCTCCAAATCCTGGGTTCAATGTGTGTGGTGTGTTCGGCAAGAGGGGCTTATGATCAGATTCTGGGAGCCAAACAAGGGCCACAGCAACAACCTATATTGTTTTGGCTGCCTTTTGTTCTAAAACCTTTCCTTCATAAAAGGATTTTAGGTTCTTTTATAGCTTTGATGTAGATGTTCTGTGTATGAAAAAATGAAAATAAATTGGATATTTTTCCAGCTTAAACTTGTGCATGCTCTCAAGCATATATATTATGTATATATGTATATATACACAACACACACATTATGTATAATATGTAACACACAACTATGATTTATATAATACATACATTATATACATATATAATATATTCATAAAACTTTTTTTTCCAGAAGAACCAGTCTTGTCTACCCCTGGGAGAAAGCGTTTCCTGTTTGCTGATCTCTGTAAACACTGTAAGTAACTGGTTTTCTGCCCTCCCTCCTTGTTCCCTGTGATTCTGTACAGTTCTCTCTGGGGATCTTTCCCCAGAACATTTAAGACAGGCATGCCAGGACAGCTGGCCTTCAGCTCCTCAGCCCCTAATCATCATGTCCCGAGTACACATTAGGCTAAGGGATGACAAACACCAAGTTGTCCCTTTACCCTGAGTGCTTCGTGTGGTGTCGTTGGCCATTTTTCCTGTTGTTGCCAGAATCCAGTTTGTGCACTTGACCCTGAGTTTGAGGAATCTCGTCTGGAGATTTGCCCCACACCACAAGTAGCAAGGGTGTTTTTCATGTCGTGTTTATCTTTTAAAACACTTCACATCTTCTTGCTCTCACGCTCTGAGTTTCTCAGCCTTTTAACACTTTCTTTGTGATTTTTGGTAATCATTGTTGGACAACGCTATGAAGCCAAGCACAGATTTGGCAAACGAGACGTAGCCCACAAGCCCAACAGTCCAGGGTGAGCGGACTGCACGGCTGGAGGCAACATCTACCAGTGCGGGCAGGGCGCTCTGTAAGCTTTGGAGAGCTGCCTGGTGGGGCGGTGTGTGTGTTACAAGTGTATCAACTGAAGCTCCCTGGCGTTTCTGCAGAGAAGTACACCTGGATAAAAGTGACTGAAGTCTAGCACTAGGAAAAGATGACTACATTTTGGAGTAAAGATTAAGAAACTTAGTCTTTGAAAAAAAAACACGCCATAGCAATAGTTCAAACTTTGTAACTTACATGATGTCAGCAGTGACCAATCACTCAGAGACAATATAAATCAATGGATTTGGCTATGTCCCAATAAAACTTTATAAATTCAGGTAGTGGACTATGTGGCACTCAGACTGCCATTTTCTCACCCCTGTATTACAGTGTAAACAATTCTTGTTGATATTACCGTACCTCTACCTCAATATATTATCATTACATTCTCAGATGCTCTAGTTTCATTTCTGTTTTTGTGCAAAACAAAACAAAACAAAAAAACCCTGACGAAAAGCAGCTTAAGGGAGAACGGTTTTTCTTTAGCTCACGGTTCCGATTCACAGGACATTGTTGCAGGGAAGTGGAAGCAGCTTCTGGGACACATGAAACAGCTAGTCAGGTCACACCGGCAGCCAAGAGCAGAGAGAAATGCACACGTGATTTTACTTCACTCTTAGACAGTCCGGCCCAACCTCGGGAATGGCGCTACCCACAGTGGGCTAGGTCTTCCCGCATCAGTTAGTGCAATCAAGACGACTGCCTCTCCCTCCCCCGTTCCCCACCACGTCTCCCGCAGACAGGCTCTGACTCCTTCCAAGACACTAGATAGGGTTAGTTGAAAGAATTAAAACCAACCATCACAAGTCATCATTAAAATCAGATAGCTACACATTCTTCTCTACTTCCCTTGAGAGGTGGAGTCTAGATCTCTCCTACCTTGAACAGTGGTAAATAGAATGCTGTGCCTGTGTTCTTCTGAGCCCTGCAAAGCTGGATTTAAAAAGTTCATAGCTCGCTCCTGAGCCTCTTAGAACACTGATGTACTGTCGCTGCTCTAGAGAGGGTGGGACCTGGAAGGATGGAATCAATAAATGAGGAGGACTAAAGCCTCATTCAGAAGCCAACTTTGTCACTCTGGGTGGTGGCTCAGCCTTTAATCCCAGCACTCGGGAGGCAGAGGCAGGCAGATCTTTGTGAGTTCGAGGCCAGCCTGGTCTAAAAGAGTGAGTTCCAAGACAGGCTCCAAAGCTACAGAGAAACCCTGTCTCGAAAAACAAAAACCAAACCACCACCACCAAAAAAAGTAACCACATTTGGGGCTGGAAAGATGGCTCAGCGGTTAGGAGCACAGACTGCTCTTCCAGAGGACCAGGGTTTGATTCCCAGCACCCACATGGCAGCTCACAACTGTCTCTGACTCCAATTCCACAGGATCCAACACCCTCAAGCAGACATATATGAAGGCAAAAGCACCAGTGTGTATAAAATAAATAAGTAAAAATTTAAAAAAAAGAAGCCAACTTTATTCAGAGTTTCAGCCAATTTATACTCTGAGGGTTAAAAGGAGTCGAATAATAAAGTACAATCACAAGGGCAAGCCACACATGGCCAAAAAAAGAAAAAGTGTTTCCATTAAAGGCATACAAACAAATAACAATATCCAGTTGCAGTGAATAATTGGAAGTAAATTCGCTCGTATCCACTCCACCAGGGAGGGGCATGAAAGCCCAATCTAAGGACAAGTTCATGTTTTTGGAGAAACTGAGGTCACAAGACTTGGTTTCTTTGAGTTTTCTCACAAGCACTCAGAAATCTCCTCACAAGACTCCGTTCTTGGACCATGTTCCGACAATGTACCGATATGTTCCAAATCTGACAACCCTGTGGTTTCTAGTATGAAAGAAGTGGATACCAAGGCCCTGAAGGAAGAGATGCCATGTGGATGGGAGGTTGGGTGAGCAAAGCATTGAAGTACTAATGTAAACGAGGAAGCCATCTTTCAGCGGGACTTAAGTGTGTGTGCCTCGCTAGCACACGCCCAAATACCACACTCTACCTTTATCAAAATTGATCCAGATGCTGTTTGTATTATTTTAAGCTATTCTGAGGTGTTGCAACTAGTCCAAGGATTCAGGGTTTATCTACTAGGAGACAGACCACTAGAGCAGCAGCACGCTGCCCGCTGGCTGCAGGTAAGGTAGTATCTGGATGGGTTGTGTGTGATTCAATGTCCTCAGAAACAGATTTTCCAGAGATGACAGTGAGGCCCCATCAGGAAAAGGGGTAGAGGCCCCAGAAAGTCAGAGGGGAAGGGTCAGCAGGCTACCATGTTAATGATGGGGCCCAGCAGTGTTGTCTGTTGGTGACCTGAGAAAGACAGTAACAGTGTGGTGACACTTAGAACCCCGGGTTTTGTCTTACACATGCCTCCTGTATACTGGGTATAGTTTCTGATGTATGCAAAGAGGGCAGTCTCTGAATAAAAACGTGCTTATCTGGGCTATATATTTTTACAATTATATGTGCAATGAAAGGAGAGGAGAGCTACTACATGGGGAGTGGGGTACAAGGGAACAGTGTGTGGGGGATGAATTGTACAAGGAATGATGATTATACATGTATGTGCAAAAATGTCCTAATGAAACCTATGATTTTATAACCTAAAAAAATCCTTCATTAACAAGTTAAATAAAGTAAAATACTGCCCAAAAAATAATTAGATGTGTAAAAATTTGAGTTTAGTGTTGACAGTTTTTGAGCTAACAGTCAAGCTACCGTGAAGAAATAAACAACAGAAGGGTCAATATGCAAAGGCCATCTTTAGTTCAATTCTGTGACAGGTGGCTCATTATGCAGCGAGAGATAAGGAGAACAACCATCCAACTATGTTATATTGCATTATTTTCAGGTACCTGTATTCTATTTGCCAGATCAAATCTCACATGTCTTCAGAACATAGCAGATGCCATCAGCATTCTGTATTCTGCACAGGTCTTGAGGCAGTACTTTGTGGATCATTGCCACATAATAAACCTTCCTCTTGAATGATATCTGCAGGTGTCTCGATGGTCAAAGAAGTCACTACCCTCCGTTGGGTAGATCATATTCTTGAGACTCTCATTCCTGACAGCTTTAGTTTGAGAAATATAATTAACACATCACTGATCAGGTAAGAAGTTTTTTGTTGTTTGTTTTCAATACTATTTGAAGTCCTGGTTGTACTTTGAAAGCATTATGCCATATCTAACACTAGTTGGTGTGCTATCACTATTAGGTAATATGTTTGAAGCTGTTAAACTTGTTAACTAGACTCCTGTCACATTTGATCAATGCAAATTAAACAAATGCTATCCCAAGTTATCTGCTGAACTTCATGGAGGATTCTTAGGTGTCTCAGGGGCCAGCATTAAGAATGGGATACAAGGCCTTTCTCCAATGGAATTGCTATACATAAAGAAATAAAGCTAGTGTGTGTGTATGTATATGTATATATATACATATATATATACATACATATATAAGAAGAAGGTAATGAAAAATGAAGTAAATACAAAATAGAAGAAGATAGGAGGGGAGCTGGCAGATAACAAAATCAAGGCTGATTACATAAAGCAAAAAAAAAATCTCAAACTCAAAGTGAATTTTATGGTGGATTTTACAGGTCATATTTGAAAAGACAGAGACTATCCAAGTTTCATGTAGGCACTATACACTTTCATTATGTAAATAATGAAATAGTATTATTTTGGTAAAGATTTTGGCTATTTCTTTTAGAAGTAGTGAGATACAAAATAGCTGCATGTCATTTGAGATGAATGGAATAAACCAGTGTGCTCCTGAAAAATAAAGAACAAAGCAAGACGGGCTCTTTTGCTTTGCTTTTTTATTTGTTTGGCCATGGGAAGCAAGGAGCATGCATATTTTAGAGAGTAGGGCAGACCCACTATAGTGTACTTGGAGAATTGACCATGTCCATGTAGACAAGAACACACAGTTCTCTCTGTATTTAGAAGGGGTAGAGAACATTGTGTTTCTAATGACAGTGTTTTGTGATTATTAGCTAGAAAATAGAGATTTATGAAAGGTTTCGGAGAAAGAGTTGAAATTGGTTTTTGAAGATTTTCTTGGCAGTAGGAAGCAGAAAGTTCAATGTATGGGGATTTTCAGTCTGTCCTAAAACACACTTGAGGTTATTAAAATAGTTTCAGTGAAGAGGTTGTACACCATGATACCTTAAAGTGACTTGTGTGCCGGTTCCAGAAAGGCAGCTCTGAAGATGGTCGTGGAAAGATACTAACTAGGCTTCAGAATTAGAAGGAAGAGAAACCCAGTCTGTCAAGCTAAAACAAAAGATTGGGGATAAATTAAGATCACCTTTTCCAAGACTCTTGAAAGAAAATTGCAGGTCAGAACACTTTCCTACCAGTTGGAGTTGGGAAACCCCAGCTCCTTCATACCCGTGTTTCTGAGCAGGATTCCCCTTTATCACTGTGTCTTCTTGCTGGTCCGCTTCCTTTTCCAACCCTCTACTGTGCTCTTGTCCTTAGCTAGTACTTTGCAATGTACTAGGTAAACATGGCTTTGCTCACAGCTCTAGCTTTTCCCACAAGAGGCCTCAGCTCCAGCTTCTCTGCTTCACAGGCAATAGTGTTAGCTATTACTTGAGAAATCTCTGGCAGCAACAACTGATTAGCCCAAGTGGCTTTTTCTCCCCAGATCCTAAGGTAGGTTGTGAATGGAATGGTTTCATAGAGAAGATGGTGTATTCAAACAGCTGATGGCCATGAAAGGGTAGAAATGGGGACCGTACCAGTCACAAGAATTGGAACCTGGCCTCTCCACAGAGGTCGTGATGGGTTTGGGATAAAGGGCATCTTATCAATAGTAGCTCATTGTGAACCTGACAACTACCTACATGGGGTTCAGAATTTGAATCCAGAAATCAGGAAAACAAAAGTGTCAATATTGGAAGAAAGTATATCAGGAGTCAGTTTTGTAGGGGAATAGTGAGCTAAGTTACCAATCTTTAGAGACTAACATGATGATATTCTGTCCGAATTTTCTTGTAAATGGAGAGTATGTTCCTGAGGCAAGACTAAATAATAGATGGTGATCGTGAAACATTCTGCTTTGAATGTAGTAATGCAGTGGCTATTAATAAATAAACTCTAAATGTGAATGAATGAAATACCTTGCATGAAGTTTCAGGAAACTTAGCCTCTGTTTCTATGCCCATTAAGTTTGGTGAGAATACAAAAATAAAAAATAAATATAAAAAAGGTGAACAGCACTATCCAGGAATCTCATCTCTTTAGTCAAAGAAATCAATTAAAATTATGAGAAATAAATTTTTTTTTCATGGAGAAGCTGTTGGATTCTGGACGTCTTGACCTCAGCTATTTGCTAATAGAGAGAGAAATTTGGGCAGGAAATGACTTTTATTAGTATTTGCTTGTTTGTTTTACCACTTTGAACATGTTCTTCCTCTCTTAGTCTCCCAAGAGACAGTAAATTCTCTGCTCCTAATTATTCTTTCTGTACTGTGTAGAGTAAATCAATTTCTTTATCATGAATCTGACATGATCTAACTCCTCACCACCTTTCTTTCCTTCTGAAGAAACTGCTGATGTATTTCACTGTGGCCTGAAAAACACTCAAGCTGTGCTTACAAAACCAGTAGCCTACATGGGGCACATAGCTGCAATCCCAGTACCAGGTAAGGTCGGTAGGTAGATGGTGAGTTCAAGGCGAACCTGGGCTATGTGTTGAGACTGTGTCTACACAAAAACAAAACATGATGGCCTAGAGCTGTATAGTTAAAGACCGAAGAAAATTCAGAACCAACTTTTATATACTAAATCTGCTGCATGCTTTACCAAACAATGGGAGTGATAACTGTAACAGCCAAGGCACGGATCAACTCCTGGAGCATTTGCACCTCTTCCTGGTGGGTGTTTGTGCCCCATCTGTATTTACACTAGCAGCGCCACTCTTTTCCCTAGTTGTACTCCTGAAGATAATAAAAAGGTAAGTATCCATTGGTAAAACTAGCTAATTGTTTAAGCTTTGAGTGTGCAATTCATATATTTTGTACAAAATTTGAGAGATAAATAGTGATCACCCTTTGAAACTCAACCCTTAACTACCCAAAGACTTTGACTGGTAACCAGTGTCTTTTGTAGACTTCCAGAGATCAACCATTAATATGCAAGTATATGCAAATTTCAGCACATACACAGAAAATTTTGTGCACAGGTAGAAGTTATGTGTTTTGCAGATACCTTCACAGCAGAACACAGACTTATCTCATTCCATCCAAGTATCTGTTGTTCTGACTAGCCCCAGTTCTTTAACAGGACTCCTTTGGTATACCTTTCTCTCGTTCCTTTTCCTCTACAGTAGGAAGAATGCGACAGCGACATCAAGGGCTTTTCTTTGCCCATATGTGCAAATACAGTTTTTAAATTTAATGATAAGAAAGTAGGAGGATTTTCCCAAAGAGCATGTGCATTTTCAATGACTTTAATGGATGCCAGTTAACCTCCGGGGAGTATACACTAAAGGCTTAAGGAGACCGGTTTCTTCACAGCTTTGCCAAAGCAAAGTGTCATCAGATCTGTTGATCTTTGTTAGAATCAGAATGAAACATGGTAGAATACAGCTAATTTCCACTCTGTCAGCTTTCTTAGACGCTGAGCGTGTTTTCAATGTTTAACGTTAGTGTTTCCGTTCTCATCGCAGCATTATTTTATAAACTTTCCCCAAGGCGTTAGTGGTCTTTTAAAATTATTCATAGTAACTTTTTATATAAAAAACTATCACTATTCATAATAAAAATTTTCTCCATAGATATAGATATATATATATTGACTTTACCCAAAAAACTTTTCACATTCAGATTTTAAATATATTTAAATTTGGTAAAGCTTCCTCATCTATGTTAGCAAAAAAAAAATCTCTTACTTTCTTCTAATTATGTCATAGTTTTATTTTAATTTTGAATATTTGATCCATTTCAAATTTATTCTGATGTAGGCTGAGTAAAAATTCACCTTGAGTTTTACAGAGACTCCATTATTGCATTATTATTTATGGATCATAATGCTTTTCTCCATTGATGTAAAAGTTCACCTGTATCATTTGTTAATTTTATTTGGGGGTTTGCTTTATAACTCGATGTTCTACTTTTCTTTGTCCGGGTGCATGTGTGCTGGCACAACACAGTTTTAGATCCCATAATCCGTTGTCTTCCTTTATGACTCAACAGTTTTCGCAGAATTTCCCTCCCTATTCTTGTACGTTTACCTTTTCATGGGATAGCTGTGCAGCTCAAAAGATCACTTCAGGCTAGAGAGATTGTTCTGGGGTAAACAGACTGCTGTGAATCATGAGGACATGAATTTAGAGCCCTAGAAGCCACATGGTGGCCCACCTGTCATCCAGTACTTGGGAATGGTGACAGGGGATTCCTGAGGCAAGCTGGTTAGGGTAGCTAGAATACCTAAATGCTCTGGGGTCAACTGAGAGAATCTACTGAACCCGACCCGCAGGTCCAGTTATTCAGGGTCCGAAGAGGCTCCTACTTGAAAATCATGGGCGAGAGAAAAGAAGGAGACCAAGCAAATTTCTCTTGTCAAGGTCTCTCTTTATTAGGGAGCAAAACCAGTATATATACAGCTCCGAAATGGGAAGCTGCTTGAGTCCCTAACAATCTACCTCAATATGTACACTAAAGAACAAGTGAGAAAGACATTTTATGCCAGCCTCTGGCCTCCACAGACATGCATGTAAGCACATTTGTGTAACACGCCTACACACATGCAAACATACATATACAAAAAAAAAACCCAATTGGTTTCCTATTGAGATAATGAAAAAACTGGCAGTTAATTTAGGCACACTCAAGATAAACAGTAACATACTGGATTATTTCAGATCAAGTATATTTTAAAATGCACATCAGATTTTATTAACAACTTTTATCATAAGTAAAAATTTAATATTTTGTCAATTATCTTTTCAGAATCTGTGAACATACGTATACTGTTTCTTATTCTTTTACTTGCTAATGTAGTCAAATATATTATTGGTATTTTAAATGAAACATTCTTGTGCTTCTATTATGATCCCATCTTAATCTAAATCAATTATTATTTAAAATAAGATCAATCTTACTTGCTAGCTTTTAGACTTTTATAGACCAATTATGGTGATACAGTTTATTTGATTTCTGGTTTTATGGTAACTCTGTCAGGTTTTTACAATGACTGTCTAGATAGTCAAGTACTTTGAAAAGATTTTTGAAACGACCTTTATTTATGTTCTCTGATAGTTTAATTGGCATTGGATTTCCCTATTCATTAATATTTCAGACTGCATACTTGTAAAATACCTGGCTTTTCTACATTTTTAGGGAAGAGGGTAATAAAAGAGCTTTTGGGGGTGACTTTTCACTATTTATTGTTGTTACTTTTTCTTAGAAATAGGGTCTCACTGTGTGGATCCTGCTACCCTGGAACTCACTAAGTAAGTCAGGCTAACTTAGAATTTTCCTGCATTATGCTCCTAAGTGCAGATTTTAAATGTATTTAAATTTGGCAAAGCTTCCTCAGCTAGCAAAGAAAAGTCTCTTATTTTCTTCTAATTATGTCATAGCTTTATTTTAATTTTGAATATTTGATCCATTTGGAATTTATTCTGACGTAGTATAATATATAGTATATAATAATTATATAGGCTAGAGCCACCATGCCCATGGGATCTGTACTGTTTTCTTTACATTTTCTACTTCATCTGTGGTAGTTTGGTAATTATAGTTTCCTGTAAAATCATGCATGTATCACAATGGTTTTCAAATTATTTGTTTCAGAGTTAACTAAAATAATCTCTCATTCACCATATACTTAGGTTACTTTCTTGTTTTCATTCCTAATTGACAGATCAGCTGGTAGCACTTCTAATTTATTGTTCTCAAGTAATCAACCTTTGGATTTTTCCTGTTCTGTATCCTGGTGCATTTAAAATCTTTATCCTTCGAATCATATAACTGTAATTCTTATTAATTTGACAATTTTCTTAAGAAAAGTCACCTTCAGACATATACAAAAGTCATATATAATCATTTATATCTTCAGATAAGTGAATTCCAGATTTCTTTTTTCTGATGCTGGACAAGGACAAAGGGCAAGGACAAAGGATTGATGCAGTTCCTTGAGTCCTAGAGAAGAGCTGGAGATGACAAGTGTAACAGAGTTAGGGAAAATAGGAGAAGTGTGTTGCTTCATGGGCTCTTATTCTTACACACATGCATGTGTTCCTATGACAACCTCAACGTGACAGAGGTAGAAAATACACTAAAATTTATTGGGAAAGTGTTAAAGACACAGGTTGACTATGTTAATGAAAATCCAGGTATTTGTTCTTCCCAATGGCTGTCCACAGAGGGAAACTTCCAGCTAGCCAATCAAACCCCCAGGGAGGCAGTTTTAGCCACCCAAACTCTCACAAGAAGGAATGGAGCAGGGCGATGGGTGGTGCCCTCGACAGTCCAGTGATGCCCAGCAGTGGAGAGCTTCTGCACATTCCGTGTTAGCATTATTCTTCCTACAAGAGATACAAGCATCACCTCCGCTTTTCAACGTTCTTCAGCATGCTCTTCTCTACCCACCCCTCCAATACCCTTGGTTATCAGACCTCTCGCCAGACCTTACTTGCCCTGTCTAATCACACACAAGTCTTGCTGGTTGCAAATTCAGAATCTGTCTCACATGTCCTCATCTCTTCTCGGGGTCTCTTTCTGAGTCTAGGACTTGCTCATCCCACGAGCTGGCTGCTATGTTAGGCTCCCCTCAGCCCACTGGAGGCCAGTTAGTTAGCTGCTGTAAAGCGAACAACTTGAAAAACCTCACAGGCATAACACAGTAAAGGTTTATTTCATAATCACATCATAGTTTAGTGCAAAATAAAGGTTTAGTTCCTTTTCGCAGCATAGTTTAATACACAATAAAGATGCGGCTTACATTTGTATGATAGCTTCACAGACAATAAAGGTTTAGTTCACATTCCCGTCAGAGCTGCGTACAGGTTATGAGGTGGGATAGGGTAGAGTCAGCATTGTTCTTTCATTTTGTCAGGATTCTGGGCTCCATACAGGGCTCCATCCCTGAGTGTCCGTTGCACTGTCAGCCTCCAGCCTGGAGGGGAGCAAATGCAGTGATGACTGACAGCGTTTCAGAGCCTGCAGGCAGTACACATACATCCCACACACATCCTTCTGGTGGAGAGGAACTCGTGGCTGCCTTATAGTAAGAGGCATTGAAAAATGCGGTAGCTCAATTTTATACCCAAGTTCAAAAACAAACAAACAAACAAGCTAACAAAAAAAAAGGTGATTTTTGTTGTTGTTTGTTTTGGGGTTTTCCCTTTTTTTTTCTTTCTCTTTTTTGTTTTGTTTGGTTTGGTTTTTCAAGCTCTATGTAGCTCTGGCTCTCCTGGAACTTGCTCTGTAGACCAGGCTGGCTCTCTGAATTCACAGAGATCTGGCTGCCTCTACCTCATGAGTGCTGGGAATAAAGGCCTGCACCACCACTGCATGGTTAAAAGAAACATGTTATAGTAAAAACATTGTGTGGATATATATATATAGAGAGAGAGAGCCTTAGTCAGTCTCTCTCAGCCTGTGTTGCACTAAGTCATTGAACATTTACTAAATACCATGAATAACTTTACTAAATACTGTGATGCCACTCAATGGGTGCAAACAAGCACACATTACTTCACTTATGCATTCTTTAAAACTGTATGTGCATAGATTTGCATGTATGCATACATATAAAGCACTTTCCTACAGGATAAAGGAAGATTCTGTTCTAGCTTGCTTCCTATACTTGTGATAGCCACCATGACTGAAAGCAAGTGGGAATGGGGGAGGGTATATTTCATCTTACAGATGTCAGTTCATCATGAAGGGAAGTGGAGGCAGGAGCAAAAGACAGGAACCTAAAGGCAGGAACCGAGACAGAGACCATGGAGGATCACTACTTACTGGCTTGCTCAGCTTGTTTTCTCTTTTCTGGACCACTTGCCCAGAGCTCATGCCACACACATAGGAAGCTGGGCATTTCCACATCAATCATTAATCAAGAAAATGTCCCCACAGACTTGGCTACATGACAATGTAATACAAGCATTTTTCTAATTGAGGTTTCTTCTTCCTGGTTTAATCCCACTTGTATCATGCTGAAAAGCAAGAATTCACGCACACACACACACACATACACACACACACACACACACAAACATATACACGTATATGCACTAACAACCACAAGCCCAAATCAAGAAAATAGAAACTAACAGTGAGACAGCTGTGGTGGTGCACTCCTTTATTCCCAGCACTTGGGAGGCAGAGGCAGGCAGATCTCTGAGTTGGAGTCGAGCCTGGTCTACAGAGTGAGTTCCAGGACAGCCAGGACTACATAGAAAAACGCAGAAAAAAACTCTGTCTTGAAAAAATAAAACTCAAAAATAATAACAACAATAAACTAGTAGTGAGAAAATTAATACATGTACATTTTGAGTCTTAAAAAATAAAATAAAATCATACATCCTTAGCCAAACTGTTCAGTGAAGAGAGGTGAATATTGGAAAGGCGAACCTGGGCTACACTGTGACCTTGTCTTTAAAATCAAAAATTAAAGAGAAAAAGGGACATTAAAACCAGAATGAAGGGTAGATTATGAAAAGAAAGGAAGAAATTACAAAATAATATTCCTTTGTACATATATACCATGTTCTTTAACAACTGCTGTAATTTAAGTAAATTCTACAATATGTATGAAATGTGAGACTATGACCAGGTCAAAGTTAATTCCGGGGGTATAAGAAATGAGATAGAGAAAAATCAAATCATAAAGCAACTGAGCAACTCAAAATCGTGCACCAAAATGATCTCAATAAAGCCAAACGCAAACTATAGCATTGAGCAGAAATGGGCTAACAGTTGAAAAGAGCAGACTATCCGAGTGGATTGTGAAATACCAACTGCCACCGTGTACCACGTATCGTCTGGAACAACACAGAAAAGTTGAAAGAACTGGAGAAAACTGCACCATGCAGAAAAAGTGACAGTGAGTTAGGATGACTGGTATTAAACCTAAGGCGTTAGAGGAATTTACACCAAGAAACCTTTGACAATGTTCAGATTCTGTGCATGGGTTCATGTGATTCCAGCACATGTAAGGCAAAAGTTAGTAGAAAGTCCAAGCAGGAATCCAAAATACTGAAATACTGTATAATTGCTTCATTTTCTTTTTTTTTTTTTAAAAAAAATAAGATTATTTATCTGAGTCTATTAATCTGTTGGTTTTAAGGTTTTTTTTTTTTAGGGAAATTGTGGATAAAGGTTAATCAATGCAGTTGTAGTCAGGAGCCTGAATTCAACTCTGAGAAGGGACAGGAAGAGTGCTCTCTTGGTAAGGGGGTCCTTCTCCTGAGTCTACTGCCTCCCTCCCGTCACCACTTTTCTCCTTCGGCCACTAGACTGCCCTCAAATTATTTGAAACCTTGAGTCTTCAGAGAAGCAGCAGTGTGACTTCATTAAAACACAACAAAAGACATCAAGTAATCTTGAAAAACAAAAACAAAACAAACAAACCAACAAGAAAACCCACATCAAGTAGCAACACAGTCACGGAAATGAAATGTGTAGAAGTTGTCTCTCCTATTATTATAATTTTTAATATTTTTGTTTATGTTTTCATTTTTGGTTCTTGTTGCTGTTGTATTTGTTTTTCGTTTTGTTTTGGTTTTTCTTTTTTCTTTTTTTTTTTTTACTTTTTGAGACAGGATTTCTCTGTGTAACAGCCCTAGGTGTCCTGGAATTTGCTTTGTAGACCTGGTTGACCTTGAACTCACAGAGACCCCTCTGCCTCTGCCTCTCAGAGGCTGGAACTAAAGATGTGTGCCATTACTGTTTAGCATTACTCTGTGGTTTTAAAAACGCATTCTTATGCAACTCAATCCAGCCTCAAACTCCCTATAGATGACTGAGGATGACCTTGAACTCTTGATCCTCCTGCTTCACTGGGATTGCCTGTGAACTATCACACCTGGCTCACTTGTAATCTTTTTTATGATTCTTTCAATTATTTGTTTTTCTGCTTTGGGTTTTGTTTGATGGTGATGTGCATATGAGACAGATGCTCTAAGACAGGCAAATGGACACACTAGTAAAAATCTATTTCTCTTGCTTCTGTCCCCCAAACCCCAGGTCTAAATTATAGAGGCAAGCCAGGATACCAAATAGTAGGTCTACAGACCAACGATCTTTGCTTCTTTTCCCCTCTTATCTACTTATTCTAAGCACACATCCGTATCAGTTTTTAGAGAAGCACATCCTTTTTCATCTCCTACAAAGTACATTGCATGGGTGAGTCACAGTTTATCTAGCTGGCAGCTCCTGAAGGTGAGTTCTGGTCATTTGCCATCCCAGAAGACATAACAACACCTTTCTGTGTCTACCTTTGGGTCCTTGCCAGAGCATATCTTTAGAATCAGTTCTCTAAAGTGAGTAAGGCTCTATTTCCACAAGCCATCGCTGATGGACAGAAGAAAGTACCTATGGGTCTGAAGCAGGCAACTGGCACTCTAAACCCAACCTTTACACTATTGGTGCCAAGTGAATTAGATAATTCCTCTCGTTTGACCCTGTTTCTCTTTTCCTATAGCACAAAGATGGTGAGGAAGAAGAAAGACAAAGAGGTATAGACAGAGGGGAGGAGGGATACAGGAAGGGAAGAAAAAAAACAAGGCTAGGAAGTTACTCTAAGGCCACCTGATAAACCTTATTAGATCCAAAATCCAAGATTTGTGAGAATCTAAGTCCTTACCAACGTGTATGGGAATCTTTGTGCTTGCTTCTTGGTGAGTCTTTCTCCTCTGGGTAGATCACCTCTGCATGCTACCTGTAGCCTTTATGCCACCCACCCATGACGCCTACAACAGACCCACATACAACCATCATGCAAATTCAGACACTGACTGTGGGGAAAGTACCATAGGTCGGCCTCGCTTCACACAGCTCCAAGACTTTGGATAGGTTTTTACCCTCTTTAGTGTCTTCACTCCTCCCGCCACCATGGCCATATCTCTCCTCTCTCTCCCTCTCCTCTCTCTTCTCCCTCTGTTTTGAGCTTTGGTTTGATTTGGTGTGCAGCACTGGGGATGGAATTGACCAGAAAGAGAAAAACATGTGTAAGGACTTGAAATGCACTGGTCCGTAACAGAGCCCTTGTCTTCTTGTCTGGTTTTCCTACTCTAGCGCCAGCAAGGCAAGAAAAACAAAATGAATGAGTTACTCTAATGGACTGTACAGGCTTTATTTTATATGTACTGTACATGACTAAATCACTACACCCATGGGGAGAAGTTCAACAGATTTGTACGCTAACAGTTGTTTAAAAAAAAAAATGCTGTGCCCCTGAACACTGGTGAAAGCAAACTAATGAAATCTGTATTTTTAGTATTTCGACAGGTGAAAAATAATTTCTCACTCAATATCTTTTGAAATAATATAAAATAAGCTGGGCAGTGGTGGCCTCATGCCTTTAACACCAACACTCATGAGGCAGAACCCAGTCTGATCTACTGAGCTAGTTCCACAATAGTTTCAGGACAACCAAAGCTGTTACATGGTGAAATCTTGTCTCAAAAGCCACCCCTCAAAAAGTACAAAATATTGACATATTTTATATATCATCATAATATATATTAGATACATTAGCATAATATCATTGCAAACACATTGCATATGTAATAGATGTTCTAATAAACACAATAATAAATTATATAAGTGTATATATATAATGTATATAAAGTATGTATATAACAGTGCACTGTCAAACAGATAAAAAGCAGCATATACCTTCCCTAGTGTGGTGGGTTATGATAAGAATTCTCCCTTTGGTTTATATAACTGGACACTTGGCCCCAGGTGGTAATGCTGTTTGGGGAAGTTATAGAATCATTAGAAGGTGGAGACTCGCTGGAGGAAGGACATCGCTGGGAATAGGCATTGAGAATTTATAGCCTTGTCCTACTTCCTGTTCTGTCTCTCCTTCCTGTTCTGTCTCTCCCTCTCTCTCCTCCTTCCTGTTGTGTAAAATGTGATCAGCAAGCTTCCTACTCTAGTCAACATGGCTGCCATCCACCATGACTTCCTTGCCATTACGTACTCAATCCCTCTAGAACTGTAAGCCAAAGCACGTCATTCTTCCCTGATTTGCTTTTGGTCATGGTTTTTCATCACCATAACAGAAAGATAATTGAAATACCTAACTAAATTTCTCTCTTTCCTCTTAGAAAGATTTGCTACTATGAATTAGTTATAATTTCTAGGCACTTATTTGTATCTTATAAAACATAAATGTATTCTCAAATTATATATGTGTGTGCATATTGTGTGTAAATATTTAATTTGTTTGTTATAGTACTTTGCACAGCATCCTATTATATATGTGTGTGTATATATTTCCCTGCAATATACTCTTTATTTTTGACATTGTTTCATGGAGAACTTGCTCACACTATTTACACAGCTCAAAGTAACTCCATCACTTAGTAATTCATTGAATGAATTTATCACCATGCATGGATCCCACCACTGATATCCATTCAGGAGATTTCTCTATTTCCTCTTTTAGACAATGGGACTCAAACACTCTTTTAATGACTCAGCAGCATGAGTGGGTGCATTATCCAACTGGAAGTGGACGCGGTGGCCAGACAGTTTGGGTTCTTTGACTTCACCTCTTGCTGCCAGACTGCATGCAAAAGGAACCGTCCCAGTTTGCAGTCTCATAAGCAACCTGGGAACATAAAATTCTTAGTTCATGTCCTTTCCAAAACATGGCATTAGGATATCGATGTTTGCCAAGAGGATAAATTTGAAATACAATTGCATTGTGGCTTTAATTTGCATTTCTCTGATTTTTTAATATGAATAAGCATGTTTTTGTGTGTAGCTAGGTGGTAGAGGGTTTGCCTAGCATGCTTAAGGCCCTGGATTTGATCTCCAGTTTCAGAAGGAGTAGAAAAAAAATAACTTGTATTTTTTTAAAATAAATTGTCTGCTTCTGATTTTAGCTTTTTTTATTTGAAGGAAACATTAACGATTTGATAACTTACATGTTATTTTTACCACAGCTACTCCAGATTTTCATGTTTCTCTGTCCTTATTTATAGTAACTATAGCAATAAGCATTTAGATTGACATATATTTCTGTGCATATTTACATAAATATCATTTTAAATGTGACCACACATAGGGATGTGGATGTATAACTGTTCTGTGGTCATTGGCTCTTTCCTCATTCTCTTTGATATTTCCCCTTATGTGATCCCCCTCTGCTTCTCTGTAAAAGTCCCCCATGTTAAAGACTCCATGTGACGGTGCATGTTTCCACTGTCCTCAGATAATTCCATACAGACATGGTGCATGCTTCCACTGTCCTCAGATAATTCCATACAGACATGCACGTTTACATCCATGCTACACAGGATGTTTTGTCATCACTTAACTTACACACCTGCAATAATGCTAACAGAACTATTTTCATTTAACAATAATCTATGAAAAGTACTTCCAAGTCCAATTGTATAGTTCTAGCTCATTTTTTCAGTGATACTTAAATTTTCATTGCACCAGAAATATTTTATTAAGGAATAGCCATGGCACAGAAGCTTTTAGAGAAAGAGCCAAAGATAATTATATGAAATAAAAAATTTAAGAACTTTAAAGTAATTATTATGAGATCCATGCCAAAAAAAAAGGAAGAGGAAGGAAGAAAGAAAGAAAGAAGGGAGGGAGGGAGGGAGGGA
>JAQHUG010000002.1:13013159-13029773 GCA_028555095.1 Dicrostonyx torquatus
GTTTCTGAAAAGAACTGGTAAGATAATTTAGCTGACTGCACCTCAGTTTGGTTTTGCTGATGTTTTCCTTGTATTAAGTTTTGGTGAAGACACTGGGAAGCAGATCTCAGCAACCAAGAGTCAGTCCTTTCACATTTCACCAGGTATTTCTAAAATCAACAGGCCTTACCAGAGTGAATCACCCTGGCCATCTAAGCAAGCTGCCGTGTTCCAGGCTTCCCCACCTGAAGCATTCATTTTCCTCCCTGGCACATAAGCAACAGGATTTGAATGCAAAACCTACACTGAAGAAGAAGAAGCTAGATGGTCATCCCTGGGGCTGTGCAAGGAAAATGAGGAACTTCTGAAGGAGCAAGGTGCACGTCTCTCTCTTGCATTTACTTATGCATTTAGCTATTTATATCAGGAGGATAATGGATGCTTATTTTACATTTTGGAAAACCCAATATAACATTTCTTTATCTTGATTCTCGGTTGTTCCAGTTCTGGCATTGAGGGCTCCTTCAGGCTGCCTTCTGCCTCTCTTTGACGTGTTTCTGTTTCTAGACTATTCATATGTTTCCAGCTGCTCTAACCCTGTCATCAGCCAGTCTCAAAAACAAACAAACAAACAAGAAACAACAGCAATAACAACAACAACAAAACAACACTCTTTTCCTTTAATTGGAGAATGGGTTAAAAACTAAGATCTGGCCCCTAGATATCGATAATAAAGAGAAGTTTATTTACTTTGAATTCTTCTGTGTATATTTATGTAAACATATATTTTCCTCTTCAGACCTTGATTGTCTTAAAAATTGAGATTAAAAAAAAAACAATAGGTTTGAGAGCTTTTGGACTAGTCCAGTTAACACAATTTTCTTCACTCTTGCTAACTACTCTACGGATTTTCATTACTTTTAGCACTGCTGTGCCTCTGTGGGTAAAATTTGTTGCTTCCAAATATGATTTCAATAAAAGCCTCCCAGGGTGGGGGTGGGGGACGACCTGGAAATTACTTCTGCACCTTTCCCTACAACATTCCTTCTCACTAGATCAGTGGCCAACAAATCTCTCGCAAGTGATAGAACAGAGCCCGTGCGTACACACACACAGGTGTTTCCCTTTAGGCTCCTTACCAGAGCACCGAGGTGCCAACATTACCAGATTGCACTTCTTTGAAAGCAGCACCCACGTGTTCTGCCCCTTTCTGCTTTTCTAGGACTTCTCTCAGTGATTGGTATGATCTAGGGGTTTCTGATTTTGTTGGATGATTTGCTGAGCTCCCAGAAATATGGTGGAGATGACCACTGGACTTCCAAATGCATCTGAAATGCCACTCACTCCTCTGTCTCTTGATGTTCTTTGTGTATTTCGAGGCTGGATTCCCCGTGCTAATCATTAAAAGAACAGAGGTTACTATTGTGCTATTTTCATCTTTTTAGTACTCTTTTATCATGAGTCATGGTAAATTTATCATAATTTTAAGTTTCTTTTCCACTAGTGAATTAAGGCCCGCATGCTAAAGGAGAAGCCTATAATGGAAAAAACATTTCTATGTATCATGGTGTATAAGGTGAATTCAATTGAATGGTATTGAATTCAATTAGAAGAAAATATTTTCATGAAAATAAGGCTTTAATGACACACTGTTTTATTCTAAGACTTTAAGTCATCATATCTTCTAAACGGGCATCTGAAATAGAACATGACAGAAGAAAAATTACTCACTTGTCTTTGAATCTCTCTTTGGAAAATGCATGCAGTTCATGTTTTATCTTCCCTGCATTCTTCCAGCTCCGTTTCAAAGAAGAGCCTCTTGTATGGTCTATTTTAATTTTACTCTAGATTCAGTGAATTCTTTATAAAAGGAAATTCATTTACATATAATCCAGTAACCAAGCAGTCTGAGTGGAAGTATTTTGAAGCAATATTCATGGCTTCACTACAGACACCTCCGTCTTTCATCCACTCACACACGTATCCGCCTATCAGATCTTCTCTATGCCCATTGCTGTCTGGAACACAGAGTAGGGAGAAAAACCTGTGCCTTCAGCAATTAGCAGGACAGGAAGAGAGACCAAATGACATTAATAGTTGGGTAGCTCTGTCTGACCAAAAGAGAGCACCATACCTGGATGCTGCCAGATACCTGAAAGTCTACATACACAGTCTCCAAGTACAGAGTTGCACTTCAGAACACAAAAGACAGACTGGCTGAGAACTGAGGCTGCTCTAACACTGCCCCAGGTGTGAGCTTGGTTAGTTTTTGTTATTGTTTATTTCTGAGCCAAGGTCTCACTACATAGTCCTGGCTGACCTAGAACTCACTATGAGGATGAGACTGGCTTCAAACTCACAGAGATCTGCTTGCCTCTGGCTCCCAAGTTCTGGGATTACAAACCTATGCCACCACATCAGACACATTCTGCCTTTTTACATAACCGCATTGCTCAAAGATCTCCCCACATCCCGACACAGATGGAGGGTCATTGTGAGTCCTTGATTCATAGCTCATTCTCCACAACGCATCCCACCTCATGCACTGCCACAAGATCTATGTCATTTGCAGTTAGCCTTATGACTCTCGTTTCCAATCTGCAGATGAGAAAACAAGCAGAAAACTGGAATAATTTAGTTCCAGTCAGGTAGACCCAGATGTCACAGCTGGAGCCTCTTACACTGTATGTGTTTGCTACCAGATAAACCTCCATGAGAGGTATAGAAAACAACAGAAGAAGCTGTTTTTCCTGGGCTCCATGAGAAATAAGCGAGCAAAAACAGCAAAAAGGCAACACTGACCAAGGATCAGGAAGAGGGAAGTTCATCCAGTTACTTGAGACCAGTGAGGTTGGAAGCCCTGAGATTAGTCAACTCAAAGGGGACACTTTTCCTTTGGGATATTAGTGACCCCAAGTTATCTTCTGGTGACGGCAGAAGTTAAGACAATGACAAGATCAAGAAGAGGAGCTGGGAACGTTCAGATATTTGTGGAGAGGATCAAGAAAAGATATGTGACCCTCATTCTTCATGGGGACCATTCAAGCAACTGAATGCATACATGTAGTGTAGGTAAGATTGATACAGAGGACATTTTTTTTAAATATTTATTTATTTATTATGTGTACAATATTCTGTCTGTGTGTAATGTCTGCAGGCCAGAAGAGGGCACCAGACCTCATTACAGATGGTTGTGAGCCACCATGTGGTTGCCGGGAATTGAACTCAGGACCTTTGGAAGAGCAGGCAATGCTCTTAACCTCTGAGCCATCTCTCCAGCTACAGAGGACATTTTAAGAACCTGGACATAGGTGCAAAATAAGTGGTTTGTTTTTGGTGCCCCTGAAACTTTCTCTGCTCCCAGGTACACCAAGATTTATGTTTCTCACTCCATCTAGTATATTTTGTATGTTTGTGTATTTATATTACCTTGTAAACTAATTTTTTTCTCACAATTTTATGGATTCCACCTTACTTATGAAGAAATAATAGTCCTGTTCCTGAAAACCATCACTGAGAAAAAAAATTTACAATAGTAAAAAGGCAAGAGAGAAATGTCAATAATTAAATTGGGAATCATTGTGTCATTCAAACTGAAAACAAGGGATCATGTACATGGAGTCAGTATTCAGTTTCCTAGTGTTTTAACTTTAGAGGAAGCGTAGAAGAATTTTATTCAGCTCCTTCTAGATGGAGGTTAATTCTCAGAGATGCACAGGCATATTAGTTGAAATGACTAGTGCCCTTTTCTGAAATGAACAAATACGATAAGCGTAAAATTGGGGTAATTGTTTCTGCCAGAGACTTTAACCCAGTTTGGCTCCATCTCTAAGTCTCTATCTCAATCTCCATCTCAGACCACTGTCCTTTCAGTAGAGGTAAACAGGTACGTGTTTTCCCAAGGGTGGGGTGAACTCATTTATCTTCCACATTACCTTGCGAAAGAGTTCTCCAGGATAAGTCTTTATCCAAACAGCTCATCAACGTGTCCTTGCCTGGGAAAAACACTGAGCCAAAGTGACTGTTTCAGTGTAGGAAGTCAAAACAGCTGCATCACAGTGGCTTCTCCAAAGGGTGGTGTCAAAATGACTTGTCAAAACAGCCTTATCAAAGTGTCATGAGCCCGAAACCCACAGGAGACGCTCTTTCCACACCCTAGGCATAACAGGATCAGGGTCTGTTAGTGGATTTTCAGTGCAAAATCCTTTGGGGCTTCAGCATCTCTCTATTAAAATGATTCCAGCACTTCTATCAGAGAAAGGATAAAGGTTGTGGGGGAGAAAAGGAGAAAGCTCACTACTGAAGCATGGGGCGATGGGTGCCAGGGAGAAGGGAACAAGAGAAAATCAGGTGTTCAAGGCAGAAAGACAAAACAAGCACAGACACAGAGCCAAGACCCTGAGTCAGATGCTGGCCATCACCAATAGGCAAGGCAGGGCCTCGCGAGTCAACCATCATTCCGAACCTGCTGGACGCCTCGCTGTATTGCCTTTATCTTTACAGAGGACATGGCCCAAACTTTCTTCCTCTCAACAATGAAAACAAATAAAATCTATCCCTAAATCAATTTCGAACGCAGTTTAACTCTGGCATTACATGGTTTTCCTCTAAGCAACCCCACTTCCTCCCCACTTTTTCTCTTTGGCATTGGGCTTTATGCATATCAGGCAAGTATTCGATCACGGAACTAATGCCCTTGCTCTCGGTCTCTAAATTTTAAATTACTTTACTTTGCATTAGATAATTCAGAAAATACTTTTCTATTCATTTTTAATAGCTTGAATCTAAATTAAATACAGATAAACTGCTTGGTTTGTTTTAAAACATGCAATTATATTAGACATACAAATGCACATGAAAATGCTGACCAACTATCAAGCCTTTACTTGATATGCAATAACTTTCTGAAAAGAAAATACCAGTAATTACTCAATTTTCGTAATAATACTTTATGCTCTGCAGAATCAGAAAGTGTGCCAAATCATCTGAAAAACTGCATGTCAATATTCTTAAAAAAAATAAAATAAACCTTATATGTGGATTAAGCACAGATTATTTTTCTGTAACATTACGATTAACCTGGCTGTTGTCATGGCAACAAGACATCTAAGAGCATATAAAGCAGATAATGTTTAATATTAAATCATAACTCATAAATAAAAACTTATTTGTGGTTGTTTGAAACTTACCCATTAATCCTGTTGGGGTGCAAAAGCCCCCTTAGGAATGAATCACATTTTAAAAATTTATAGGTTAACTTGCATGGCTAATTTCTGATTACAAAAGCTTCTTTCTTTTTAAAAATTGAAATACATCAAAAGCAGAGTTATCAGATCCCTGAGATGAGCTGGGTGTGCTGGTGCATGAGCTGAATTGCAGCAGAGGCAGGTGGATCTCTGTAAGTTCGAGGCCAGTAGGGGCTACATAGTCAGAGTCTGTCTCCAAAGCAAATTCTGAGATGAGAACCATTAAGCTTGTGTGAATATTTTTGCATGGTGTTTATTTACAATTCCTTAACACAATAATAATGCAACAGAATATAGCTTTACACCATTCCTCTTCTTTTTTTGCTTCTCACATCTTTACATTTTATGTACTGTGAGAGGTCTCTGAGGACATAAAAGCATGTATTATCCTTTCACTGCTCATCCTTGCCGCAATACATCTAATAAGGACACTTGTCAAATCACACTCAGATGATGACTGAAATGATGTTAAATGCCTTAATGTCATCTTATCATGACTCTATCAATATTAATATCCATAATTAAGAGATTGTTAATATCTTCTGAAAATGACTGAGAATATTTTAGACAAGTCCTCATTAAAACAGGATTTTGTCAATAAACAGCAACTCATAGTTCTTGTAAGAACATAACCCTAAACAACCCACTTTGGAAAGGGAACATAGAAGGGAACAGAAAATTGCCTCATATTTGAGCTTGTATATAGTAATTACCTAAGATTACAGCCTGAAAGTTTAAATGTTGCTCATTATTTTGGCATACAAGGAAAGAAAGGACACACAGAAAGTGCTCTATACCTGACCCATTTTGTTCCATTATTATATTATTATTATTATTATTATTATTATTATTTGCTTTGAAACAGTTTCAGATATATCAGACACACAGATTTTTATCTACCCTATCATGGTCCATTACACGGCATAGAAGCCAGAAAATCTGAGTTTACTGCAACCCAGTTTACTGAACCGTCCTCATGGTGAGACAGGGAAAAGCTGACATTTCCCCTGGGTTGCCGATATCACAGAAATAATAATTATATTGGTTTAGAACCGATCTTATCCCAAGAGGACAAACACAGTTGAGGAGTAATAACTGTGGCAAGGGTTCTTGGAAACACTTCGGAAAACAGGAAGCCCTTGCTTTCCCAGAAGCCTCAGCTCATCAGCTCACTACCAATGGATTTCTGCTTCCTCCTCTACTGGGAGAGTTCTCAGGGTAAGGGAAGACAGAAGACCACAGCTCTCGGCTCACAGAAAGGTACTCACTAAGCACACACGGAAATGGAATGGATTCCCAGGTTTTGTTTTGTTTTTTTAACCTTCACAGGTATCCATTGGCAACAAGCAGAGTGTGGTTGCCTTTTAAAACTCTGTGTGTTCTGATTCCCCACTGGATCAGCCAAAGCTTGTGAATTTTGTCTACTCTAGTCAAGTGACATTAGGTTCTGAGTTCATGCAAATTATAATTTTCGCCCCTTTCGTTTTGAGAACTTTATTGGTGCCTTTTCCTGGTGTCCATATTGTTAATTTCCAGGCCTTTTCCCCCTTTCTGAAGGTATTATTCTGCTATTTGTCTTTCTCTTGTCACCTTATGTCTTATAGGCTAGGGTTATGTATTTTTAATGACTTCATTTTTAAAGGTATACAAGCAATAATACAGATGCACTTTTACTATGTGAAATGATCAGCAATACAGATCAATGGATAGAAAAGTTGATACTCTGATAGTACAACTTCTTGAATAAAAAAGATAAGAAAAAGGAAAGGAAAGGAAAGGCCGTGACTGCTCCTAGGTCTGGTGGAGGGGGAAGCTTGTTGCAGAGGGAGAGCATAGCCAGAGGCAGGGACGTCTGGGAGAGTCCAGAGTGGACGTGACCAGGCTGAGTTAGGCCATGCGGGAGACGGGGAGGAGAAGGAAGAGGGGAAACGGGGTGGTGCAGGACAATTCTGTATCCTGTCAATCATGTTTTAAATAAATGCTGATTGGCCAGGCAGGAAGTTTAGGCGGGTCAACCAGACAGGAAGTAGAGGAAGGGCTAGGATAAAGTCTGGGAAGCAGGAAGCTTCCCTGGGATTCCTGCGCAGATCTCCAAGGAAGCAGCATGTGTCCCTGTCCCAGCTGAGAAAAGGTACCAGCCATGTGCCTGGCATGGATGGGAACAATGGGTTAATATAACTCATGGGAGCTAGTAAGAAGCCTGAGATAATGGGCCAATCAGTTAATAACCTAATGTAGACTCTCTGTGTGATTTTCTTGGGGCTTGCTGGCTGCGGGGTACTGGGCAGGACAGAAACCCCAACAAGCAGGACCCTCATGTTACAACGGGGAACTTGGTGCAGCAACCAGGGGGCCAAAGGTCTAAAAAAAGAGGATAAATAAAATGTCTAGATTATACAGGGAAGAGCTTCTGGGGGAAAAGGCAGCCCAGTCCCCGGGCTGGAGAGTTAAGGGCAGAGGTAGGGGCTTGCAAGATACACCCTGTTAACAGGTAGGGACTGAGGGATGCTGGGAGAACCTGGAGGCCAGGTCCTGCTTTGCTATGTTAAATATGCACTTCAGCTGTTTGTCCCAGGTTTGAAACTTAATACTTTAGAATTATCATAATTATCCTTCTAGGATCATGGTTTTGTGTATCGTTCAATAACCCAAATCAATACAGAGTGTTTATTTATTGACCTAAACTTATTTAAAGTACAAATACAGAATAGAAAATAAACAAAAGCACCCTTCAATTACCTACACTAATCTAACTTGCTTTCCAAGATTAGTTAACAACCCACTGTGCCCCCTTCTGAGTTGTTATCTGTGCATTTTTATATATATATGTATATATATATATGTTGGATGTAGTAATATTTCATTTGTATTTGAACAAATAAAGCTTGCCTGAAGTTAAGAGAGTAAAACAGCCACACTGATCAACCTTAGAGATCAGGCAGTGGTGACACCACACCTTTAATCCCAGTAGCCACGCTAGTTTGCCACAGAAACCAGGTGGTAGTTGTGCACACCTTTAATCTTAGCCCTAGAGAGAATTTTAAGACAGGAGGAGACAGCTCTCACACACAGTCTCATTCTGAGATTCCGGGAAGCAGGACAGCCATTTCGGACTAAGGTAGAGGAAAGAAGCAGTGGCTGGCTGTTTTGCTTTTCTGACCTTCAGGTTGAACCCCAATTCCTGTCTCTTGGTTTTTATTAATCATGCTGTAGTTGGAATTGTAATTTTTAAAAAATTATTGGGACTCAATGACAGAGTCTGTTGTTTTTTTTAATACATAGATGTATGCTGCAGATGGCTCCATGCACTACGTACAGACTTAGCAAGTTTGCATAGAAGTCTGTATTCAGACGGACTCTGATTTAGCTATTCCTTTATTAATGGATAGTTAAGGTTTTCCCTTTGTTTTCAACATTAAGAATAATGCGATAAGACTGTGGCTGTAGGTCAGTGATAGAGATCAGAATATCCCTCTTGCGAGATGCCATGGATTCTGTCTGTGGTGGTTTTATAGATTCCGCAGGACCTAGTATGGCCTTGGAGCTGAATCTCTGAGAATTATCTGAATTCTGCTGTGTTGAAGGAGAGAAAGGGTTGAGTCTCAGCATCCCCCCCTCCGAGATGCCTGGCTCTCCTGCGGTCATATCTTCCCCACCACAGCCAACTGTACCTTCCGACTGTGAGCCAGAACAGCCCCTTTCTTCCTTAAATAGCCTTGGTTAGGTACGTTGCCGTAGCAACAAAACAAGTAACTAGTTCACCCACCAAAAAGAAAGCAGATTAAGGCAGGGGCAGTGCATACCTTTAATCCCAGCACTTGGGAGTCAAATGAATCTCTGAGTTTGAGGCCAGCCTGGTCTACAAAGTGAGTTCCAGTTCTAAGACAGGGCTACGAAGAGAAACCCTGACTTGGAAAAACCAAAACAAGAAAAGAAAAAGAAAGAAAGAAAGCAGATTAAAACAAATATAAGTCTGTATATTTCCTCATGTCCCTATGTGAGCATTTCTTCCCTCTTAAAAGGTAACGCAGAAGCGTCCTCCAGAAAAAGCTGGAGTTACAGGATTCCAGCAATAGCTTATAAGAATACCCGATTTTACAGAATTTTGACAAAAACTGGACATCTGGAACCTGTTTTTATATTGGCCAGTTAAAAGAGCTATACAAAAAACAAAAGCAAATCAAAACAAAAACCCCTCTTCTTCCTGATTTTAAATGTTTCCTCTGTTCACCTGTGAGAACTGGTGTCCCCGAAATGCTGACTGGCCCTGTTTGTCTCCTTTGGATTCCCAAGTCACACACGTTCTTTTCCATCTCTTGTTTTTACCCTATTGAAAAAAATCAATCTGTAGAAGCAATCTACTCTTACATATTTTACAAATATTAATAGTTCCAGCTTTAATTTCACTCATGCTATTCTTATCCATGAATTTTAATTTTTTAAGCAGCCCATGCTGTTAGTCACTCTGTTTGCAATATTGAGATGTCATGGAATGTTTAGGAAGGTTTTTTGTTTTGCTTTATTTTTTACTAAAACAACAGCAAAAATGTAATTTTATTTTTACTTTTATTTACCACACCTGAGCACCTTTCTTGCTGTTTGTCAAAAAGCCTGGGAGGATGTGGGTGTTTTAAATTATGACAAAAAAAATTTGCTAATTTGTAAATACATTGGCTTATTTCTCAAAAGTATAGCCTTGAAAGCAAATCTCACAGTGATTGTGGCTACTTAAGCTGGGAGCTACTTTTGCCGGCTGTCCTATGAAGGGAGCTGAGGGAAGCTCACTGAAGCTTGGCTTTTCCACGTCCCATTGGTGTGTTTCCAAAGGCAGTTTCTGCTTGCGCTTTCCTGTGGCACTGTTTCTCTGCCTCCACCGCTGTAACTTTCTATCACGCTTTGATTTTAAGGCTATCTTTAACTTCCCTGATGACTTAAAACACTCCTTTTCTTTTAGATAAACAACTTATCTTCCAACTCAGTTCCACAGCACGTAGTATTCTTTAGATGCCTTTCCCACTCCCCCCAGCCTTCTGTAAGAGACAAATCCTGCTGCGAGCTTGCCCTAAAACCAGCTGGGGCTGGTGACTTTCTAAAGTCGATTTTTTTTTTTTAATCTACTAAATCCCAGGCTTTTCTACAGTTTTTGGCCTGTTTTGAGTTTTTACTTCCTCATCAAGAAAACAGAATCACATATTAGAAATCTTTACCTCTCATCTAGTTTTCCAAATTTATTTGTATGGAAATAGCTTTTTTTATTATTCCTTACTTATGCTGGTAATTTTGTCAAAGATTGGCTGTCTGGAAAGGGTCTCCACTGAATTGCCTGGATTTTCTTCCCCATCCAGACCCTTCTCCAAGAGGCAAACATTTTCCCTGTGAGGCTGGCAGGGCTTTAGGACTGTCCTTCTCTCTCCCCAGGATGACAGGAAAGCTGGTGACTTCTCTGGGCTTTCGTTTGTGGTGGATCCCGTGAACGGTTTCAGAGCGGTGTCCTCCTTTCCTTCCTGAGTCTGTGATGGACCTTGTAGAGCAGCCACTCTTTCTCCATTGAACTTTTCCTAGGGAGCCAGTCTCAGAGGAGGAACTGGAGTCCTGGGGCAGATATTCCCCCTATGCAGGGACAGGCTGCTAATCCCTGCTACTCAGAGTAAATGGAAAGAGATCGAGCTAAGATGCCCAACAGGCCTAGCTATTTCAAGAATGTGTGGACTCTGAGCCTGGATAATCACTGAAATTCCTTCAACACTGCAATTTTCTCTTACCCCTGTTTTAGCTCGAGGTTTTCTCTGACCAAGTTTCTTCATCAGGCCGACTCTGTTTCAATTTATCTTCCTAGAAACTTTCATTTTATCCCATTGATACAGATTTATTCTTGAGAAATAAACAAGCAAACTGTTTTTGTCATTCCCATAAGGAATGAGAAGTGGGGGGGGGGATGTATAAATTTTGCTTTCCTCACCACTTTCAGTTCCTCTCTCTGTCTGTCTCTGTCTCTGTCTCTGTCTCTCTCTGTCTCTCTGTCTCTCTCTCTCTCTCTCTCTCTCTCTCTCTCTCTCTCTCATTTACATGGAACAGAAAGGATAATCCCAACAACTGAGTGACCTGAGAAATAAGAACTGAGTTAGAAGTCCATTTGTGAGATCGACTCTACATGCTTCCGCAATAGCTTCAGTGTTTACGTGTTGATCATTGTGTAAGCTGGGAGAAGAGCAAGCGCCCCCCCCCCCCCGCCTCAAACCCAGTAAGCATCCCTTAACCGGTTCCTAAGTGGGAAAACAAATACATTGCTGAATTACAAACCTAAAAGGCAGAGATCAGTAGTAGCACCTCTGAAATAATTGGTCCCTGCTTATTCAGCTACTGATCCAACTGGAGATGGACCCTCTCTGGAGAGCTCCCTCTCCAACGCTCTCGGGTTGTTTGCTTTGCACATGGTTTTCATGTAGTCATCATCCCCCGTAGACATAAACAAGTTGATAAGAAGTCCAACATCGGTTGCCATAGGCAGAAATTGTCATGCTGTCCAGCAACACAAAATACACATCACTTCCTAGACAAGCACTCTGGGATCTGAGTCGAATAGCTCACCCGTTCTTCTGCTGCTGTGTTCCTTACTAGAGTGATAAACTACTGTCTATGCCACCTCTCTGATTATATCATAAACTTGATTGGCATTTCTGGATTTTAATATCTTGGCAATAGAAAAGATGGCAGATGATCTATAATTGGACGTGTGGATAGGTGGGAATGGATGTGAGAAGGTAGGTGTGTAGGGCTTATTCGCTTGTCTTAAAATTTAACATCTGGGTTAAAGAGAACTATAAATTGGCTAGCCCCTGGCTTCCTAGAATAAAATTGTTTATTCTCAGAGAAAGGTACAATGGGCTTTTTTCTCTTTTGTTCCAGCAACATAATAAGCACAAGTCCTTGAACCTAATAGCTAAATTGTGGTGTGCGTAGAAGAACTTCCTAAAATACATCTTGGTATAGAGCCATTCGCTCACTGTGTCTTACCAAACACGATGTTTTCCTGCACTTGGCTGTGCTGCTTATGTCTTGTGTTGACAACAGGCTGGGCTTATCAAAAACATCAGGTTCCTTGCATTTTTAATAAACTATACATAAATTCACAACTTGGAAGTTTGTTTTAAACCTGTTTTTATAGATTAATATGAGGTTGAGCCATGCCACGAAAGTGTTTACCGAAACATTTCATATTCTATAAATAATAGCCCTGTGGAGAGTTTTCAGAAAAAAAATTCAGAATTGTCTTAGAGATAAAATTCTATTCGAATATGCAACAATTTTCTCTTACTAGTATAAAGAATCTAGAATGTTTTCAGATTGTAGATTCTCAGAAATTTTAATCTGTCCACCTTAGGTTATGTCAACAGTAATCACTAAAAATAAAATATTTTATTTATTTTTCAAGACAGGTGTGTGTGTGTCTATGGCTCTTCTGGAACTCACTCTGTAGACAAGGGTGGCCTCGACCTCATAGAGATCTGCCTGCTTCTGCATCCTGAGTTCTGGGATCAAAGGCGTGTGCCACCACTGCCTGGCAATAAAATGTTAAAAATATTTTAAAATTTGGCTTTACTAGTTTTGATTTAGAATGGGGAAATGAACAAACATTTTTTGACTAAGATTTAACCTGTTTACCCAGGAAATATAATAATAGAAATCAGACAGACTCACATTATCTTATAACTGGTACTTGTTGAAGCTAGCCCATAACTCACTAAAAACACCTATACTTAGAAATTATTGTGAAGATCTTTCAGTTCATTTTATGTACATGGCTCTTTAAATTTGTTCCATCACCTTTGAGCATAAGAAAAAAAAATCTTTACTTTTCTAAGTCAAATCAGATTTCACCAGGCCCATCTGCCAAGATATTTAAAATCTATTCTTTATCATTTGGAATAGTGGTCCTCTTCACACACATACACAATTTAGGGGAGATGGCTCTTAGGCTGTACCTCTCTAAGTTCTTCTGATTGATAATTTATCAACTTGTTCAGTTTTGTAACCAGTCACCAGTCTAAATATTGCCATGAAGGGTATGCCTGTTTTTTAATTATATTTTTATTTTTATTGATGTCTCTATTCATTGCACATAGAACTGGGTGTCATATGCACAATTTCTTTTAAGCATACCATATACTTTTACATTCTCACCTGCTCTCAACTTTTTTCCCAATCCCTCATTTTGCCCTTCTAGTTTCTTGCCATACACATTTGACTTTATATGTCTATAAAGAATTCTAAGATCCGTACACAATAGGGGAAAACATGTAACACCTACCTTTCTGTGTTCGATTTATTTTGCTTACCATAATGTTTTCCAGTTATATGTATTACAATGGGTGACATGAAAAATAACAAAGATTGAATGCTTTCTTTCGTATGTAGAATCTATATTTAAATTTATGACTAAGAAAATATGTGTGTACACCTTTCGTACATATGTTGGACAAGAAAGTAGGAAGAAGGTTATGAACAGGCATCTTAACTGAGAAGACAGAATAGTAGAAATGTTTGCTTTATGTAGGATTAATCTTTGTTTTTATTTATTTTTATGTGTGTGGGTGTTTTGTCTGTATACAGGTTTATGCACCACATGCAGGCCTGGTGCCCATGGAGACCAATAGAGAGTATCAGATCCCTTGGAATTGAAGTTACAGGTGGTTGTGAGCCACTGCCAGGGTGCTAAGAATAGAACCTGGGTCCTCTGGAAGAGCAACCAGTGCTCTTAACCACAGAGCCAATATGGACCTCCCCTCCAGCTCCATGTGATTAGTATTTAAGACAGCGGACTTTGTACAAAGCAAGTTACCCCACATAAGGAGAGAAAGCCTTATCCAATCAGCTAAAACCTTCAGAGCAAAGAAAGACATTTCCTAAGAAGTAAACAATTGACACAAACGATAAGCCTTGTTTAATAAAAGTCTTCTAAGAAAGCCACTAATCCTGGGTCACAGACAAATACGGAGTACTCAACTGCTCTAGAGATCCCCTACACTGCTCCTGGCCACTCTGATGCTTGCTTTTATCCACAAAGAAGCGACTCTTAGTGCTGTGTTCACTACTCAGAGGTTCAACTACATCCTGGAGGCCCCGTGGTCTGCAGAGCACTGCTGCGTTGTATCACACTGAGTTTCACTGTTACAGCACCTTCTCAGTCTCTGAAACCCAGCTCTGTTCAGCATTACTTCAAACACCCAGCCACTGCCATCCTCTTTGATCACCAACACCTACCCTTTCTGATTATCTCCATTCTAATTCTTGGACAAAACCAACTTCTTCCTACCAAAGATGTAGGTGAGGACACACACACTACACACATACACACACACACACACACACACACACACTCACCACAATCTATTTCTCTTTGTGTATCAAAGTGACAATACAAAAATTTACATTAAACATTTGGAAAATACCTTTCTTCATTTCTTTGATTGTCCTATGTTTGTGAGAACCGGTAAGAACTAAACTCTTAATTAAAATGCCCTGATTTGTATGTGAAGATGCAAGACCCAGAGAAGTCAAGTGGCTCTTCAAGATCCCCCAAATTCTTCTCTAAAAGAATAATATGCTATGTGGTAGCACCGGTTTCTTTTCTTGCCCTTTGCCTTTTATCTGTCTGTTAACTGCTATGAATTTGTACATGGATTCATGGCACCTCTGGTGTTGACATGCTACTTCTAAATGACATGGAAGAGTGAAATACAGTTTCTTAAGTGGATTCCAGTATCCATAGCTACTGAAAGCCATAGCTTCCTCCAAATGATTTATCCAAAGAGTTTGAAGAAAGGTCCCTGCTCAAACAAATTCCTAACATCAGTGGTCAGAAACTTCTACATGGCTTAATGATGTTATCTCTCCCTTTGAGGCACAATGTCTTTATTTTGTACTTATTCCAAGTTTAGCAGCTCAGCAGAGTGATGATGTCTGATGGGGCTATGGGCTGTGGCAGTGCAGTGCAGGCTTTTCTATCGATCTCCCGGGCTCATTATGTAAGGCTTATTTCTTCTGCTGATACGAAAAAGAGAAAAAAAAAAGAAAGAAAAGAAAAAACTCTGACTTGTGACTTTTCCCGTTACACTAAGTTGTCTAAATATACTCAGACATCCAACCAAACATGAGTAGCCAACCATTTGGTCTTTCAGCCAAGAAGGCTGTGGCTGGTGATTGCTTGAGAAAATATCTGCTTTTGATCAAAATAAAATCCAATCTGTAAACCAATAAAACTCATAGCCTATAGCAAGCCTCATCTCTTAGACTCATAATAAAACCGTCAGCTACCAGCTCTCCATCTATCTTCTGTTTTTCAATAATTCTCACTCTCTTCTTATTTGTCTACCTTTATAGCAACCTCCTTCCTGTATAGAGTTCATAATATAATATCTTTGAATCTTATTTTCATGTCTGAGAGAGAAGCATGTACTGTAGTATGTAGACAGACAACAGAGCACTATTTTCAGTCAGAATATATTCCTCTGGCTGAGTACCAATATACGCATTTGACAAGCATAGAAAGCTCAAGATCTCTCCAAAACCTATCCCAGCCAGATAAGCATCTGTGACCACTGCCATAGGGCCATTCATCACAATTACCATAAATAGGTTTCCGTGATCTCTAAAAATTTGACTGATTATAACCTGTTTGTCAACTTCATGCAGATTACCTTTTTTCCCAACATGCCTCAGTTTCCTTGCCTGTAAATTGGACATCTGAGGACAAAAAGTTACCTCACAGAGTAACTAATAGTTTTTGGTAAGTCGGTGTGTATTCCTGCAGAATAACACTTGGCATTTGTCTTGTAAGTACTGAATTGAGACCAGCTGTTATTACTCGGGATTTTTAAAGACCTTGTTTTCCTGAAACCTAAACTAGAGTTTATAAGCAAAAAAAAAAAAAAAAAAAGTACAGTTGTTTCTTGTTCTCCACAAGGGATGGTTTCTAGCTGTGTTCTGTACCTAGTTCAGTGAATTGCTGTGTGAATAGTCCTGTATTGTGTTGCAGAGGGAATAGCGATGAGGAGAAGTCTAGACAGACCGTGCAGGCTAATTTCCTTCCACATTTTTTTAAACCTGAGTTGGCTGATATCCCAGAGGCAGAACTCACTGATACAGGGGGGCTGTGTTTCATATCTGCCTCTGATATGGATACTGATGAAAAGCACAGGACATCCCCTCAACTTCCTGGAATAAAGCAATGCACTTGTTCGTGAAGATAGTCTTCCTTGGGGCTGGAGTGTGTGAGATCCACTGGATGCAAGCCGCATTTATCATTTGTAACATGAGGGCTGGCATGCTCATTGGGGTTACTGTCCTGCCCAGTACCCCACAGCCGGCAAGCCCCAAAGAAAGTCACACA
>JAQHUG010000002.1:13040738-13054480 GCA_028555095.1 Dicrostonyx torquatus
ATGTTTTGTTTTGTTTTGTTTTTCGAGACAAGGTTTCTCTGTGTAACTTTGGAGTCTACCTGGAACTCACTCTGTAGACCAGGCTGACCTTGAATTCACAGACGCCATCTGCCTCTGCCTCTGCCTCCCCCTCCTGAGTGCTGGGATTAAATGCATGCACCACCTGGCTGTTTTTTAAAATTTATTTAACTTTATTTATGTGCATTGATGTGAGGTTCCCTGGAAGTGGACTTACAAATAGTTGTGAACTGCCACCATGTGAACCCAGCTCCTCTGGAAGAACAACCAGTGTTCTTAACCACTGAGACATCCTCTGGTCCCTGAAGAGCTTCTTCATCAAAATATCTAGCATCCCTGATATACAAATGGGTTTGCCTGCTCTAATTATTTGTGTGATGACTATAATGAAAGTTTTGAATCATTCACTTTTTTGGAACAAACTATTTGTGCAACATCCTTTTGATACACTCATACTCCATTTGTTAAAATTTGTTTAGAAAATCTATTGCTGTATGAATTAGTGAATTTTCTCTAGACCAAGTTTTCTCCTGTTGTGCTATCTGAATTGGATGTTGGCACTAAGGCCAAATTGGTTTCATAAAATTAACTAGAATTATTCTATTTTTCTCTCCTATGAATCAACTTAGTTAAAATTAATGTTACCTGTTCTTTCAATATTAATAGTAAAGATTGACAATCCTGACATTCCTTAAGTCTTTAATTTATACATATTTCCAAATGTGTATAGACTTTTTTTCACTTCATGTTTGTGTCTATTACTGGCCAGATGCCGTAGATGTATTGTCAGGAAAAGTAATGAGACATTAATCTTCAGAAGCTCAATGTAAAAGTTTCTTTCTAGTTCCCATCACAGCTGAGATGTTCCTGCTTGTTTCTATGCTATGTGTGTCTTCCAGAATTTTGACATGCAACCTCATCCAAGCAGCACCTACCGCCTGGGTTCTCAGTTACATGCTCTCAATCCAACATGGAGGAGAGTCTACGTCCATGAAGAAGAAGCAATGAGGAAATAAGAGAGCTCTTACACAGTGTGAGACCTTGCCAGGAAATAATCTAGTTTCTCTAGATTATCAAATTCATTACCACAGAATTGCACACAATGGTCTTTCACAATCGGTTTAATTTTAGTTGTGTTCCTGTCTCTGATTATATCTTCTCTGTCACTTTTAATTTTGTGTAATTCATATTATCTTTCTTACCTAATATGTGTTGTCTGACAGTCATCCAGTGGTCTTTGCAGAAAGAAAAAAGCTTTTGTGTTTCTTCATTATTTCAAGAACTATTGGCAAAACTGTAAGTAATGAGCACTTTGTGCAGTGACTGGAAGCCATGCGCGCGGAGCTGTATCTTTCTCTAGCAATCCATTTTGTTGTTCTGATGTCACAGATTCAGTGGGTTTGAAATTACCTTTCATCATTCTTTTTACTTTTAGTAAAAGCTTCTAGGGCCATACAAATCTTTCCCGATTTGAATATGTTCCATTGGGTTTGAATACTAATGGTCCACATTTTCCTTTCAAGATCATTTTTTTAGCCTGTGGTTTTGATTTCCTCTTTGATTTAGGATTTTTTTAAACAGCACATTTTCATTTCCAAGAAGTTAATTTTTTGATGATTATATCCTTTTTATCTCTATGTTGAATTATTATTAGAAAATAGAGTCCGTGACGTCTCTCCTCTTTCAGAATTTATTTTTCCTTTGTGGCCAAGAGCATGATTGATCTTTCTAAGTGCTTCATAGGTCTAAGCAGACAATCTGTGTTCTCTGAAGCAAGACACTGTTTCAGACCGCTTGTTGACTGTGTTATTAAAATAATCTACATCCTGACTTACAATTTATCTGCATCATCTATCAAAATCATGGAAAGATATATTAAATCTTCCCACTATATCTCTCTAAAGATTGAACAGTACTTCTGAAATCTTTTCATATTTTTTATGTCTCTGTTGTTTTGTGCATAAAATTTGATGCATGAGTTATGGGTTATGGGCGACTTTCCTGAGTCTGTGAGAACGGTGTCACCAGCCATTAAGGAATGCCTCTCACTTCATTTTAGTATTTTCACCTCATTGCTTATTGATAGGCAAGAGCTGCGGTTGATTTTGTCTGCACTTGCTGGTCTATCTTGGCTTATAACTCCGTTTTCAATATTTCTTTACTACTTTGTTTCAGACGAGTGTTATTTCCAAATCAGTTTGGAATACGCCGTGTTAAATTTAGTGAGAGATGCTATGCTTTCTCCACTGTGCTCGTGGCTTCTTTAGGTTCCATTCTTCTGCCGCAACTCCTCTCTCCCCTCGTTAGTTCTGCCCGTGTCAAATCTTTCTTCATTAGCTTTTCAAATTTGGTAATGCGGAATTTCTTCTCTTTTATATGCCGCTAACAGTTAAATCGATAGTTAAATATGTGGTGATCTATTATAATTTCAGAGCCCAACAGAAATTCTATTGATTCCTCCTATGTGTGATTGTGGGTTTTTTCTATCTCCTTTCTTGAGAAACCTACAGGGTTTTTATTTTTTTCACTTGCATATGCTCCGCTCATCCTGGCTTACAGGTTTTCATGTTTAAGTTTCAAGACTCTCAGCAGAAGGAGATGATACCTAAATTAAGCTATTAGGATATAGAAAGAGAAAGGGACCGGAGTTAAGAGGGAGGGAGAAGAAGGGAGGAGAGGGAAGGGTGAACTTTATTTAGACACCCAAACGCCCTGGGCAGTGAGTAGCTGTGGACAGCCACAGCTTGCTCCCTTTGGCTCCTGTCTGGGGCTACCGTTGCTACACGCTCACTGCTTGCTTTCCTACCTTTTTGATGCAGGAAGGGAAATCCAATCTCTTTCATTACTTTGTGGCCAGAAATAACAGTAAGTGTCTTTCTCTAAATAACCTTTCGTAAAACATGGTGTCCCCTGTTAATCTGTGTACGCAAGTCTATTACGACTCAGGGGCATTTGTTTGTTTTCCTGTAATTTATTTTATTTTTCTTCTGTTTATTTTTCTTTATTTTTATTTGCCTGTCTGTATTCCAGAAGGAGTTGCACATGTGGAATTTGTCCTTTGCTGGTTCCCTGGACCAACCATCTTCTTCTCTTTTGCTCTATTAATTCCACCTCTTGCACTTTGCTCTGTGGTGTGAGGTGGCTTCCCTGTAGAATTTCTGCACTATTAACTGGCCTTTCAACAGTAAACATAGCCTTAGGGATTGTTGACCTGATCATGGCTTTGAATTTCATCAGCATCCATGCAGTTCAGGCTGCGGGATGCAGGAGCAGCGACAACCCATAAAATGGTGTGAGACAGAGCAGAAATTTTCTTTCATGAGAAAGTAGCAACCAGCCTCTTCTGATCCACGAAGACTAAAGAGAGTCACTGGTTGGCTGTCATTTTGGAGACATTAACCTCTTTCCAAAATCCCATGGTGTAAAGTATTATGACTTTAAATCCTAGACATTAGACTATCCCAGGATTCCTCAGATTGAGTTCAGTGTTTCTCGTTCTGCTTCTGAAGATTTCATGGTTAATAATCCTTCACGTGTTCAAAAGCTATTGCAAGTCTGCTTTTTGCCATACCCTATTTTAGTGACTAGGGAAATGCTGATGAGCAAAGTTCTTGCCCTGTTAACATTTACAGTCTCAAAGGAGAGGGAGCAAACAAGCAAGTGAATGGATATTTAGAACTGTGATAAGCCCTAGGAGGAAAATACAGCAAGCAAAGGGGGATGGGTGTGTGGGCCTTGGGGAACTACTTAATTTGGGGTGGCCCTGGGCAGTTTCCTTTAACAAGATCTGAAAGAAGCATGGGGGTAGAGGCTTGAAATGAATAGGAAAACTTTCCAGCAGGGGAACTGGAAATTGTATGACTCTGGGATAGGAACTGTGTGGCCTCCAGCAATGCTGAAGCAGACTGAGCAAGGCAAGAAACAGCATAGCTTTAGACAGAGAATGCAAGGCTCGTTCAACCCCAGCACACTGTAGGATTACTTTGGAGTTTTACATAGTCTGACTTAACTTCTCTAAGGTATGGAACAGGCCTGTAGCACAACTAATGCCATGTTAGGAGCACCATCCTGACCATAAAACCCAGCACATAGGCCCCAACACCTACCAAAAGGGGAATTCAATCCATCAAAAACCTAATCCATAATACTAGGAAAGTCCCTAAATGTTCTAACCTTGCTTTCTGGATTTTGTAGTTTTGCTTTTTGTTAACTGTTCTTTTTAACTGAAATGTGTTTACCAGGGAATGGTTTTGGGCATAAAAGACAGAGAATGGTGAGGCTCAGGGCTGTGTGATTCGGGCAAACTCTCTGTGCAACCATCAGCCTGGACTATAGACATTTTATTCAGCTTTAAGAATGAATTCATAATAGAGTTTAGATTCTCTGGTGTAAAAGTTTGTGTAAAGAGTAATACTTTAATTCTGCAGTCTGCATGATGTAAGAAAACACTAGTGGGTTCTCAGGAAAGAATAAATAAATAAGGTCAGCAAGATGGCCTCCTGAGTAAATATTCTTGCAAGCAATAGTGTGAGTTCGTATTCCCAACTCCCACATAAGAGTAAAGGGCAAGAACGGACTCTGCAGAGTTGTCCTCTGAACTCCTCATGAGTTCCATGGCACACACACACTAAATGACATGACACTTCAGAGTGAGTCACTGTGATGTGGACGAAAGCATCAGGGTTCTGTTGCAAGAAAAGTAATTGCTGGAAGCTTCTTGGGCCAGGTGACAAAAATTGTCAGCAACCAAAACGTGAAAGCAACACAAGATGCCTCCCCCTAAATGAATGGGTATGTGAACGTGGCCCAACACAAAAACAAAGTACATTGTTCATTCTAAAAAAAGAAGGAAATTTTGATAACATGCTATAACTTGAATGCGCATAAGGCTAAATCAGTGGTTCTCAACCTGTGGGTCGTGACCCCTACAAAGACCTTCAGAAAACACAGATATGGACATTATGATTCACAACAGTAGCAAAATTGCAGTTATGAAGTAGCAATGAAAATAATTCTATAGTTGGGGGTCACCACGGCATGAGGAACTGTATGCAAGGGTCACAGCATTAGGAAGGTTGAGAATCACTGTGCTAAATGAAACAGAAATAGGATAAACACATGATCTCACACATGTAATTCCTAGAATGGAAAGCCCTAGAGACAGAAAGTGAGCAAAAGCTTCAGAGCCCAGAAACAAGAGAGATGGGCGTATTCCTGTTCAAGAAGTGCTGCCTCCATTTGGGATGAAGAATACATCTGGGAAGAAATGAGAGTGGAGGCTGTATTCACATGTGAGCACCACTAATGCCAATGAACTGTGTCTGAAAAATGGCTGAAGTATTACTATTATCATAAATATAATCTAGGTAAATAACATACAATGCCTAGTATATATACATCCAATGTATGAAATTTACAGAATATGGAAATTCTCTTTACTTTCTGGATTTTTTTTCCTGTGAATACAAAATTTCTCTAATAAACAATTTTTTTTTTAAATTTGGAGACAGTTTACCTAAACCTCAGGTTTGGGTTCAAAGGGTATGTTGCTGATGATAGGTTTATATTTAAGCAGCAGCTGAAGTAGTCCAAAACAGTTACCTAGAAAAAGGAACAAACAAAGGAAAGGAATTATTCAGTCCCATGGTCGTTCAAGGCTGTTTGACATTGTTTGGAAATGTCAGAGCCCTGGCATGAATGAAGGGGCGGGGGGATTGGAACATATTTTCCTGTTGACCTGCAATCTTCACCCTTATGTGTGTTTGCCATGAGGTCTCCAAATAGTTAGTGCTAAGTCTCAACAGCACTAAGCATCCATAATCCTACAATCTGTCTGATCAGAGCTTTGTAAGGTAGGAACAGAAAGAAAACAAGACCACCCCTCCCAACCTTCAAATGGCTCTTCCTTTTTTTTCTGTCATTATAGCACAAGAACAAACACAGTAATGTGTGCTTAATGCGCAGTTCAATGTAACGTGTTTTCAAAGTAGAGCATTTCCCGACCCCAGCACAGATATCCTTACTCCCATTGGCCCTTAATCTCCAACCTCATTCTCTTCCTCCATGCTGACCATGCCACATGGTAGGAATGAGAAAATGTAGCAACAGAGAATGATGTGGGAGCTCCTTCTGTCTATGTGTTGCTTTTGTTGTGAAGGAGGGTTCATCTGTATTTCTGTGTTTTGATTGGTTAAATAAAAAAGCTGCCTGGGCCATTTGATAGGACAGGACTTAGATAGGCGGGGAAAAGAAAAGAGGACGCTGGGAAGAAGACTGGGTCAGAGCCAGTCTCCATGAAGCTCCCGCCATAGATGGATGAATCTTAGAACAGTCCGGTAAGATCACCACCTTGTGATGACATATAGACTTTTATAATGGGTTAGTTTAGATGTGAGAGGTAGCCAAGAAAAGGCTAGGAATAATGGGCAAGGCAGTATTTGAATTAATACAGTTCTCCTGTGGTTATTTCGGGCATAAGCAAGCAACCAGCGGCTGAGCAGCTAGGGAACATAACCCATACCTCTCCCCCACTTACAACATTGTTGGTTAATGAATAAAGAACTGCTTTGAGCCTATGGCAGGGAAGAACAGAAGGGCAGAGTCAGAGAGGCACCATGTAGCCCCACCAGAGACAGATGCCAGAACTTCAGCCGGGAAGTCACAGCCACATGGCGATACACAGATTAATAGAAATGGGTTAAATTGAGATATGAGTTAGCCAATAAGAAGCTAGAGCTAATGGGCCAAGCAGTGATTTAATTACTACAGTTTCTGTGTATTTTGGGGCTAAGCAGCCAGGAACAAATGAGTGGCCTGCTGCTATAGATTGTGATTATTTCGGGGATAAGCTAGCCGGGTGGCCAGGAACCAACAAGCAGCTTCTTTCTAACAAGAGAAGATCCTGCTGAAGTAGCAGCAATATCAGTGTCTTAGCTAGGGTCATTACAGCCACAACAAAACCAATCATGACCAGAAGACAAGTTGGGGAGAAAAGGGTTCATTTGGCCCACACTGCCAGATCACTGTTCAGGAGGTCAGGACAGGAGCCCAAACAGTGCATAAACCTGGATAGCAGGAGTCAATTAAGAGGCCATGGAGGGGTGTTGCCGAGTGGCTTGCTCCTCATGGCTTGCTCCTAGAACCCAGGGCCCTGCTTATAGAATACAGGACTACCAGCCAAGGATGGCACTACCCTCAATGAGCTGAACATTCCCCATCAACCACTAATTAAGAAGATGTCTTACAGCTGGGTCTTATGAAGGCATTTTATTAACTGAGGTTTCCTCCTTTCAGATAACTCTAGTTTGCATGTAGAGTTGACATAAGACTAGCCTGCAGAGTTAGGAAACCCTGCTGGGTATGGGCAGGCTCTCTATGCTGACTTTCTCTTACGGGCTGATTTCCTGGGTTCCTTCAAAATACTCTACACACTTGTCTGCAGACCGTCACTAGATGTAGACAATGCCTCCAACTATCAGGCGACAACTACTGTATCCTTTAGCATCTACACAGTGGCTGAACTCCTTTCCAATCCATCATCTTGATGAAACTGAGTCATCAAGGTGGTATGTCAGCTTCTGTCTTAGTTAGGGTTTACTATTGCTGTGAGGAGATACCATGACCACAGCAACTCTTATAAGCAAAACATTGAGTTAAGATGCTTCTTTATAGCTTTAGGGGTTTAGTCCATTATCATCAGGGAGGGGAGCATGGTGGTGTGCAGGCAGACATGGTACTGGAGAGGTAGCTGAATGTCCTACATCTTGCAGGCAACAGGAAGTCAACTGAGACACTGGGGGGTGGTGTAGGAGTATTTGTATTTCTGTTGCTTTCATTGGTTGAATAAAGAAACTGCCTTGGCCTTTTGATAGGGCAGCCCTTAGGTAGGCGGAGTAGACAGAACAGAAGGCTGGGGAGAAGGGAAGTGTGGCAGATGCCATGATTCTCTGGTCCGAGATGAACATAGGTTGGACTCATGCCAGTAAGCCACATTCCCATGGAGATACATAATTACTAGATATGGGTTAAAGCAAGATGTGAGAGTTGGCCAGTGGGAAGCTAGAGCTAATGGGCCAGGCAGTAATCAAATTAATATAGTTTTCGTGTGGTTGTTTCAGGTATAAGCTAGCCAGGTACCAGGAGCTGGACAGCGGGACACAGCCCGCTCCTTCTCATGCAATGGGGGGGGGTATCCTGAGCATAGAAAACCTCAAAGTCTGCCCCACAGTGACACAATTCCACTAACAAGGCCATACCCACTCCAACAAAGCCACACTTTCTAACAGTGTCAAATCCTATGAGAATATGGGAGTCAGTTACATTCAAACTACCACAGCGTCCTTGCATATGACCCATGGAATCTAATGGGAAGAACCACTTCGGTGTTCCAGCTCACCAAATTGAAAAACAGTTTGTTGCTAACACATCAAGGCCCAGAAAGATAAACGGAGAGGGGGATGTGTAGGTATGTCTAAGAGACAAGTGACAAACACTGGCATGGGTGTGAAAGAAAAGGAACCTTTGCGCATTGGTGTAATGAATGCAATGGTGGGAATGCAAACATGCAAAGCTACATTGGAAATCAGTCTAAAGTTGCCTCAAAACACAAAACAAAACTAGGAAACAGATCTGCCAAATGAACCAGCGCTCCTGGGCATTTGCCCTAAGGTGTCTGTATTTTACCATAGAAACATTTGGACACCCATGTTTGTTGCTGCTCTATTCCCACTAGCTAAGAAATGGAATAAGTCTAGTAACAAGTAACAAAAGGATAATGAAAATGTCATACATAGACAAAATGGAATTTCTTACATATATAACAGAAAAATGAAATTTGCGAATGAATAGTTGGAACTGGAAAAATATTATCCTGATTGAAATATCGAGGCCAAGAAAGATGGATGCTGCATGTTCTTTCTCAGATGTAGACCCTGTCTTTGATTCTTTAGATTGCTCTGTTTAGCTTGGAGTACCTGTAGAAGCCAGGAAACAAAAAAGGGGTTAGAGAGTAGAACTCAGATAATAGGAGGGGTGAAAGGAGAATATTGAGGTTCAAATGAAGAGGAGGATGGGAAAGTAGGCAGAGGAGGGAGGAGAGGAATAGCTACCGCTAGGAATGTTTGAAAAGGTTGTGGAAACCTATTATTTTATAAACTTATTAAAACATATAACATTATTTATGTTACACACATACACCAGGAGCACTGATCCCAGTATATGGTAACTCCATATATATGAGAAGTTTAAATGGAGTTACCATATACTGGTACCAACTCCTTTCAGAAGCCATAGATTATCAAACAAAAACCCTAGTAAAGGTGTTGGGTCTAGAGAAGTATCTCCAGAGAAGACCCCACTCATTAGACCAAGTTGCCCCATACAATTGGCTATCAACCAAATTCCCATAACAGCAAATATCTATGAAGTGCTCAGCCCCAAATGGAGCATCTTGATCACCCTTCAATCCTTGCCCAACCACACATCAAGGCTCATGGAAAAGTCATGGGAGAAAGGGTAGTAAGAGTGTAAGAGCAAGAGGTTGGGGAGGACAAATACAAAATAGTATCTTCTGGTCATTGCAGGACATCCTAGACACTCACAAGATCAAACTAGTGCGATTTCAGCATGGACTGGGAGGAGCTGGTGAGCCCTCCCCTTTAAGCAAAGGAACTATTAACTGTTGCAGTTGCTGGGGAGGGAAAAATCAGTTCTCTTCAGCAGTATAGCTCCATTTAGGTTGAGCACTCTCCTGCAGATGGCTTCACGCTGATGCACATTTGAGGATCACTACTTTTGGACTCGGTGGGATATTTGGTGCAGGAGGAAGAGGAAGAGAAGGACATCAGTAAGTTGGGAGGTGGATAGAGGACCATCTAAGAGGCGTTGTTGAGCAGTGTCAGAACAAATATGATCGAATGGCATTACACACAGGAATGAATTTGTAAGTGAATAAATAACAAGAAATACATGAATATAAGAAGGGCAGAAATGAAGGCATCTATAATTAATATTTTTTTAAAAATCCTGGGCTGGATGTGGTGGCTCATGCCTTTCTTACCACTTAGGAAGCAGAGGCAGGCAGATCTCTCTGAATTTAAAGCTGACCTGGTCTGCTGTAGGTTTAAAGTCAACCTGGTCTACATAGAAAGTTGCACACCAGCCAGTGAGACCATGAATAACTAACTAACTAAATAAATAAATAAACAAGCAAATTCATCTTGTTAAGATGAATTCTTCCCACATTCAGTAGGATTTTATTCTTGATGTGATTGAACCCAGTATTGCAATTTAGCTCATGTTAATATTATTGCCTGTTCATACACACTCCTATAGGTTAGTGAATGAATGCCAAAAAATTTAGAAAAATATAACAGAAAGCTAATCATTTCATTAAAAACAAAGCAACTTTATTTTTTTCTAGCTTAACAAATTAATCAAGATTTCTCTAGATTATATGAGCAAGAAAAACTGTATTAGTACATACAAACATAAAAACATGATTAAGTCTTGCTTAACTGGAATGTTTTAAATGAACCACTTTGCTAAATTGAATTTTCAGGTTAAGCAGCAACCCCCTTCCTGTCTCAATGTTTGTCATTAAGTAACTTCCTTAAATTTGGAGCTGCCTTCAGTCATTTATGGAATTAATACAGTATATATGTAAAATCAAATTAATTTATATATGTTATTTTCTGCTGCAGTATAAGTTATGGGATAATATTAAGAATTATAGGAAATGTCAGAAAATCCTTGGACTTGGGGCTGCAATACATTCCTCAGGGCTTGGAGAGACCCACACCATATAGAGAATTGAAACAGCCTGATGGAGGAGGACATCATACCTGAGCAGCTAGGATTTGCCAAGAACTTAATTCCGACCAGATCTTGCTTTGTGCATGTGTGTGGAACCCAGTTTGGAATCAGGACCAGGTTCTACATTCTTGGGTGACACCTTAACAGGGAAGATTCAATTAATATGCTGAATAATAGTGTGCCTATGCATCTTCAGGCTTTCCTTGTGCAACTTCACACACTAGCCAGGTATTTTAATTATTTCACACTGTATTTGAGCAGAAAATACTGTGGTCAGCATGTGTGGTTTATTTTTCAACATGTGTTTTTTGAAACATACCATGAGTGCATTGGGTGGCAGAACCACAGGTATCGGGACAGAGCAATTCTTGAAGGCTGATAAGGATGGCAAGAGACTCTATAAATTCTGAAGGTCATCCCTGAGTTCCTGGTGTGTACAAGGGAAGTGGTTTTAAAGAAAAAGTTCTATAGGTTTAGGTTCTGACTTACACAAGGACTTTTATGCTTGTTCCACAATAAAAGAACTGTTGAACACAACAAGCCCATAGGAAGTAATGAATGTATTGAACAAAAGCCCACACAAGCCATTCACTAGAAGGATTTTATATGCTTTGATGTTACCACTGAAGACACCAAAACCTTTATAAATTTAGTATTTGAGTGTATCGGTCAGGATGAGAGATAAGGAAATGAGTAAGCCCACCTGGATTGATGCTCACTCAAAGTGGGAAGTAAATTGTGTTAGGAAATTTTCCAATCAAGTGGACCTAAGAAACAAGCTGGTGTAGTTATCCTAATATCTAACAAAATGGACTTCAAACTAAGAATAATCAAAAGAAACGAAGGACATTTCATATTCATTGCAGGAAAAGTCCATCAAGATGAAGTCTCAATTCTGAACATCTGTGCCCCAAATACAAGGTCACCCACATTTGTAAAAGAAACATTACTAAAGCTTAAAACACACTCCAAAACTCACATACTAATAGTGGGAGACTTCAACACCCTACCTTTACCACTGGACAGGTCTGCCAAACAGAAACTTAACAGAGAAATAAAGAAACAAACAGATGCTATGACTCAAATGGGCTTAACAGACATCTATAGAAATTTCACCCCCCAAACTTAGAATACACCTTCTTCTTCCCACCACATGGAACTTTCTCTATAATTGACTCTTTGATTAAAAAAAAAACTCAACAGATACAAAAAATTGGAATAACTCCTGTATCTTAGCAGATCACACAAAGCTAGAGTCCAACAACACTACCTGTAGAAAATGCACAAACTCATGGAAATTCAACAATACTCAACTGAATCACCACTGGGTCAAGGAAGAAATAAATAAATTAAAAACTTCCAAAAATTCAATGAGAATGACAGCACAACATACCCAAAACTATGAAAGCAGGTCTAAGAAGAAAGTTCACAGCACTAAGTGCCACATAAAGAAGCTGGAGAAATCCCACACTAGCGAATTAGCAGAACACCTGAAAAGCCCTAGAACAAAAAGAAGCAAACTCATCCAGGAGGAGTAGACAGCTGGAAATAATCAAACTGAGGGCTGAAATCAATAAAAATAGAAACAAAGAAAGCAATACAAAGAATCAATGAGACAGAGTTGGTTCTTTGAAAAAATCAACAAGATAGACAAACCTTTATCCAAACTAAGCAAAAGGCAGAGAGAAAATATCCAAATTAACAAAATCAGAAAGGAAAGGGGGAACTTAGCAACAGACATGGAAGAAATCCAGAGAATCATCAGGTCATACTTCAAAAACCTTACTCCAGAAAAATGAAAAATTTAAAGGAAATGGACAATTTCCTGAATAGGTACCACATACCAAAATTAAATCAAGACCAGATAAACAAATTAAATAGACCTACAACTCCTAAGGAAAGAGAAACAGTCATCAAAAGTCTCCCAAACAAAAAAAGTCCAGGACCACGTGGTTTCAGCATGGAATTCTAACAGAATTTTAAAGAAGAGCTAATACCAATACTCCTCAAATTGTTCCACACAATAGAAACAGAAGAAACATTACTGACCTTGTTTTATGAGGCTACACTTACACTGATACCCAAACCACACAAAGACACAACTAAGAAAAAGAATTACAGATCAGTCTCACTCATGAACACTGATACAAAAATACTAAATAAAATGCTGGCAAACTAAATCCAGGAACACTTCAGATAAATCACCCACCATGATCAAGTAGGCTTCATCCCAGAGATGCAGGGATGGTTTAACATGCAAAAAATCCATTAATGCAATCCTCTACATAAACAAACTGAAGGGAAAAAAACATGATCATCTCATTAGCTACTGAAAAAGCCTTTGACAAAATCCAACACCTCTTCATCATAAAGGTTTTGAAGAGGTCAGAGATACAAGGAACATTCCTAAACATAATAAAGGCAACATACAGCAAGCCAATAGCTAACATCAAACTAAATGGAGAGAAACTCAAAGCGATCCCACTGAAATCAGGAGCAAGACAAGGCTGTCCACTCTCTCCATATCTATTTAATATAGGACTTGAAGTCCTAGCTAGAGCAATAAGACAACAACAACAAGAAAGGATGAAGGTGATACAAATTGGAAGGGAAGAAGTCAAAATTTTGCTCTTTGCAGATATGATTGTATATATAAGTGACCCCACTCCCCAAATCTACCAGGGAATTCCTACAGCTGATAAACACTTTCAGTAATGTGGCAGGATACAAGGTTATCTAAAAAAAAAAATCAGTAGCCTTCCTATATACAGATGATAAATGGACTGAAAAAGAAATCAAAGAAACATCAAACTTCACAATAGCCAATATCGGCATAGAATATCTTGGAATAACTCTAAGCAAACAAGTGAAATACCTGTATGACAAGAATTCTAAGTCTCTGAAGAAAGAAA
>JAQHUG010000002.1:13081633-13091795 GCA_028555095.1 Dicrostonyx torquatus
AGAGAGGGAAAAAAAACAGTGACAACTATATGAGGCTCTGTCTGTCTCCTTCCAAAAGGCTGAGAATGTAGATCAAGGTTTGTTAGAATAATGGTAATGGCCAGCAAGTATAAGGCCCTGAGTTCAAATAGCAGTACTGCAAATAAATTAATAAATAGAATGCTACAATAGGAGGAATATTAGAATATACCCAACAAAATAACTCAGAAGTTCTATATATTGAAGAGGTAAATGAAAAAGATCTAAATATTTGGAAAGACAACCATGATAATGAACTGAAAGACGAAACTTTACTCATCTCATTATCAATCTATAGGTTTAATTTCAGAATAGCTGAAGAGGTTCTTAAAACAGAATGTGGTAAGCTAATTCTAAAATTTAATTGAAAGTTTGGTCATGTAGATTTGTGATTAAGATACTCAATAGCATGTATGTGACCCATGGGTTTGATCCTCAGGACCCAAAATTATAACCAAAGCAAAATTCAGATAGCAATACAAAGATGTCAAATAGCCAAAATGATTTTGAAAAAGAAAATTGGCAAGGTTTGATTTCATGTGTCCATGATTTAGTAACTACATTACTTGAAGTGAGAGGAATTAGTAGAAAAGTAATTGTATGAATTAACGGAATGTAAGGCCCCGTGCTGTGAGCTGGCTGGCTCGGAGCCAAAGAGCCATTTGCGGCTTCCCTCCTGACAGCTTCCGGCGCATGCTCGCACTTGTACAGGGCATCGTATGAATTGACCAATCCGGTCATCATACGATGGCACCAATTTTGACTGAGCCTATCAGGCGATGACAGCTCAGGGCTTTGTTTTGGCACTGCTTATAAGCGAGCCACACCTGGGATCGAGGTCCTTCTGCCTTTCCTATCTACAAGACAGTGTGTCCCAATAAAGTGCGTTCTGAGAAGAATCCTGTTGTGGTCGTCTCTTCCGCTGGCGGACGCGGCGTGTCACAACAGAATGGGAGAGAATATGTAGTATGCACACCAATCATGTGCCATCAGTGGATTTCCAAGCAAATTCTCTGGGTGGCTCAGTGGAGAAGAAAGTCTTTTTAAGAAATAATATTAGGGCCAGGCAATGGTGGCACATGCCTTTAATCCCAGCACTCAGGAGGCAGAGGCAGGCAGATCTCTGTTAGTCTGAGGCCAGCCTGGTCTACAAGAGCTAGTTCCAAGACAGGCTCCAAAGCTACTGAGAAACCCTGTCTCGAAAAACCAAATAAATAAAAAATACTGGCCAGGTGGTGGTGGTACTTTATTCCCAACACTTGGGACGCAGAGACAGGTGGATCTCTGTGAGTTTGAGGCCAGTCTGGTGTATACAGAGTGTGTTCCAGGACAGCCAAGGCTTATAGAGAAACCCTGTTTTGAAAAAGCAAAACTAACAGAAAGGAAGGAAGGAAGGAAGGAAGGAAGGAAGGAAGGAAGGAAGGAAGGAAAGAAGGAAGGAAGGAAGGAAAAGAAATACTGGAGAGAAGTGATGTCCATGTGAAACTCAAAATAAGATTTTATCTCTACCTTGCTTTTCATACAGAAATTAAGTTAAAAGAGATCATGGGAAAGCCCAAACTATAACACTACTGAAGGAACACATATATGAGTCTTCAAGATTTTGATACCATTCACAAGACAAAAAACCCAATAATCAAACCCCCAAACCAGATGACTTAGAGTTCATCAATGTTAAAACTTTCTCATTTCCCTATTGATAACAATAATAAAATACACACACACATGCATGCATATATACACATGCATGCACACACACACATGCCCACAGAGATTAAAAGAAATCACCTGTGAGCATTGAAGAGTAAACAAAAAAAGCAAGCAAACAAGAAAGAGAAATCAGAATTAGAGAAGAATCCCCTAGGAAAACCATGGTGTCATTTTCTGTAAATGGATCGTAGCTGAGTGTTTTAGTTACTTTCCTATTGCTATTACAAAGCATCATGAACAAGGAAACTTATTAAAGAAAGTATTTAATTTGGGGGGGGCTTGGTTCTAGAGGATTAAAGTCCATAGCCATCATTTCAGGTAGCGTGGTAGCAGGCAGGTAGGCATGGAGCTGGATCAGTAGCTTGAGAGTTTACATCCTGAACCACAAGCATGAGGCAGAGAAAGAGAGAGAGAGAGAGAGACAGAGACAGAGAGATCAAATAGGTGACGTACTTCTTCCAATAAGGCCACACCTCCCAATCCTTTCCAAACAGCTCCTCCAACTGGCAACCACACTTTCAAATATATGAGCCTATAGTAGCCATTCTCTTTCAAGTCACCATACTCAAGCAGGAAGAGAATGAAGAGGAGCCATGAAAGGGAAAGAGCTGGGGAAGGAAGTCACCTAATTCTGCTTATGGACACTTAAAGAAGTACTACCACTCTCCTAAGTCATGTATTCATGGCACAGGCCCAAATCAGCAAAGCAAAAACCAATGAAATCAATTGAGACACCACTCAAAGAAAGCAAGAGCACATTAGCATCTGACCCAACAAAGTTAAATGCCTACTAAAAAAGAATATCAGTATTCTCAAAACGGTAACAGAATCCCAAATCTATATATCCTGAGAATCACCATGTCTAGGATACAGACCCAAACATTCACCATAAAAATTTGCAGGGGAGGAGTATGATACATTTCAAGAAAAAAGACAATTAATAGATGGTGACCCTAGGGTTATCAGAATTTTGGAGTTATAAGACAAGGTATTCATGGCTTTTTCAGCTCTCACTGAGGTGAAGATGAACATGTTGAGATGAGTGAAAGGAAGGCATTTGTATTACAGAAATAGATTATATTTAAAAAGGACATACAATAATAGAATTAAAGGCATATAGGGACTAGAGGTGCGAGTTAATGGTACAGTGTGTAGCTAGCATTTCTGAAGCCCTAGGTTCAATTCCCAGCACCCCTAAAACATATAAAAACATAAACAAAAATCTCACTGGATGGTTCAAAATCAGAGAACAGGTGGCAAAATAAAGAGTTGGTGGACTTTGATTTATATAAATAGAAAGGTAAAAAAGAAGATAAAATAGATGTTTTTAAAGAAGAAGAAAGAATGAGATGGATCAGCAAATATAAGCATTTGCCATACGTGACTCTTGAATGAGAAGGGCCTTATAGGTTCATATATTTGAATACTTAGTCCCCAATTACTGGAACTGTCTAGAAAGGGTTAGGAGTTGTGACCTTAATGGAGGAGGTTTGTCACTGGGGATGGACTTTGATGTTTCAGAAGCCCATACCACTCCAAATTAGCTATCTCTGCTTCCCTGTGCTTCATAGATCAGGATGTAAACTCCCAGCTACTACACTAGTGTCATGCCTGTCTGCTCTTGCCATGTTCCCTGGCATGTTGGTCATCAACTCACCCTCTGAAATGGTAAGGCCCCAATGAACACTTTCTTCTGTAAGTTACATTGGTCGTGAAGTCTTGTGACAGCATTTGAAAAGTAACTAAGACACCGTGTGAACATGAAAACCTGAATTAGAATTCTCAGAACACATGTAACCCTGTTTTCATAGCCTAAAAGTCTGTAATCTCAGAATTTCTACAAGATGATGAGAAACAGAGGCAGGAGGATCCATGGGAGTTCATGGAGCAGCTAGCTTGGTGTACACCATGAAAAACTAACAAAAGGCTTTGTTGCAAACAAAATAAAAGTACAGGACTGACACCCGAGGTGTCCCTGACCTTCACATACACACTCACACACATGAGTGTGCACACACAGAGAGATTTTAATTTTTAAAAACAAAATGGGACCAGAGATGGTTCAGTGGCCAAAGTGTTTGCTATGCAGTCATGAGTTAAAATCTCTAGCACCCAGGGACATGGTAGCACCCGACTGCAATGCAGTGCTGGGGGATGGAGACATGCAGCTGGTTTAGATGAAATGACAAGCTCCAGACTCAGCAATAGACCCTTTCTAACAATAACAACAACAACAAAAGCCAATAAGGTGGAGACGCCACTGAGAAAGACATCCCCTTGTCAAGTCTGACCTCCACACTCTTCATGAATGAGCATACCTGCACACATGGGTGTGTGTGCACATAACATATAACATACACACAAAACAATCCATGGCAAAACACATGGAACCCTGGGTACCTGCGCGGAAATACTGAAAGTCTAATGTACATGTGCAAGTAATTAGAATCTAAGAAGTTTATAAAAGATAGAATTAGAAAAATTGCTAAAGCAAATAATGATCAAAACGTTATGAATTCTGTGAAGGACATAAATTAGCAGATTCAAGAAGCTCAGAGAATCCAAACAAGATAAAATTTAAAGGAAAACCATGTCTAGACATATGATAATCAAACTGATGAAAGGCCATTTTGTCCCATCAGATATGGCCATTAAAATGACACATCCACACAGAACACCAATGATTTACATGCCTTACAGACCTGTCATCAGGAAGGCCTGGAGCCAGATGACATGGCCATCATCTTTAAAGTGATGAATGGTAAATTAATATCAGCCAAGTTCCTTTGACCAACTGAACACTTTGTATTTAAAATAAGATAGACTTTCAAAGAAACGAAATGTAAAGGAATTCACTTCCATGAGCCCTGAACTATAAAATATGCTACAAAAGATGATCCACAGAAACACAGCAAATGATGTTATAGAGAGATTTGAACTTCGAATAAATAGCAAATAGTAAATAGTAAAGAGAAAACTAAAATATTTCTTTCTTTTTTGATATTGTGAAATATTTTTTAGTTCTTTCAAAAACATTTTTATTCCATTTATTCATTTGCTCATTTATCTGTGTGTGTGTGTCTGTCTGCCTCCCCTCATGTGTGTGTGTGTGTGTGCAGTTTACTGTGGGGTTGGTTCTCTCTTTCACCATATGGGTCCCAGAGATTGAACCCAAGTCTGAGTCAGTCTTGGCACATGCCTTTAGGCTGTTGGACATTGGTCTGTACCTTGTCAATTGTATTTTAATAAAATGCTGATTGGCCAGTAGCCAGGCAGGATGGAGAGGTAGGGCAACCAGGCAGGAAGGAGAGGCGGGGCAATGAGAACAGAAGAATTCTGGGAAAGGGAAAAGACTCAGTCTGCAGTCATCACCCAGACACAGAAAAAGCCAGACATAGAGCAAGCAAGATGTGACTGTCTTGCCGAAAAAGGTACCAAGCCACGTGGCTAACACAAACAAGTATTTTGGGCTAATATAAGTTATAAGTGTTAAAAAGAAGCCTGAGCTAATAGGCCAATCTGTTTATAATTAATGTAGCCCTCTGTGTATTTCTTTGAAACTGAACGACTGTGGGACAAGGTAGAATGGTAATCTCAGTCAACACCTTTATCCACCAAACTATCTTGCCAGTTCCTTTTAAATTTTCACTTGTTTATTTATCCTAGAGCTCAAACTAAAGGCTTTGCACATACTAGGCACTGTATAATTTGCATTGTCTAATTCTAAAATGTCCCTCCCATCCTAGTGCTAGGAACTCCTTGAGTGTTTTAAAGTACATATGACCATTTAAACCAAAGGATATGGCACAATTAGTCATCATTTTCTCTGTACTGATAGCCTAGACAACATCAGCAGCATAAAGAGGAGTGCAGAAGTGGTGGCACTGGTGAAAAGTGTCTGGGTTCTGTTTGTTTTGGTTTTTTGTTTGTTTGTTTGTTTGTTAAGACAGGGTTTCTTTTGCTGTCCTGGAACTAGCTCTGTAGACCAAGCTGGCCTCAAACTCACAGAGATCCTTCTGTCTCTGCCTCCTGAGTGCTGGGCTTAAAGATATGCACCACCACTGCCTAGCAAAAAGTTTCCGTATTTTTATATCAAATAGTTGTTATAATTTGGATATGAAGTATCCTGGACCTCAGGCTTTGTTCCCAGCTAGTGGTAGTGTTATTTGGGAGGAGCAGGTGGTTATCTAGGGAAAGTGAGTCACTGAGGTTTTGCTAAGGGGTTGTCCCAGGTCCTCCCTTCCCTCTTTCCCGCTCTTTGCTTTCTTCACTTTGAAAGATGAATAGCTTCAGCCACATATTCCTGACAGTACCCCCGTGTTCTGTCTCCCTCGGGATCCAGAATCAATTCATCTGAAGACTATAGACTGAAACACTGAAGTCAAGAACCAAAATAAGGCAGTCCTCCTTCGCATTTGTTTTGTCAGGGAACTGGCCCCAGATGAAAAGTCTGACACGGTGGTTAACACTGCATTCATTTTATGTGGTAAAATATACTATATAGATATAGATTGCATTGCATTCTTTTACATGCCGACATCCAGTTAGACCAGCATCATTTGTTGAAGATGCTTTCTTTTTTCCATTCTATAATTTTGGCTTCTATGTGGAAAATCTAGTGTCCATAGGTGTGTGAGTTTACGTCTGGGTTTTGGATTTGATTCCATCGATCCACCTCTCTGTTTTTACGCCAATACCATGCTGTTTTTATTACTGTAGCTCTGTAGTAGAGCTTGAGATCAGGGATGGTGATACCCCCAAAGTTCTTTTATTGTACAGGATTGTTTTTAGCTATCCTGGGTATTTTTTTGTTTTTTCCTAATAAAGTTGAGTATTGTTCTTTCAAAGTCTGTAAAGAATTGTGTTGGAATTTTGATGGGGATTGCATTGAATCTGTAGATTGCTTTTGGTAAAATTGCCATTTTTACTATGTTAATCCTACCAATTCAATAGCATGGGAAATCTTTCTATCTTCCAATATCTTCTTCAATTTCTTTCTTCAAGACTTGAAGTTCTTGCAATACAGGTCTTTCATTTGCTTGGTTTGAGTTACTCCAAAATGTTTTATATTATTTGAGGCTATTGTAAAGAATTCTAATTCTCTGGCTTCTTTCTCAGCCATTTGTATATAGGAGGACTACTAATTTTTTTTTCAGTTACTCTTGTATCCAGCCACTTGACTAAAGGTGTCTTCAGCTGTAAGAACACTCCTCCATTGCTGGTGGGAGTGCAAACTTGTAGAGCCACTTTGGAAGTCTGTGTGGTGCTTTCTCAGAAAACTGGGAATCAGCCTACCACAAGACTCAGCTATATTGCTCTTGGGCATATACCCAAACAATGCTCAGTCATACCACAAGGACATTTGTTCAACTATGTTCTTTGCAGCTTTGTTTGTAATACCCAGAACCTAAAAACAGCCTAGATGTCCTTCAACCAAGGAATAAATAAAGAAGATGTGATTGATTTACACAATGAGGTTTTATTCAGCTGTTAAAAACAAGGACGTTGAGAAATTTGGAGGAAAATGGATGGATCTAGAAAAAAAATCATTCTGAATGAGATAACCCAGACCAAGAAAGACTAGCATGATATGTACTCACTCACAAGTGGACATTAGCTGTAAAATAAAAGATAACTATGCTACAATCCACAGAGAGACTAGGTAACAGGTAACAAGGAAGGCTCATGGGGGTGGGGGGCAGCTGGATCTCCCTGGGAAGGGTAAATAGAAGAGATTTCATGAGTGAACTGAGGGCAGGTGGGGATGGGAACATAAATGATCAGGTGGTGGGGGCAGAGGGGAAGACTACTGGAAAGGGGGCATTTTGGGGTCAGGTAAAAACCTGCTGCAAGGAAAACTACAGGGCCCTAGCAATAGCAGATAACTAGTCTGAACTGACCATCTCCTGTGACCTGGTTTGTGCCTAGTTGTCAGAGAATCATCCAGCAACTGATGGAAACAGATACAGACCCACAGCCAAACATTAGGCAGAGTTTAGGGAATCAGTGTTTTGTTTCTTCTTGGAAGAGAAAGGATTGTAGAAGCCAGAGGAGTCAAGGACACCACAAGAAAACCCATAAAATCAACTAACCTGGGCTCATAGGGGCTCACAGTGATTGAACTGACAACCAGGGAGCCTGCATGGGACTGACCTAGGCACTCTGCATATATGTTACAGTTTTGTAACTTGGTCCTCTTGTAGGATTCCTAACAGTGAGAACAGGGATTGTCTCCAACTCTTAGAGGCTTTGGGACTCTACTCTTCATACTGGGTCTCTTTGCCCAGCCTCAATAAATGAGGAGATGCTTAATCTTATTGCAACTTGATATGCCATGTTTTGTTGATACTCTTTGGAGACCTGTCCTTTCCTAAACAGAACCGGAGGAGAAGAGTGGTTTGGGGCCTGGGAAGATAATGGAAATGGAGAGGGGTGGATTGGAAGGAGAGGATGGAGGGAAACTGAGGCCAGGCTATAAAATAAATAAATAATTAAAAAAAACTTTATATGCAATAGTCCTTAAATGTGTAATATGCCTAAAACAATCATGTAAACTGTGAAAAGAAGTGTATCTTAATACTCATTAAGGCTTGATGGTACATGCATGTAATCCTAGTAGTCAAAAGGCTGACGCAATAGCTGGACTTAGTAGCACACACCTTTAATGTCAGTGCTCAAGAGGCAGAGACAATTGGATCTCTGTGAGTTCAAGGCCAGCCTGGTCTACAAGATGAGTTTCAGGGCATCCAGAGCTGTTACACAAAAAAACCCTGTCTCAGACGGGGGCAGAGAAGAAAAGGCTGAGACAAGAGGATTGTCTTGAGTTCAAGAGCAGCCTGATGTCTCAAAGGGAGAGGGCGATATCCTAAAACCAATAGATGTATTCAAATGAAACTTTAAGGAATGTTGAAACAATCCAAAAGTAGATAATAAGGGTAAGAAAGAAAATAATAATGAGAAAGAAAACAAATAATAAACTGGCATAACAAACCCAACCGCATGAAAGAAATGATTATTAACCGATAATTGAGGCCTAAACACTTCAATTAATTTCTAAAAGCTGTCAGATCATACAAGAAACCATTCACATGCTGCCTGTAGGGGATCCATTTTAGATATAAAACACAATCAGATTGAAAATAAATAGAAGGGGGAAATACACAATTCAAATAATAAGCAAAACATAGGTAGCTGCCATGACACCAGAAGGTGCTATGAAGGCCACTGGGGAAGAAAAGTCTAGGTCTTAGCCAGTGTTGGATCGAGCACTGACCTTCCAGGCAAGATGGGCTGATACTGGCATGAACATCATGGGCATAAGTAACTGCTTTTTAATTGAAGTTAAGACCTGCTCCACAGGAAGGAATCCGTGCCTTATGCTTTAAACCTAGCCGAAAGTCCACAGTTCAGGAGGTCAAAGGCCCTATGTAGAACCTATTTCTGATAACATAAAAGATACGCTATCAAACTGCCTTCTAAACATTTATATTTACATTCCACACTAATAAACATTAGTGCTGCTCTCAGCCCTCATCTGCGAAGTTTCTGCAGTGGGCAGCAGCTAACAGGTCCAAACCAATAAGGAGCAGTTAATCCACAATTGGTTGAAGTGTCTGTTGAACACCCAGTCCTCCATAGAGCATCTATGTGATCCCGACCACCAGCCAGTTGACCTTAAGGAAAGGGAGGACAGAAAGAAAGGAAAAGCTGGAAGACAGAAGAGAGTGCTGTGAACTGCTGTCTTCTGGACATGGCCACAGCGGTGGCACTTCTAAACAGCAGCTGTCGAGACATGTGCATTGTCTGTCAATAGTCCAGAGAGCAGCATTGACTGGACTCAAAGGGTTATGGAAAAAGGGGTGGGAAGAACACGGAAGTGACTAAGAAGGGCATTTTATAATGACAAAGGGGGAAATTGGTTAGAAACAAATATATGTGTATGCCCATAGCAGAACCTCAAAGTGTATCATCCTAGAAAAACTTAGAGCATCTTCACTTAGCAGTAAAAGTGTTGAGATGGCAGATCAGCACATAAAATGCTCACAACCATTAGTCATTGGGGAAATACAAAGTAATCAACAATGCAATGCAATCATATACTCACTAGATGGTGAAAATGATGAACACTGATCAGAAACAGCATTAAGAAGATATGGCAACTAGAATGTTCATGTAAAATGGTGCAGCCACAATAAAGAGTAACTTGATATTTTCTTACAAAATTAAATATACAGTTTCTATATAATGGAATAATTTCATTACTAGATATTTGATTTTAAGTAATAAAATCAAATACTTAAACAAAGGTTACATATAAATTGTCATAGATATTTTTTCTGTAAATCCCCGAATCTTGAGCTGTACCAAATGGTTAAAAACAAGTGAATGGCTGGTGGGAATGCAAGCTGGTACAACCCCTTTGGATGTCAGTGTG
>JAQHUG010000002.1:13105477-13118440 GCA_028555095.1 Dicrostonyx torquatus
CAGAGTTGTTTTGATTTGCATTTCTCTGATGACTAAGGATGTTGAGCATTTCCTTAAGTGTCTTTCAGCCATTTTAGATTCCTCTGTTGAGAGTTCTCTGTTTAGGTCTTTACTCCATTTTTTTATTGGATTATGTGATTGGATCATTTCTGGACTCAATATCAACACAGCTCAAACTGAATACTTCAAGTGGGGGAGGGCTTGTGTTTCTCTGTCTCTCACAGGTGAACACCACCCTTAATCACACAAACCCCTGAGCCAACTTACTCCTTCAGACTCCTCCGTACCTCATAGCCGTGTTGTAACCAAAATGATGGCGTTAAACTCCATCCTGTCAGCTTTCTCTGCTTTAAGAACTACAGTGGTAGTTTGAGTATGTAGTCTTTTCCAGCACATTATTTCTAATAGCCCAACATCTCCTGTGCCAAGATCTGTCTTCTCAAACCCATCATTGGTGCTTGTGAGCTGTCAAAGATGCAAATATGATATAGTTACTACTTGTCCTTGGATGGCAGCATTTTGCCTTTAGGGTAAAATTGAAACTGCTTGGCCCTTCATGAGTTTTGCTCGCAGACCCATCTCCTGCCACCGTTTCCCTTTCTTGTGAGTCTCCTGGGACCTGGGTTTCAAAGGATGAACCCCCTTAAGCTAAAATTTTTTGTTATTGTTTTGTTGGTTTTTTTTTTCTCAAGATAAGGTTTCTATGTATTTTGGAGCCTGTCTTGGAATTCAATTTGTAGTCTAGGCTATCCTTAAACTCACAGCGATCCGCCAGCCTCTGCCTTTCTAGTGCTGGGATTAAAGGGGTGCACCACCAACCCTTGAGCTAAAATTTAACAAGCTTAGGAGGATCCTGTTATCTCACAAGTTTGAGGAACACAGCCCTCAGACACGCCCATGGCACTTTAGAGAGCCTTCCAGGGTGCCAGGTACCTACACTGTTGTGAGCTGACAGCAGTGATAGCCTATGCCCTACTATCAGCCTCACTGCTCACTTCTGAAGTCTTCCTGGAGCAAGGCTCTAGCTCCTTGGGTGCCTTAGCATCTGTGCTCTTCTCTTCTATTCATGAGCAGAAAAAGATGAAGCCTTGTAGTCATCCCTCTTCTGGATCTACTAATGTCTTTCTTTCTTTCTTTCTTTCTTTCTTTCTTTCTTCCTTCCTTCCTTTCTTCTTTCCATCTTTCTTTTTTTCCTTTCCCTCTGGAATTTGAATTCTTGCTAGGAGCCACATAGTTTTTATTTTATTTTGTTTTACTTTGAGAAAGAGTCTCTAATAGGCCCGGTTGGCCTAAAACTCTCCATGTAGTGTAGGCTGTGCTTAAACTCCTGATCAAGGAGTTGTCCTTACTTATCAAGTGCTGGAATTGTAGGTGTGTGTTAGCATACCCAGATTTCCTTTCCTATGGATCCCCATATCCCAGCATAGTGATTATTAGAATAAAGGTTTGTTGATTAAATTACTTGAAAGCAAAAATGGATTAGTTTATTATTAAGTAAGCAAAAAAAAAAAAACAACAGGCAACTAGGTTGTCAAAAGCATGGGCAGAATAAATAATGCAGACAACTACAGGAGTCTGAATTCGAGGCTTGAGGTTCTATACCCATTATTTAAAATACAAGTAGATCCTACCAATCCAGGAGCATGGGAGATTCTTCCATTTTCTGGTATCCTCTTCAATTTCTTCAAAGACTTTGGAAATAACCTAGATGTCCCTCTACCATCTAATGGATAAGGAAAATGTGGTACATTTACACAATGAAATACTACACAGCTGAGAAAATGACATCTTGAAATTTTCAGGAAAATGGATGGATCTAGAAAATATCATATTGAGTGAGGTAACCCAGACCCAGAAAGATGAATATACTATGTACTCACTCATAAGTGGCTTTTAGATATGAAGCAAAGGAAAACCAGCCTACAATTCATAATCCCAGAGAACCTAGACAACAAAGAGGCACCTAAGAGAGAATACATGTCTCTAATATATAAGGAAAGTAGAAAAGACAAGATCTTCTGAGTGAATTGGGAGCATGGGGACCATTGCAGAGGGTAGAAAGACATTAAAGGGAGGGGAGAAAAAGGAAGCAATAAGAGATAAATATATAGCTCAAAGAACAATTTAAAAAAAAAAGGAAGGGCTCTTTCCTCTGAAAAAGAAAAAGGAAACAGACAGGAACACAGAATCACCACCTTGTCTAAACAAAGGAGGCTCTAATTCAGTGGTCCTCAACCTTTCTACTGCCGTGACCCTTTAATACAGTTCATGTTATGATGACTATCAACCATAAAATTATTTCAATTCTGCTTCATAACTGTTATGAAGTCATCACGTAAATAACTAGTATGCAGGATATCTGATATGTGACACTCTCAAAGGCAGCATCTATTTATTCATTGCTATGAAAGATAATTACCTCAATACCTTTTTTGTTGTAGGATATCATTATGTTGTATGAACTTATATTGCTATGATTGGTGTAATAAAGTGTTTAATGGCCAATATCCAGGCAGGAAGACACTAGAAGTGCTTTCTGGAGACAGAGAACACTGGGAAAAAGAAAGGTGGTTTACCAGCCAGAAAAGAAGAGGAGACAGGAGATAAAAGATGGAAGAGAGGTAATGCCATATGGCAGAACATAGATTTTAAAATATGGATTAATTTAAGTTACAAGGCCTAGTGGAGACAAGCCTAAGCTAAAGGCCTAGTTTTTATAATTAATAATAAGTCTCTGGGTTATTATTTGGGAGCTTACTGGCAGGAGAGAAAAAGATTCACTACATATGTCGTCTGATGTGGGACCAGTTATTTGCACATAGGACCTGAGAAATTTTAAAAAATGCTCTAAACATCCAAGCATGGAGCCAGATGCTGGTTTCTAGTCCCACAGTCTCTCACGTGGGCTGTGGCTTACAGAGACATGGCTCATGGCCACAGCTTGTGTGATGTGGGAGTTCCCCTCTGTGTGCTGTGATTACCATTAATGAATAAAGAAACTGCTTTGGACCTGTAGCAAGGCAGAACTTAGGTAGCCAGGGAAATATAGACTGAATGCTGGGAGAAAGAAGGGCTGAGTCAAAGTGAGAAGCCATGCAGCTGCCATCAGAAACAGAAACTTTGCCGGTAGGTCACAACCTCATGGTGATATACAGATTAATAGGAATGGGTTAAATTAATATGTAAGAATCAGCCAATAAGAAGCTAGAGCTAATGGACCAAGTAATGATTTAATTAACACAGTTTCTGTGTGATTATTTGGGTCTAAGCTAGCAGGGTGGCAGGGAACTGACAAATGACCTCCCTCCAATACCTGTGGACTTGAGACAGCCAGTCCTATGTATGGATCCAAATGACAGATTTAAGGTTTGGCTCACATGGCCAAAAAATGCTGCAGGTGCTTAGTAAAACCAGGTCCAGACACAGAAAACATGTAAAAAGTTTTAAAATGTGCTTAGATGCTAAAGTTTAAAAAAAAAGTGAGTATAGACAGTCACTAAAAAAATAACTTAAAAATAATAAAGCAAAGTCTTTAAAAAGAGAATAAAGTAATATAAAGAAAATAAGCCGTGTAAAGATGTGAAATATACAGGGTGTCTGGATCCTGTGTGGTGCTGAGAGATATTGGATTATGGAAACTGCTAAATTAAACCAACCTATATATTTTAAGACTGTCTTAACTTCAAAATAGAAGTCAAAAAATATGTTGCATTAGGAGAGAAGTTATACCATTCTTTCCACAAGAAACAAAAAGTTATAGTTCCCTTCAAAGTTAATAGTATCTCCTGAGGATCATGGCTGTAGACTTGAGGGGAAAAGGCCAAGAAAGACTACAGGACAGGTGACATATATGCTGATCCCTCTACTATGGGAACAGCTCTGAAACTGGATTATACATGACTTGTTATTATATGCCATCGTTTCATATAACATGAATGGAGACTTAAATTACAGCTTGGTTATATGTGAACATCCAAAATTGTGAGCCTATTTCCACCTTGTCTGAAGGTTGGAGAGTTTGAGGTTGCTCAAAGTTGTTGACAATTGTGGCGACACACCCTGACCTAGGGTGTGGTTACTTGGTATTTTGGACAGTAAGATGATCCACAGAAGTGGATCCTCTCCACCCTGACCAAAGGTCACAGAATTCAAGCCTACTTCTGCTCCTTCTTTTGAATGAGGAGGTTTGACTTAGGGAGTAACTGGTTCAGGATACTTGGTCTAGGGTGGGTTTACTACCTAAACAAGAGAATGCTTTTCTCATCAATTAATGGCTTGATGTCTCAAGTATTGAAGCAAGTAACTGCTCTAGTTGTCCTTTGTATCATGTTAAAGCAGTCTTTTGTTTTCTGCCCCTTGTTGTATTGGGGTATAAAAGTGTATGGAAAATTAAATGTGGGTGAATTTCAGTAGTCCCTGAAACTCCTTCCTAGTACTATCTTATGTTTCTGCTTTATTATTTATTACTCGTGTATTCATTCTCTTTACTTATTTTTCTAATCCCATGTACATACCCTGATAAGTGGTATCAGTATCAAAGCTTGTCTCCAACAGTTAAGAGTCCAAATGGACTTAGAAAGTTGACAGATGCCTTTTACCTATTCAAACATAGAACAAAAAAAATTCATCTTTAGCTGACTTGTGAACACTAACATTCCATACTTGTGTTAATGCAGATATGTATGTTACCTTTAAAAGTTTGTGTGTTTTCAGGGAAAAGGGGACCAAATACCATCAAAGACAAGTAGATAAGTGATCCAGCCTCTCAGAAAGTCTCTGTTTCAATTCCCTCAAAATTCTACATCCAGAACAACTTTAAAGCTGCTGCCTGAGATGGTCCAGCCTTACAGACTATCCAGTAAAGACTTTAAATAATCTCTACACTTTCCTATCACACAAAGACTAACAAAAAATAATGTATCTAGCTCTTCCAGGACTTGACCATTATCCTAACTTTTTCAGGGTCCCCTAAAGATGGAAGAGCCCCAAACAACAAGAAGCAGCCTAGATAACATGATACCCATATGTCCAAGAGGTGAGGTGGGTGCTTTTTGTCATTTGGTACGTTATAGATGTTTGCCATTGTTTGGGGGGGGGTTGATTACAAATTGGTAATGGTCATGGTCAAGAAAAAAGCTGAACAAAGGAGATTGGATTCAAGGATCTCTTTCTGAAGGGAAAAGGTGGGGTATAGTATAGAAATAATGGAATAAAAGGATAGAGTGTTGAATTTACTTTTGAACATTACTAGTCTTAAATATTTTGCAGTTATATGGATTTTCCATATTTATATAAATTTAAGGCTATTTTGTTTTAGTGTATATATAGTTTTACTCTTGTTTGAGGTATTGTACCTGAACAGATCATTTAAAAATGTAAAGTTTTAGTCCTTGCAAACTATTCAGGGCAATAAAAAAAAAGACAGGTTAGTAGGTAGTCACCTAAAACAGTCAAACTTACAGTCATGTTATGCATGTTTTCAAGGTCAAACAGAGATATATTTTAAGTAGATAGATGGTCTTCAAATACATCAAACACCTAAAGAGTATGGCATTTAAAAAAAAAAGAGTATGGCATTTAAAATGTTTTGATAACATAAGGCTTTTCATAACCGTGAGACATGTCTGCTCCTGGCAGCACCAATTTACTTCTAAAAAAGGATGATGGGCATTGAAGAACTTCCATATAGAGTTTGGAAAAGCAAGCCATTTGGACAAGGAACTACCCTAACTGCTGACAGGACAAGCACGACACAAAGGGATGATGTAGAATTCTTCTCTGTATGCTATGAATATGTTTTATTACTGTTGGTTAATAAGGAATCTTCTTTGGGCCTATAGCAGGACAGAATAAATCCAGGTAGGAAATATGAACAGAGATCTAGAGAGAAAGTAGGCAGAGTCAAAGGGACACCATGTAGCTGCCAAAGGAGACAGATGCTGGAACCCTAAATGGTAAGCTACAGTCTTGTGGTGTTACACAGAATAACAGAAATAGGTTAATTTAAGAAGTAAGAGTTAGTTAATAAGAAACCCAAGCTAATAGGCCAAGCAGTATTTTAATTACTATAGTTTCTGTCTGATTAATTTAGGTCTGACCAGCCAGGAAATGAAGATCTTTACCTACAAAGGAATACAACTGCCAAACTTTGCCAGAACAAAGTGGGACAGTCCTTCAAAATTCCTGTTTCACAGAAAAGTCTGTCAGATATTCTCAACCTGTAGACTGAAGTTGTATGCCCCAACATTGCAAAGGAATCTTGGGTGACTGTCTAGGCAACCAGCTGTTTCTGCCATTTCTTATAGCTTTTGAAGTTGTTTGCTCTGTACTTCCTGTTTTACTGGGGCAGTATTATATCCTTCCTGGATCTCTGATGTAGTTGAAGATAAGATAGTTAAAGTCACAGTTTTCCTTGTTACCAAATTCAAAAAAGAAACTTACATGAAAGATGTAGAGTTTATAAGGTTGAGAGACATAAATGTTTAAACTGTTTATCTAAGAAGATGTTTTAACATCTAAAGGATATTTTTAGGATGGTAATACAAGTTGTGACAGAAAATGGCTTAGGTATAAAACTTTGAACTCACTAAGATAGGATAGATAATACAGTTCTCTAAATTTACCAATTACAAATGAACTAGACATTGTGAATGTAGTTCTTACCTGGTAATTGTTCTTATCGTATAGTTTTACTATGTTAGAATTAAAACTTTTCCTTTTTACTTAAAAGGGGGAAATGTTGTGGGATATTTGTACACTGTGTGAAGGTGTATTGTTATTATTGGTATAATAAAGAGATGAATGGTCAATAGCTAGGAAGGGAGAGGTTAGGCAGAACTTCTAGAGACAGAGAGGACTCTGAAGAAGAAAGGTGGTTCATAAACCAGACAAGGAGAAGAGACAGGATGTCCAAGATGGAAGAGAGGTAATGTCATATGGTAGAATATAAGTTAAAGAATATGGGTTAATTTAAGTTGTAATAGTTGAGAAAAGCTAAAGGCCAAGCTTTCATAATTAATAAATCTCTGGATCATTATTTGGGAGCTGACTTGCAGGAGAGAAAAAGACTCACTATCTCTTACTATTTCTCACCTCTCTATTTTCCAGCTTGATGACTATGTTTTTACTTTTATATTATCAATTTTCACTGTAGTGATTTGTCCTGTTATCTTGTATTCCATAGAGAAATAGATAATGACTGAGTGCCTGTGGTTCTTATATAACCTTCATTTTTGGTGGTGGCCTTCTCCTGTGGACTGGGGACTTAACTGCAGGCCTTGTATATGCCAGACAAGAGCTCTACCACTGTATCCCTATGTTCTTTTATTTTTTCATTTTAATTCATTTCTTAATCAATTGAATGCTAGCAGCAAATTTTCTTTTCTATGCAAAAACTCTGTGTTTTATTTCCAGGAGTCTTTCTTATTTGAGTATGTTCTTTCCTCATGACTTGAAAAAAAATCCTTGGTTCTAATTTTTAAGTTAAGAATTCTTTTCATATTTTATCATCATCTCTGGCATTGATAGTGCTATAGATAAAAGTAAGATGCAAGCCTTTTTCTCTTTGAGGTGGTTGTTTTTCTGCCTAGATGTTGAACTAATTCATTGCTATATTCCAAAGGCCAGTAAATAGATCAAAGACATCCTGATGTTGAACATTTCATCTCTAATTTTTATTGCAATTTGACGTTTGCTTTCATAATTTTGGTAGTTCTAAGAAACAATCTTCTGGAAACTTTGAAAATCTAGACAGTATGAATATGTTATGAACACTACCAGATGTTTTTTCTCATTCTTATCTTGGCTTCTAGATCTATTGCCTTTGGCTTTTGTTCTTGTTATAAGCAACCAAGTCCAGTAACTGTTCTTGGACATCTTGAAGTGATGCTAAGCATCTGAAGAAGAAGATGTAAAGAAAGTAACAGGAACAGAAATTATTTTCCCTCAGAGGAGGAATGTGTTCAGTGGAGATTAGTGGTGAGATATGTATAAAACAAGTGTGGTAGACCAGTTGTATTGCCAACAAAATTCATTTTCTACCAGTCATCTTTCTGCTTTGCTTTATTGACAGATGGATGGTAAAGTCTGAACAGAACTGCCTTTTTTAGAATGGGTATATGAAGTAGTTTGGAGTCTGTGGAGTCAAAATACTTATTTTGGTGAATAAAGGAATTTGTTCCTCCAACATAGATACAATGCATGCGTGAGGCTATGTAATGACACCAAGATAATATTGTACCTTAGGAGAGACAGAGGGTGGGGAGTCAGTGATGAATTACATGGCAATACTATCTTAAAAGATTCAAGACTGTAAAAGTCTTGAAGTCATTGTTTCTAATGACCAGAACTTTGACTATGTGAATGCTAATATGAAAAAGCAGAGTATCTGGAAATTCTCAAGGACCACAGTAACCCAGCATGGCAGAAGGCAGTCCACGGGAGTGTGTGACTCAGGATAACATGCCTTTCTGATAGGTTTGGTTAAGTGGTCTCTCGCCCATGAATTACACTACTAGGGACCTCTATGAGGTGGTCCTGAGTTTTGGCCTAGTGTATATTAAGTGTTGGCTACTTTCCCTTTGACTGCAATTCTTGAGCTTAAAGCTGAAAGATCACAATGTTTACGTATTAGACTATCTCCTGTAATAGGCTGCACTTTTTCCAGGTAGAGCATTTCTGTTAGTGGGATATTTTGTTTTAAAAGAAAACAAACTATCTTTTTTTTCATTTTATATACCAATCCCAGTTCCCTCTCCCTCCCCTCTTCCCATCCCCTCCACCTTCCCCACCACCACCACATCCCCCATCTACTCCTCAGAGAGGGTAATGCACATTGCTTTGGGGAAGGTCCAAGGCCCTTCCTACTATATCTAGGCTGAACAAGGTATCAATCCAAAGAGAATAGGTTACCACAAAGCCAGTGCAAGCAGTAGGGATAAATACTGGTGTCACTGCCAGTGGCCCCTCAGTCTGCACTAGCCATACAACTATCACCCACATTCAGAGGGACTAGTTTGGCCTTATGCTTGTTCCTTCCCTGTCCGACTGGAACTGGTGAGTTCCCATTAGCTCAGGTAAGCTGTTTCAGTGGGTATACCCATCATGGTCTTGACCTCTTTGTGCATATTCTCACTCCTAATGGGATATATTTGAAAATTGTCTCTTTTGTGATGGAATGAAAAATAGTACTACCGTCTGCAGCAAGCAGAGTACCCAAATTTGCCTATGCTATTCACTGCTTGGAGTCAGGACCTGATCCTGTTCAGTGAGCCCCTTTAATCTACTATACTGCCAAGATACCTTTAATTGCAATTTGTTATTACATACACACACATGTATGCACGTATGCACACACACACACACACACACACACACACACACACATGCACATGTAAGGGGTATTAACCTTGGTTAGAATGAGCTGCCCTAATAAAGAGGAACAGGTCAATTGTCTTGGATCTTCTTTGGGCTCAGATGGCAGTTACCAAGATATTAGGAAGTTAATTTAAATAAGTGATGCCAAGGCCATGCACACAGTCAAAAGTCAGCACACGGGCACCTTTCTTTTGGAGGGTATAGGAGCTGGTATAGTGTTTGCCTGCAAACAAATGTCTCAACCTCTTCAACTTTCCTATATTCAAAAGGTGAGAAATATCCCACAATGATGGAGATTTCTATCTTGTAAAATGAAATTCATTGTAACCACACATAGCAAACATTTCTTTATACAAGTTTATATCATGCATTGATTGGATTCCCCCAACACCTCATTCGTCCTAGTCTTTGTTTTCCCAAACTTCTGTCCGCTAGTTTCTCAGCCTCTTTGTTCTCCCAGGCAATCTCACTTCTGCTTTCATTTACTATACATAAACAAGTTCATGGGACTATATTAAAAATCTAGGAACCATAAATATGATATTTGTCTTTCTGAGACTAACATGGCTTGTTTAATATGACTGTTTAGTTGCCTCCGCTTTCCTGTCAATAACATAATTTTATTCTTCTTTATAGATGAAGAAAAGTTCCACTGTGTCTATGTACCCCATTTTTCTTACCCATTCCTTTGTGGTTGAACACCTAGGCTGGTTCCATAGCTTAACTGTCATTAAATGTGCTGCAGTAAAAGTTGATATGCAAGTGTCCCTATGATATATTGATCTGTCACCCTTTGGGTAAAAACCCAGGAGTGGTGTATCTGGGTCATATGGTAACCCTGTTTCTATTTTTTAAGAAACCTCCATACTGATTTCTATAAAGGTTGGAGTTGTTTACACCCCTACCAACAGTGCATCAAAGTCAATGAATGTTGTTTTTTGTTTCCTTAATGAATGACATTCCTACTGGAGTAAGATCTTTAATGGCAGCGCTAGCCCATGGGCTGCTCAGGAGAAAAGGAACAGAGAGTTCTGGGCACACACAGATCCTCCAGGTCACTGGGATGCCTACCAGTTCCAGATTCCCTGTAGACAGAGGCCAGCTGACAGGTCCTACTTATTATCACACTTGAATTTCTGTTTACTTATGATAGAGTCTAGAGAAACAAGACACATTTCCTATACTTTAGTTCTGTCATTGGTGGATGCATGCAAGACACACAGAGGACTGCGAAGGGTGTTCTTCTTGACCAGTTTTACACATGGATGTTATCTGCTGGAGACTCATGAGTATTCTTAGTTTATGACTGCTTGCTTTAGATGATAGAAACACCAAACATAGGTTGGCCAAAGACAGCAAGCGGGTAACCATAGCTGCTTGTTAGAGGAAATCACAATTACTCCAAATGACATGTTTATACAGTTGTGTGGATTTGCCGCTTGGGAGTACGAGTTAGACTTTGGAGGAAAGAAAAATCAATAACACAATAAGAATCAGGAATGATTGGATGTTCTTAATTGTTTGAAATTACACAGAGCTTTCTGATTTTCCTTGCTGAGTTTTATTATCAAACTGAGGTGCAGTTTATTGCAAGACTCTTGTTCAATCTCCACGTCTAAACTTTCCTCAATGTAGTTTGCGTATGAGCCTAGCTAGTGTCTCTAAATTAAGTAGCCTTGAGAGCTGTGGGGCAAGAATGGTTAGTATTGTCCCAGCAAGTCACTTGAAACTTTGTAGCTATGCTGAGCACTCTCTATGTATAAATAAAGCAGTCATCCTATTTTTCGATGTTCAGCTTTTGAGTTTCTTACACCATTTTTTTTTTTTTTTTGGTTTTTTTGAGATAGGGTTTCTCTGTAGCTTTGGAGCCTGTCCCGGAACTAGCTCTTGTAGACCAGGCTGGCCTCAAACTCACAGAGACCCACCTGCCTCTGCCTCCCAAGTGGTGCTGGGATTAAAGGCGTGCACCACCACTACCCAGCGAGTATCTTACACTTTAAAAAAAATATTAAAATTTTTAATTTTAAATTGATTAATGCATTCCCTTGGGTCGAATTTAAAAGTAAAAAAGGGTATGTAGAAAAAATCTTCCTCTTACTCCTGACCCAGGGTTCTTTATTGGTGACAAATGATGTTACCGGTTTCTGTTCTAGTACTCAGAAACGTTATATGCCAATGTGTCTCAATTTCAGAGCTGTGAATGCCTGGGGGTCCTTAGAACAATCTGAGTGAGTGCATGAAACCAAAACTACTTTCACAATGATCTAAACATCATCAGTCATTTTCACTCCTGCTGCTTCCTCTGATCACACAAAGGTAGTGGTGGGGAATCTTTGAAGTGATCAAAAGCTCAGCTTCCGTTTCCTCCCTGCCATACACCCAGAGACTGACAAATGTCGGTACAGAATATCCTCAATGAAACAGGAAGAATTGATGATTCCATTTCATTTTCACTTTGGTGGCTGTCCTCTGGGCGTTCTGTCTGGTGCAAGGGTCAGTGCACAGAAAGCACAGTGGGGCCCTTCCTCTGCCAACTGTCTTAGTACTGAGTCCAAGGAAAGGTTCTCACATGACCGAGGACTGCGTGAAAACGCAGTTAATAAACAGTCCATGGAGTGTTTAGCTTTTGCATTCTTTTCTGTATTCTAGATATTTACCCCTGTTCCTTGCGGAGTTGGTATAGATCCTCCAGCTCTGTAGGCTGCCTGTCCAGTCAGTCGACAGTTTCCGTCCCTGTCACACTGGTGATTTTCTTCGCATTTTGTTGACTTTTTCCTCTGTGGCTGACTTTCTTCTCCAGGTCCTGGATTGAATTCATTTGCTTGTTTGTATTCTCTCTCGGGTCATTGATTCATTTTTATTAGTAAACTTGAAGTTTTCACTAGTCGGCAAATTTCAGTATCTTTGAATTCAGTAGTTGAGGAGCGATGGCCACTAACGGCATCATGCTTCCGGGCTTTAATTTGGGTCTGTTGGTTTGGACATCTCTTCTGATTTACTCAGGTAATCGTGTATTAAGCATAGTGGTCTGGTGATGTGGGAGATCTTTCTGTCTATGTGTTGCGTTTATTGGTTAATGGATAAAGAACCAGCTTGGTCTATATATAACATGAGAGGAGGAAGGTGGAGTTAGAAAGAAGCCATGCAGCCACCCGAGACAGACACTGGGAACTTTACCTGGTAAGCCACAACCATGTGGCAATATACAGATTAATAGAAATGGGTTAAATTAATATAACAGTTAGCCAATAAAAAGCTAGATCTAATGGGCCAAGCAGTGATTTAGTTAATACAGTTTCTGTGTGATTATTTTGGGGCCGGGAACCAACAAGCAGCCTGCTGCTACAGTTGGGGAAACTTAACCTTCACTCACCACCTCTTTGAGAGGTGAAAGCCTTTAGATGAGGCTTCTGATCACACCACACACACCAGGGAGCAGGAGATGTGCCCAGCTGACCTCTCATCTGGATGTTATCTGTCTTTTACTTGCTGTTCCACTGCCATCAAAAACTTCAAGAGCTCTTCTTCCCTATCACTCGGCATGGAGTCCATTTGTTTTTATTCTTTATTTGCTTATTTTTAATTTTA
>JAQHUG010000002.1:13119450-13132756 GCA_028555095.1 Dicrostonyx torquatus
CCCCGACCACAGTGTCAGCTCTACTGTGCTGCCCAGGAGAGGTCCATTCCTATTATAAGGAGTAAGGCCATCTTTCCCAGGGTGCAGGGTGTGGGGGTGGGTTTTTCCCTGAGGGTTGGGGCCAGCTCACCTGCTGTAGTATCCAGCAAGGAGCAGGGCCAGCCATACCAATGAAGGGCAGGGCTGGCCCAGCCAATATGTTTCCAATGACCCCCTTGCTAACATGGCCCTTGGACATCACCACAGACACCAGCTGCAGCAGGACCACAGACCTAGACATGGCTCTCAGCCCTCAGTAGCAGCTGGGTGTAGATGTAACCATGGGCCGGTGGCATCACAGGCCATCCAGACCAGCACAGCATCAGTAGCAGCATGGCCCCTGGGCATCAACTTGGTTCCAGGTGGCTGACCAGCCCCTGGGCATCTGCAGAGCCCTCAGTGGTAACTGTAGCCATGAGCTCCACCCCATACCTCGGCTGCCAGAGGGCCATGGACCTAGACATGGCCCTAGGCAGTGGCTGTGCCTAGATGTCTCCACGGCTCCAGTTGGCAACACTGGCCACCCTGATCAGCATGGCCCCTAGTGAGCCTGACATGGCCCAAGGTAGCCAAAGAGACCCTGGTTATTTGCATGACCCTCAGTGACAACAGGAGCTCCAACATCAACTCAGATTCTGACTGCTATGGGGCCATGGACCCAGACATGGCCCTCTGCAGTGATCCTGTTCTAAATGACACCATGGGCCCTGGGTGACAACACAGGCCACTCTAATTAGGATGCCTCTGAAAGCACCATGGCCCTTGCATGCTAAGACCCTGGGCATTTATGTAGCCTTTGGTGGCAATAAAGGCCAAAGACATCAATACAAACACTGGCTGTGGTAGGACCATGGACTCAGACAGGGTTCTAGGGAGCAGCCTGGCTCTGGGTGTCACTATGGTCCCAGGTGGCATTGTAGGCCATCTGGACCAGCATGGCCCTCATAGAAGTATTGCCCTTAGACACCACCATGGCCCCAGGGGGGCAGGCCAGACTCCTGGCATTTGCACAGTCTTCAATGATCTCAGGAGCCACAACTACCAACATAGACCCTGATTGCTGCAGAGTCATGGACCCAGACACAGTCCTTGGCCACAGTCCACATTGCCCTGGCCACCAAAATTGGCCTAGCCCTTGGACAGCAACTCAACCCTCAGAGACCAACATGGTCACTGGTTGCATCATCTTCATGGCCCCTTGTGGCTAATGGGCCAGGGATATCAACACAGACCCTGGCTGTGGCAGGACCACAGATGAAGACATGGTCCATGGCAGCAGCCCAGGCCAGGCTGTCACCCTGGACCCAGGTGGCTATGTAGACCACTCAGATTGGAATGGCCCACATAGCAGAAAAGCATTTGGATACCTACGCAAAATGAGGAGGCAGCTCAGACCATAGTTCTCTGCATGGCCTCCAGCAACAGCATGAGCCACAGACATCAATGTAGGCCCCCTCCGCTGCTACAAGGCTCAGGAACAAGACCTGGCCTTTGATCATAGCCCAGGCCCAGACATCTCCCTGGAGTAGAATGACCAGCTGGCCATTCACATCAGCCTGTTCCTCACCACCTTCACCTCTCCAGATCCACCTCTCTCTCCACTTCACAAATCACTCTGTCTCTCCCATCTTACACCTCCCCACCCTGTACTCTCTCTCCATAATGATGCCCAACCCCCCAGCACCAGGACTCTTGGTTGGGTCTCAGGAGGTGCTTGGTTGAGTACTGTCCACCCCAGCCACAAGGAACTGCACAGAGTTCTATCCTTTCCTCTCTCCTGTGTTCAGTCCTGGAGATCTCCAGCAGCACTTGGTATGGTGGTACCTCTGGTGCCAGGTGGGCTCCTGGTTAATTGTGACTCCCCAGACCAAAATGTCTGTAGGTGGGGCTCATATTCTGTGCCCTCTGCACATTCAGGCATGGGTAGAGTTGGTTCTTTATTGACTAACATTTGTTTTTATATATTGACTCTTCTCAATAACCAGCTCATACTGAGGTAGCTCCTCCTCCATGTTTTCACCCAGAGTCAAGCTTCAACTTCCTATTTGGTAAATAATATGAAAGATGACTCACACAATTTCTTTTGCGTAGGGATCTGGCATCAATTTTTTTGAAAACCCTTTGTTTATGCATCTATTGCCCTCCATCTGTCTGTATCTGTATTTTTGCAATGTATTCTCCTTTGAAAATGCAAAAAAAGCTATACATACTTTTTGTTGCACCCTGCCTTGTGAACAGTTCATCTTCAGAACTGTGCCATGTTTTCCTCTCATAGAGTTTCCCTTTTCTTCTAATGGTTAAGTTTCATTTCCCTGTTTAGATTATACATATAAAATTAATATATATTTATATAATATACATGCTAAAGGGGTGTGTGTGTGACACTGAACTCAGGACTTCATAAATGCTATGCCTGTGCTCTACCCCTGAGCCATATCCTCAGAACAAAAGTTATTTTTTTCTCCTAATCAATGCTACACTGAATAACTTTATATCCATGTCATCTGTAAGGTCCGTAGGACAGATGTATAAATGCTGATAAAAAACTAAGTGGGTCTGTAATTTGTCATATATGTTGCAAAGGTTTAAGGTCATGTCCTTTTAAAAGCAAAGTAAAGAACATAATATAATCTTATAAAAATAATCCACATCAATATCCTAGGCAAGTTGTGGTCTGAGAAACACAATGGAATTGGCTAGTAAGTGTGTTCACAATTTATATGTTTGGAAGAAAAAAACTGAAGGCAGAAAAATAAAATTAAGCCATACATTCCATTATATAAAATCTATTATTGACTGCTTGTATCATAAGTGTGAACTGGGAGAAGACACAAGTTTGGGGTATTTGTCTGGTTTATAACTGGAGCAATTTCTGCTCCAAGTTTTGGAGCAACTGGCACTGACCACACAAAAAATGTAAGCTAACAGCATCTAAAACCCCAGGTTCACAGTGGCCAGTGACAGGGATGGCCCTTGACCACTGCAAAAGGTTTCAGAGCTGGTGGGGGTGGGTTCCAGGCTGTCTATTTCAGAGAAGCCAGAGAAATTCTTGATTTCTTGCTTGGCTGTTGGAGAAAAGTGGCCCATATCCTCCATTCTGTTTTCACACCTCTACTTAAATGTCTCATCTATAAAACCTCACCTGGTTTCTTGAAATGAAACGAAATTCTTTTCCTTTGTATTCCCATGGAGTTTCTGTGAAACACTGTAATTGCCCACTTTGCGATGATAACCCACTGCATTTTACATCCTAAGGAGAATGAAGTTGCATGTCTTATTTAATGCTTCATTCTTGGGAGAAAATCTAGTACCCTAATATAAGGATTGCTCATAAGTATTGCAGAATTATTGAATAAATAGAAGGAGAGTTTGAGCTAGAGTATTGGTTCTGTATATCTGACATTATTATTTATAAATCTCATATCTCCTGACAACTTCCTTAAACAATACTGTGATCTCTTTATTTGCTTTACTGTTTTATATAAAAATTTTAAGAATTAGTACATCATATGTCTGGTACAGATGTATTAAAGTTGCTATGGTCTAATCTGATTTGTATTGTGCTTTGATAACCTGCATGCTATTGGCCTTACTGGCCACCAGTAACACCTTTGCCCGAGAGAAAGAACAGACTCTACAAGTAGAAATAGGATATAACACCTAAAAAAATTAGCAGTCAATAAATTGATGTAACAATCAGATTGTAGCTCAATGAAAACACATTTTTGAATTAAACAGTATTCATTGTCAATAGGATGACCAAACTTTGTTTCTTTTTGTTGGTTTCTAAATTCTCTTAAATCAGTGATTCTCCACATTTCCAACACTGCAACCCTTTAAGGCAGTTCCTTTTGTTGCAATGACCCCCAACCATAGAATCATCTTTGTTGCTACTTCATTAAATTTTGTTGCTGCTATGAATCATAATGCAAATGTCTGTGTTTCCAATGGTTTTAGGTGTCCCCTAGGAAAAGGTCATTTGATTTCCCCCCAAAGGGGTTATGACCCACAGATTAAGAACCTCTGTCTTAAACTAATCAAGAAACAGGATATGGGGTAACTCACCATAATATTTTAATTATGAAAATTTATGTATTCAATTATAAAGAGCAATGTCTAAGTAATGAGAAATTCCATTCAGTATAGAGGTCCAGGAAGCCATTTTGCCAACTTTTCTCTAAGTCCAATTCTCATTTCCTCTTAGATTTCTCTCGCTATCATGTTAACAAAAGTTTGAGATTACGTTCTGTGTTCCCTCCATTCTCATCTCATGTATAATAAAGCCCATGGGATTTGTATGTGATTTCTGACACAAGGCGGGTTTCTTGAGGTTGACCTTTGGCTTTGTCTTATCATCTGGCATATATCTTGATTCTTGACATATTTGTTGACTGCCTTGATATCTCTTACAGAGTCTTGGAAAAGAAGAAACGATGCTGCGGAAGAACTACAAGCAGGGTGGGGTGGCAAGATCTCTGGTGTAAGAGCAGACATCTCCAGGTGATGACCAGAAGGAAGAAGGGTCCTTCAATTTTATAACTGGCAGACATGGGTTTTGCCAGTTACTAGGTAAGCTCAGAACAGGAATCTAAGCCTTCGAGGAGACCCTGATTGCAACTGGGTGAGGTCTTCAGCAGGGTGTAGTTTAGCTCTGGCCGTGTAACTGGTGGGATAACGAAGTGTTGCTGTAAACACATGCCTGCACACCTGCTCAGATAGCAAGAGGAATAAAAACAGCTCCTGCAGCACAAAGACCGGTGGTTCCCAGCTTTCCTAATGCGGTGATTTCTTTTGTTGCTACTTCATAACCGTAATGTTGCCACTGTTATGAATCATAATGCAAATTATGTGATATTCAGGCTATCTGTTATTCGACTCCCAACCTGGAGAAAAGGCTGTTAGAGCCTTCCCCAACACACACAACAGGGGTTGCAACCCACAGGTTGAGAACCCTTTACAAAGGTTTTTAGTTTATAAGCAAAGATAGAAAAAAAGAATTTATTAGAACAATACTTGATAGGCCGTTAAACTGAAGGGAATAGTGAATGGTTTTAGAGCCAAAAGCAAAAGCATTGAGGAGTTCGGCTTGTGTATTCTGAAGTGACCAACCTGTGCCCGCCCTTGTCACTGGGTCCAGGAACCAGACTTCTCTGACAGAACATAGTTGGCCTCATTTTTTTTTATCACCCACAATTTTCTCTGTTGAGAATCCTGAGAATGGTCAGACCCCAAAACTGTGTGGACTGAGAAATACAACTCCCTAAAAAGAAAGGGTTATGCTTTATGCTCTCAGAGACCGAAAAGTAAAGATATTTAGGGTAAGCACAGGGGAAAAAAAAGGCACCCTGCTATCTCTATGGGCTATTAGCAAAGAGCAGTAAGAGAAAACACTTCCTCTAGCGTTAGAAAGAGGAGTTCCAGCTTGTTGAGATTTAAAACAATGAAGAAGAAATAAGAAAAAAAAAAAGAACCTCCCAACACTCAAGGAGAGAGGTTTAAATCTCTGTGGATACCCAGATGGGTTATAACTGAAGCTATCAGAGATTAGGAGGTTACAGAATCCCCACATGGTATCTATGCTGAAGCTATTCCTCCGTGTTTAAAGCATGACTTTAGATGTGAAACTTTAGAGCACTGATAATAGCTTACTCCTATTTGGCCCTAAGGATCCCCAGTGCTGGTGACGAAGCTGTGGTGTTTGTTGTGCTGGGGGTCTAACTGAGTGCCTCACATACGCTAAGCTGCAAGTCCACCCTGAGCAACATCCCCAGCCCTAGATCTGTTTTGGAACTCAGGCTTTTCTGAGTGATCTTTTTGCTGGAGGGGGCCTTTCCTCGGTAAACCCTTTCTGAGAAAGGTGTCATTCTGGCCCTGAACATCATTGATGGTTGGAGCTAACTTCCATTCCATTCTGTTCAACTCCACAAGTATTTATTGAGCTCCCATTATGTGCAATGAACTGTACTAAGTGCTTTGATAGATTTAAAAAAATGAATAGATAAGATGGAGCTCCTGACCTTAGGGTATTTTATTATCTCACAAGAGAGACAAGTGTTGCAAGGACCAGATACAATGCAGAGCGGGATATGACACGTGCTAAAATAGATACAGAACAGAAGAAAGGTTTATATTTCAAGTGTGGTTAACTAGGCTTTTCCTGGCAGAAGTAGGATGTGAGTCTTGTCTAATCACAGGTGCTCCTAGGACCGTGAGCATTTTATTTATTTCTGTATTCTTAGTGCCTGGCACAGTCCTTGGTTCATAATCTCTACAATTAAAAATTAGTTTAAAATTATTTGAACTATGATAAAACTCTACATAAAGTTTTTTCATCTTAACCATTTTAAAGTATAGACTAGTGACAGAAAGTGCAATCACATTGCCCTGTAACACCAATGTACTAAATTTTTTTCTTGTAAAGCTGAAACTCTTACCCATTAAAAAAAAAAAATCTCTATATACTCCCTCCTCATAGCTCCTGGCAATGCCTTTCTCTTCCCTGTCTCCAGGAATTTTCCAATTCTAGTACTTCGTTGGAATAAAATCAAATTTTATTTGTCATTTTTTGGCTTATTCCACTTAATGTACAATATTTTAGAGCATTGCCTACATTGTAGCATTTGCCCAAATCCCCTTCCTCTTTAAGGATATGTATGTATACACTTGTATACACATACAAACACATTCTCATTCTGTGTGTGTTTGTGTATCTCTCTTTCACACACACTTTCTCATTCTTTCTGAGTCTCTGTCTTTCTCTCTCTCTCTCTCTCTCTCTCTCACACACACACACACACACACACACACACACACTACCTTCTGTTAATAGGTATTTGGGTAGGTTCTCATATTTTGACTATAAAGATAAGAACATTGCTACTTGGCTATGAGAGATGTGAAACAGGGATGCTGTACAAACATCTAATTGAATGAGTTCAGCCCTTTTGTTTGTAGGCAGTACTGGAGATGGAATCAAGGGCTTTATGTAACATGGGCAAATGCTCTGCTATTATGCTATACTCCCAGTCTACGACTTAGACATTTTGCTAGGTTGAGATAGGGCATAAAGATGGCATTTGAGGCTTAGGAGGTAAAGAAAAAGCAGCAATGATAGGTGACAATGCACTGGCTTACTTGGTGTAAAGAAGGTTCAGTGGTATTCTGATTTAAGATGGAGAGATCTGAAGTACACTGAGTGCCATAAGAAGCCGACAGATTTCTCAACTTAGTAGAACTCATTTAAGGGCTGAGGCAGGTAAATGGGTAACATTACTAAAGAGTATAATTGTAACAAAAATCTAGCTATAAATATAAGGTCATAATTCTGGCTGGAGACAAAGTAGGGCAGTGGCAGAGGAAATAGTAAAAGGGGGAGGAAGGGTTGGGTGGCATTATAGAGGAACAATCAATGGGATTTGTTGACCAACTGGATGTGGGTGACAGGAAGAGGAAGTCATTGTTAAATCCATGCCTAAGATTTCAGTGGCACTGTAATCTGGGAAGAATAATGCAGAGCAAAAAAAAAAAAGGCAAAAACTACAGTTACCATGTGTTGAGCTCAAACATATTACCTGATATAAGCTTAGAATATCCCAGGAAAACAGGGATTATTGTAAATGGAAGAAAATTCAGTTTACATAAATAGCTATGACCTAATATTTCATTAGGAACTAAAATGGAGACTCCAACCTAGGTCTAATTCCAAAGTTCAAACATTGTTTTTAGTCAAACACACTACCTCTTTGTCTTTAAATATACAGATGATCCATGGAAATTTATGTCTAGAAATTGGGAACATAATACTCAAAGCTCAGTGGAGTGGTCATGATAGTACAGTCCACAAAAATGAACTCAGATGCCCTTGAGAATATACAAAGGCTCACTTTGAACAGGGTGTGTGGTGGTTTGAATAAAAATGATCCCCATAGGCTCATAGGGAGTGGCATCATTAGGAGGTGTGACCTAGTTGGAAGAAGTGTGCCAATAGCGGTGGGCTTTCTAGTTTTAGAAACTCAAGTCAGGCCCACTCGTTCTTCTTGCTGCCTGCAAGTCAGAATGTAAAACCCAGCTGCTCCCCAACACAATGTCTACCTACACACTGCTGTACTCCCCAACACCACATCTACCCACACACCGCTATACCCACACACTGCTGTACTCCCCACCATGATCATAATGAACTAGACCTCTGAACTCTAAACCAGACTTGATTAAAAGTTTTCCTTTATAAGAGTTGCTATGGCTATGGTGTTTCTTCTCTTTACAGCAATAGAAACCCCTAATTAACACAGAAGTTGGTACCAGGGACTGGGGTATTGCTTTGACAGGCCAGACCATGCTTTCGTTTGGAGAAATATGGACCTTGGGACCTTAAATCAGAAACACAGCTGAGCAGAATTTAATGGACCATAATAGTAGGAACATAGAAGACAGTGGTGTTGAGGGTGACTTGAACTGTGGGGCCTGGCTCAAGAGGTTTCAGAGGGGAAGACTATTAGTACATGGCCTAGAGACGTGATATTTTGGTGAAGAATATGGTTGCTTTCTGCCCTTGTCCAAAAAAAATCTGCTTGGGGCTAAAGTGAAGAATTATGGATTAACAGTTTTAAGAAAGGTCATTTTGAAACAATCTAGCTCTGACTATGTTGTGTGGCCAGTCTTAGGCAGATCTACAAGGAAAAGGAGCAAGCCAAGTAAGAAAAAAAAAAAAAAACAAAAAATGTACTCATGGAGGAGAAAAAGATCACCAGAAAGTGTAAAGAGATTAAAGAAAAGCTTGATGCTAAAGAGAATAAAGGGAATAGTGACCTCAGAAGAGACTTCCAACTTTGGACTTTTAAACAGGACTCAGACTGATAGACTACGGGGACTTTCACAGTTCTGCATCATGATATGGCTACAAACCTATGGGAGCCAGGGGTGAAGTGTGGTGTTTTGAGTGAAAATGGCCCCCATTGTCTCATAGGGATTGGCTCTATTAAGAGGTGAGGCATTGTTGGAAGAATAGGTATGATCTTGTTCAAGAGAGAGAGTCATTGGGGGTAGGCTTTGAGGTTTCAGATGCTCAAGCCACGCCCAGTGTCACTCTCTCTTCCTTCTGCCTGCCAGTTAGGGAGACCTCTCAGTTCCTTCTCCAGCACCATGTCTGACTGTATGCTGCCATGCTTCTTGTCATAATGATAATGTATTAAACTTCTTAAACCAATTTTTAATGGTTTTCCTTTGTAAGAATGTCATAGTCAATGGTGTCTTTTTTTACTTTATCGAGCTCTACATTTTTTTCTGCTCCCCTCCCTGCTTTTCCCTCCCCACTTCAACCCTCCCCCAATGTCCCTATGCTCCCAATTTACTCAGGAGATCTTGTCTTTTTATATTTTCCCATGTATATTAGGTCTATGTAAGTCTCTCTTAGTGTCCTCATTGTTGTCTAAGTTCTCTGTGATTATGGTTTGTAGGCTGGCTTTCTTTGTTTTGTGTTTAAAAACTACCTATGAGTGAGTACATGTGACAATTGTCTTTCTGTGTTTGGGTTACCTCACTCAAAATAATGTTTTCTAGTTCCATCCATTTTCCTGCAAAATTCAAGCCCTCGTTATTTTTTTCTGCTGTGTAGCACTCCATTGTGTAAATGTACCACAATTTCTTTATCCATTCTTTGGTCGAAGGACATTTAGGTTGTTTCCAGGTTCTGGCTATGACAAATAAAGCTGCTATGAACATAGCTGAGCACATGTCCTTGTGGCACGATTGAGCGTCCTTTGGATATATACCTAAAAGCAGTATTATTGGGTCTTGAGGAAGGTTGTTTCCTAATTTTCTAAGAAATCTCCACACTGACATCGAAAGGGGTTGTATCAGCTTGCATTCCCACCAGCAATGCAGAAGTGTTCCCTTTTCCCCACACCCTCTCCAGCATAAGTTGTCATCAGTGTTTTTGATCTTGGCCATTCTTACAGGTGTAAGATGGAATCTCAGAGTTTTTTTTGATTTGCATTTCTCTGATGACTAAGGATGTTGAGCATTTCCTTAAGTGTCTTTCAGCCATTTTAGATTCCTCTGTTGAGAGTTTTCTGTTTAGATCTTTACTCCATTTTTTTTAATTGGATTATGTGATCTTTTGGTGTCCAATTTCTTGAGTTCTTTGTATATTTTGGAGATCAGCCCTCTGTCTGATGTGGGGTTAGTGAAGATCTTTTCCCATTCTGTAGGCTGTCGTTTTGTCTTGTTGACCATGTCCTTTGCTTTACAGAAGTTTTTCAGTTTCAGGAGGTCCCATTTATCAATTGTTTCTCTCAGTGTCTGTGCTGCTGGGTTTCTATTTAGGAAGTGGTTCCCTGTGCCAATGCGTTCGAGTGTACTTCCCACTTTCTCTTCTATAAGGTTCAGTGTGGCTGGCTTTATGCTGAGGTCTTTGATCCATTTGGATTTGATTTTTTGTGCATGGTGATAGATATGGGTCTATTTTTATTTTTCTACATGTTGATATCCAGTTATGCCAGCACCACTTGTTAAATATGCTTTCTTTTTTCCATTTGATATATTTTGCTTCTTTATCAAATATCAAGTGTTCAAAGATGTGTGGATTGATAGCCAGGTCTTCTATTCGGTTCCATTGGTCCTCCTGTCTGTTCTTATGCCAGTACCAGGCTGTTTTCAGTACTATAGCTCTGTAGTAGGGTTTGAAGTCAGGGATTGTGATGCCAGTCTTTTAAGAGCAACAGAAACCCTAATACAGGCAGTGTCTTTAGTTATTTTGTTATTGTGTCAAAAATACCTTAATAAAGCAACACAAAGAAGGGAATGAGGCAGCAAGATAACTCAGAGAATAAAGGTCATTGTCAGGCTAAGTCTGATGCTCAGACTTCAATCCCTAGGACCTGAATGAAAACAGAAAAAGAAAACATTCCTCTGACCCCCTCCCCTGTCAGGGACAAGCCTTGACAAAAATAGCACTTACCAGGGTAGGGGTGTTAGGATTTATAAATATTAGTAAAGAATATGAAGGTGTGAAAATAATGAGACAGAAAAACATATAGACTAGTACTGGGAGGGAGTTCCAGCAAATACTGAAATTACCCGTGTTTAATTTCTGATTGCTTAAAATATGCCTGACCCCAAAAGATAGGAGTAAGACAAAAAAAAAACTGCATTAACATGATACAAGGCAATAAGCAGACCAGTCGAAAGTCAAAGGCTACAATGTTCTGTTGCTAGAAGAAAACAAGTCAGGCTCACACCCTAGACTAAAACATTCTGTAGCCCATCACTCCCTGGGTGGAATCCAATGCTATCTCCTTAAAGGAACTAGAACCTTAGTCGGATTCTTAGACTTTTGTTTGAGGTAAAAACATATCTACTTCTCTATGCCTGGATATGAGGTCTGGGTATTAGCCACACCTGTTGACAATAACCTTGAGAGAACAGAACTCTCTGATCTAAATCTAAGCGGGACCTTTGTTTGAGGTAGAAACAGAATAACCTTGAAGGAATAAGAGTTAAGTTCCAACTCTCTGAGCTTTGGTCAATGTGAAAATAGGCTCACATTTTTGGGCCTCCACACCACCCCCATACACACACCGTGGTACATGCCATCATCATTTATACCTAGAATGATAAACAATAAATTTTAACAATATTTTAAAAGGAAAGATGGGTTTACTTGAGCTCACATTTTGAGGGAATACAGTCCACTGTGGCAGAAATGTCTTGGTGACACGAATATAAATCAGCTGAATCTATAATCAGGAAGCAGAGAATAAGGAATGCTGGGATCTAGCTCAATTTCTCCAGGACACTAGCTCATACAATGGTGCTGCCCACATTTATAGTGGCTCTTCCTGCCTTAATTAACCAGGTCTACAAACTTTCTTAGGGAAATACCCAGAGATTTATTTCCAGGGCGAATCTAGTCTCTGTCAGGTTGTCAATCAATATGAATTACTACAGAGTAATTACAAGAGGTCAGAACTTAATTTCAGAAGCACATGGAACTAGTTCAGAGCTCTTCAGAGGGACAGCACCAATAGGAAGGCAGGATAGCTGATATATAGAGGATGGATGGATAGGTAGATAGAGAGACAAGGGGGGTTTATTAGAAAATGGGCTCACATGACTATGAAGAAGTTTGATTTAAGGCCAATAGAATGTAGCTCAGTATGAGAAAAATACCTCAGTACCAGCAAGGGTCAGTAGTGTAACATGGCCCAAGGTGGTGTGGAAAGGTGATGGTGTAAGTTTTGGAGTGCAAAGATCAAAAATCCTATACTTCTATTGTCAAAGAGCAAGAAAAGACTCATGTATCCCATCTCCAGGACAGAGATAGAGAGGAATCTTTCTGTTCTCTCTCAATTCCCAAATGATTGATAGGACTTTACAACTAGATGATGGTACAGGCAACTAGGGTTGCCTGGTAAAGATAATGTGTGAGTCTTCCAACTCATGATACCTCTCCTCTGAAAACACGCTCACAGACATACTCAGCAATAATTCTTTATGACTCCTTGGGAAAATCCTCAATCCACTCAGAAAGCAAATTTAAACACTGAATACAGATTTATCAGATGAGAAGGGAAATAGGGGCTGGGCCTGAAGAAAAAGAGAATAGTAGAATGGCAAATTGTCAGAGAAGCTGCATGAGAAGCCAGGTATAAAATGGATTAAGTTAGTCCTGCCCAATGATTCCAAAATCTTAAGTAGAAGGATGTTGAAGGAAGCCGCTTGTTTTGTTCTCGGCTACTCAGCCCCAAAATAATCACACAGAAACCATATTAATTAAATCATTGCATGGTCTATTAGCTCTAGCTTCTTATTGGCTAGCTTTTACATCTTAATTTAACCCATTTCTATTAATCTGTGCATCACCACAAAGTCATAGCCTACCAGCAAAGTTTCAGCTCCTCTGTCTCCAGTGGAGGCTCCCTGGCTTCTCTTTGACCTTGCCTCCTTTCTCCCAGCATTCCATTTAGTTTTCCCCACCTAGCTCTGTCCCCCTATAACTCTGCTATAGACCCAAAACAGTTCCTTTATTAACCAATGATATTCACAGCATACTGAGGGGAATCCCATATCAGGAGGAAGACAGTTGCTAGTAGATTTAATATGTAGGATGTTACTGGGGACTTTCCACGGAGGGAAATGTACACAGAGGTGTCCATGGTTTGAACAATGACTAAGAAGTAGGGAAATGAAGAAACTGAATGTGAGCCACTTGCTCAAGAATACTTGGGGTGGGTTACTGAGATGATGGCTCAGTAGGTAAAGGTACCTG
>JAQHUG010000002.1:13148147-13173170 GCA_028555095.1 Dicrostonyx torquatus
AATGAGATCTGGTGCCCTCTTCTGGTGTGCAAGCATACTTGCAAGTAGAGCATTGTATACATAATAAATCTTTAAAAAGTAGTTTGCTAATTCCTGTTTGGCTGAAGCAAAAGGAAATGGAAGTAACTTTCCTTCTAAATTTTATTTATTTATTATTAGCATTCCTCTCTCTTTCCCCCTCCCCCTCCCCCCCCGTGTGTGTGTGTGTGTGTGTGTGTGTGTGTGCGCGCGCGTGCATCATATTACATGTGTGGCAGTCAGAGGACATCATTGGGGTTATTTCTTCCTTTCCATCTTTATATGGGTTCTGGGGATTGAACTCAGGTTGTCAGGCCTGAGTGACAGATGCCTTTACCCAGTGAGCCATGTCACTGGCCCAAGCAGAATTAATTATTCTCTGTGCGTCAGTTGTGGCTTACAAGTGAAACTGAATAGTGGCCAGAATAAAAGTGCTTGTAAACAGTGGTTTATTGTCATTTTCTGCTGTGCATTGACTTAATTAGTACAGTTAGAGAACTCATAGATTTCGTCCTTGGGCATATGTGGGTGATCCTGCAGAGACAGTGGATGGGGACAGTCACCAGGCTGTGCAAATGCGAGCACGATTCCAGGGAGAGGAGACCCCAGCTTGCTGGAGTAGTCAGTGCGGTACCTGTGTGCTGAGCTGAAGACAATGCTTATTAGTCTTCATCTGAGGAGTGGCTGTGGCTGGGGATAGCAAGCTACAGTGGGAATGAGAAAGCTGAACTCTGCAATCCAATAGATCATCTTGTATGAGTTACTGGGCCTCCTTCAGCCTGGATTTTCCCCTGTGGAAAATGGGAATGTCAACATTGGCCTCTCTCTCATAAAGGAAGGAAGTTTTGAGACCTGTAAAGAGGTATTTCAAGTGTGGTGGTCATTTGACTCTGTCATTGTCAGCAGGCTTTGTGACGAACAAGAGTAGACGGTTTAGTGTGGAGCTGGTGTTTCAGTCCCTGGCTTTTTATACTACGATAGCATCTATACCTGTCAAAAGGGTCTAGCAGTGTCTTTACGTCACTTCCCTTTCTTTCTTTCTTTCTTTTTTCTTTTTTTTTTTTTTTTTTTGAGACAGCATCTTGGATTTGTAGCTCTGACTCTCTATGTAAACCTGGAACTCACAGAGATCCTCCCACATTTGCCTCCGGACAGTTAGGATCTCAGTTATGTACCATCATAGACAGACCTGGCTTTGTCTGTCTGTCTTTCCTTATTAATTAAATTTTTTCTTTAGGTTTATTTGTTACACCTTTCATCCTAGCACTCAAGGTGGATCTCTGCGAGTTTGAGGCCAGCCTGGTCTACAGGGCTACACAGAGAAGCCCTGTCTCCAAAAAAAAAAAAAAAAAAAATCAACCAAAACAAACAAACACAAAACAGATTTACTTATTTTTTATTTATTACTTTATATGTATGTGTGCTTTGCCTGCATGTATGTCTGTGTACTACATTTGTGCTTGGTGAACCCCAAGTCAGAAGAAGGTGTTGGATCCCCTAGAACTGACAGTGGGTGCTATGAGTCCACTCGGGTCATCTGCGAGAGCAACAAGTGCTCTTAACTGCTGAGCCAATTCTCCAGCTCCGGGGTCTTTTATTTCTTATGAGAAAGTATGTTGGTTGTTGAACGGAGGGACAGCACTCTATCACGCTGCTGGTTACAAAGCCTGAACTTGGTCCCAAATGAATCGAAGGGCTAAAGGAAAGAATCGTTTAAAAATCATGCTTGCTGGCGGGAACGGTAGGGTGAAGTACGGATCGCTGTGAGATGGGAGTCTGTTTACTGTCATTAACTTTTTGGTGGCCACGCGTGATGCTGCCTGGAAAGGAGGGTGAGAAAACAGGTGATTGGGGTGGGGGTTAGTAATGGGAGTCACAGGGGAGGGCAGGAATTAACCCCGGAGAATGACTGCTTTGAAGGAACATTTCAAATAAGACTTCCCCTACCTGTTTCTTTAGATGTCCTTGTAACTGTCTTGCTCATTATCGCTAACTCTCTAAAATCTAGAGAGAAAAAGAGAAAGAAGTACTATGTTATTATCTTCATCCTAATGATACTGAACCTGACAAAGCAAATCCTGACATGCTCCGGTTTTATTAGTTTATTTCATCTCCTTTTTATAGACTATCCAATCAATATCCCGAGGGTCTAAACACTCAGTAGTGAAGGAGAGAATATGTACTTGTCCATTTATTTAATCCTGGAGTAATTGAGAGAGAGGTAGTTCTCGAGTAAACTCCGTGTTTTTGTTGTTGTTGTTTTTAATGCTATGCCTATTGGCGTTTTGCCTTCATGCGTGTCTGTGTACCACTTGTGCCTAGGGGGGTCAGAAGACATTTTGGAATCCCCTGGAACTGGAGTTACAGGTGGTTGTGAGCCACCATGTGGGTGTTGAGAACAGAACCTGAGTCCTCTGGAAGAGCAGCCAGTTCCCTTCACCACTGAACCATCTCTCCAGCCCATGGTATTTTATTTTTAGGAATCATGTGTTGTCATAGATAAGCTAGCCGTGGTTTATGGTCGATAGGTCAGGATAGGGCCATTGTAAGAGAAGTAGCTCTATGTGGTATGTGACAGATAGGCCATGGAGTCTTCCGTCAAGCAGTGTGTTTGGTTTCTTAACTAGTTGCTGCTGAGTTTTAACAGTGTTGAAATCTGAGAGCCTAGGTTTTGCTCCCTTGGAGCTCCCAGGCTCTTTAGCCCAGGAGGAGAGATAACTGAGAGCTCTGCCGATTGCAACAGCGGCTGGGGCTGTTCTAGTGTGCGTATGGTAATAGTGTAGCAAGGGCACACTGGGCCATGAAGAGAACACATGCTCGGGGTGTTATAGAAGTTAGGGAACTTGCGTGCTGACTGACGACGATGTTGTACACAAGACAGTATGTATTCCATTTGAATTAGTCTCCAGAAATGAGCCAGCCACTTTCTGATCAGGGCTGAGGAACACCTTAGTTGAGCTTCTGGTCAAAGGGATGCCATTTCTTTGACCAGTGTGTTCCCAAAGTGAGCTGGTGGAGATCCGCTCTATCACTCTTCCTGTTTGCTACCGTTGGGTGGACTCATCTGCCTTAGAATCCCAAGATACTGTATTTAAAACACTTACGTGTTCACATGTGGACAGATTTGTATATGATGTCTTAAAGTTGAAGGGATCTGTGGAAGTGATATTTTTTGTACAGTCTTTATTTTATATATCTCTTTATAGGTAGGTAGGTAGATAGATGGACAATTTGTAAAGTCTTTATCGTCCAGTGGAGATATTCTCAGGGATTGTTTGTTAAATTTTCTCAGAAATGCGGATGGATGAGAGTCAGTGATTGTTCATAGCTGTTATGCAACAGGTGGAGAAAGGCGGTACCAGGAACACATCACCCTGATGTAGAGTTGAACTTGATATGGGGTTGAGGAAACCCCATTAGGAATCAGGTAGCTTGGAGGAAGGAAAAGAACATGTCCAAGGACCCTGGCTGAAGTTGGGTGATGTTGGAAAGAGAAGTGGATTTGGGACCATGAAGATGGATAAAGGGTAAAGGCTCCTGCTGCAGAGTGAGGTGGCCTGAGTCTGAGCTAGTCAAGGAGGAGAACTAACTCCAGGAGGTTATCCTCTGATTTCCGTAGGAGTGCCAGGGCATTGTGTGCTTCTGGGTGAGGGCAGACACATGCGTGCACTCTCGCACACATGCATGCACGTACACTGTCGGAGAGAAATACATGTAATTAAATGAAAAAAAAGTGGTTTAGAGTTATGAGCTTTGGTGGAAGTTAAAAGGATTGCATGCACATTATATGTAATATGGTAAATGCCTTCTCTTCTTCTGTCCCATACATACCATAAATGTTTTGTGTTCACTCAGCTCATTTGTGGAGCATCTGTTTCACATAGATCAGCATTGGGGAGTAGTCGCAGGATCGGCAGTTAGCGCTGAATCAATGAATGTTATGTCTACTGAGCTGCAGAGCGTCAGTCTTTAGCCTCAGTGTGTTTGTAATCTAGAGAGATAAGATGTACTCATATGGTAGTGTACAAAACATGATTGTGAGTGTATGGTGGAGATTAAGACACAGGTACACAGTATATCTCTGGATATGCTGTTACCCATGCTGCTGACCTAGAGATGGATAGAGAGCACTGGTGCCTTCCCTGCTATTTCCACTAATCTCCAACATTCTGTGTTATTTCTTCTGTTTTTGATACAGTGTTTCACTGTGTAGCCCAAGGCAGCTTTAAGTCCAACCGTAGCAGAGATTGGCCTTGAACCCAGAGAAGGTCTGCTTCAGCATCCTGCTAAGTGCTCCTACTTCCACTGTTTTTTGCTTTCAAAGTAACCCAATCCTCAGAGATACTTCGTAACTAGTCCAAATCCATTTCGTACTGTTTGAAAGGGGGAGGGCCAGAGAAAATGAAAGTATAGGCCTAGGACTGTTTTGTTACCTTTAGAATACTGATTTTCTTTTTTTTTTTTTCTTTCAGGGGCCTGAGCCCCCCACCCTGAGCCCCAGCCCTGCCTTCCTCAATCCCCTAGACTTCTGATTTTCAAACAACAACTCCTAGAGTTAAAATAAAAACATATTTCCAGATTAATGTGTTTTCTGTGATATATTGACTCATATCAATGAACAATAAAGAAGGATTGATGGGAAGAAAATATTTATCGTTTTATCCCAATCTTTAAGTTGAGAGTTGAGATTATTGATATTGGATTATGCTAAAAAGTCCTCTGCCTTGAAATGACAGGCAGTAACATTGAAGAGCAGAGAGGGGCAGGGATTGTAGCTCAGTGGTAGTGTCTAGCATCTGTGCGACTCTGGCTTCAGTGTGCGAGACTCTGGCTTCAGTCCTCTTTAACATAGGAAAAAGTGGAACCCAAGTTTACTGACACAGACTGAAAAGATGATGAAATTCACTCAACAGCCAGGATTGTAAAAGAAGAAACTTAAGGACGACACACACACACACACACACACACACACACACGCGCACGCACGCACACACACACAGGGGTGGGGGGATAGCAAGTGGACAGGGTAGGGTGGTGCTGGTGGATAGTAGTGTGGTATTCTAGAGTAAAAATTCAAACACAACCTGGGTTAGAAATATTTCCGCAACAGTGCTTCAACTACCAGTGCCAAAGTCTGATCGATCAGAAGGCCGAGTGTATGGTGAGGGAAGGAAGGAGCTCTTTGCCTTCTTCAGAGGTTCAGTGTTGCAGTGGCCACACATATCTGCTATGTGAGTTGTTCACATCAGACAAGTCTTTAGGGTGGCTTAGAAAGTTGTCATCACATGTGCTGATTAGAAGGTAATGGATTGTTCAGATTTGACGGCGTCCCCTCTCACCCCCCACTCTTGCTAAGTAGGGCCATACCTTTATATTGTGTTTACTTTTGTGTTTCTAGAATGTTTGAATGTTTGCTTAGCCTGCAAAATCACCTGCGTCTTTCCCCCATCCGTTTCACCACCACTGACTTCTGGATAGTGAGTGAATCGGAAGGTCTGCATGGCTAATCGTGTCTGGGTGTTAAGTAATCTAAATAATTCAACCTGTTGGTATGGGCTTAGTTGGTGGATGCAGCTTCGCTGCTCAAGGCTGCCTACAAATGGTTATCGAGATAAGCCTGGAGGCATGACTTCTGTGAGAGAAAAGAAATCTGGTCAAATCTAATTTATTACATGCAAAAGAGAGATAGAGTGTAACTGCTTCCATTTTGGTTCTGTGTTCTATAAAAACACGAAGCAGAAAAAAAGAAGATGCTGCTCTTAGCATTTAAAAATTATGAAATGAAATAAAAAGAACAAGGCACTACTTTTAGCTTCTTTTAACTCTGAGTTCATGCATATGTAGCACAAGCATGGAAGTGTCTGTGTCAGGCAGGTTCTTGTTCTTTTCCTGGCCCTTGGATCGTTCTAATGGGTGTAGGATTTCTATTATTGTCATTCCATTGTAGTATGTTGATGAGATGGTGGCGCTCTTATGAGAGGCTCTTCTTTGCTCTGCGATGTCTCCTATTCTGTGTATGGAACATGAACTCAAAAGCATTTAATGGGAGCTTATTAAATAGGCCGTCAGCCCGTTAATGTCAGTTAATGTGATCTTCACTTTCTGTCTACATTTCTCTTTTCTTTCTTGAAAGACATTTTTCATTTTCTGTTCCTCCTTTAGAGGAAGTAAATAGGTTAGGCCACAGAAGCTCATACACTTCACCTTCTTGTTACAGGAACGAACAGAGGGGCAGGAAGTTGAGATTTTGTAAAGGTTACCCTGGCGACTACTGCTTTGCATACAGTCTTCACGACAGCACAGGCAGCAAGTCACAGAACTTCTTTGATGCTGTAAATAAGGCTGTTCTCACTACAATTGGCCAGCTGGGCAAGTAGGGGGAGAATGGCAAGACCTGACGACCATCCTAATTATGGAATGTTTATTTAAAGGCTTCATAGATCTTACCTGACTCTTGTGTTTTCCGTTGCTCAGGGCCTGTGGATAATAGGAGCCTGATAGCCTCAAGGATCGGTTCTTGATTGTACTAACGTTTCAGTTCTCACATCATAATAATCTAGAGTTCTGTCTGTTCGCAATATGTGAACCCAGGCCCTTGGGGCAGAACTTATCATCTCCCCAGTACAGATCACAATTCCAATATGTGTGCAACTCAGAGTTCTTATCAGGCCGGGCGAGGAGAATATCAAAGCTTGTGTCTGTCATGCTTGATTTGAAAGGGAAATTTTTCTTTGTAGCAATATGTGTTTGTTGAGAGATGCTTCAAGTGCGAGTTTAGCTCTCTCTTATTGAATAAACCCATTTAAGAGGTTTGAATTTAACTTCTTTTGATGTGTTCTTCTGACACTTAAGTGATGGGAGTTTGTTGGAGCACGAAGCTATGCTTCTGCCTGGCAGTGAACTAGGTACCTAGTGGACGACTTGTCAGCTGGGAATTTTCAGTGGAGAACATGACATGGATGGATAAGTGAATTTCTTCCTGGTCCCCCCAGTGCTCTCTTCCGCTAGTCTGTTGTTCTGCTACTCCCCACCCCCCCATCCCCTGTTTCCCCTCAGTATTGATGCTTAAATGCAGTACCTTACATAGGTGATGCAAGCAGTACACCTCTGAGCTGCATCCATAACTCTCCTTTTTGATCGCTCTTTGTGTGTGTGTGTCTGTCGTGCATAAGTGCATGTGGAGGTCTGAGGACAACCTTTTGAATGTTTACTCCAGCACCTGACCCTTTTTATTTGAGACAGGGTCTCATTTGCCTGGGATTTTCATCAAGTACACTAGGCATTTAACCAGCCAACAAATCCAAGGGGTTTCCCTGTTTTCTGCCTCCATCCCATCTTGCTGCCCTTCAGCATGTACCACAGTGCTTTCTAATGTGAGTTCTGGGGCTCTGAGCTGTGACCCTGTACCAACCAACCCATCGCCCCTCTGCCCAACCCTGGGTCACCCAGCTGATAAATGTTACACTTACCGTTGAGTCTTTCTGAAGGATTTTAAAAATTAGCAAAAAGTTCTCCTTCAAAGCCTCCTTCTTCCTTGTAGATGATCAGGGGCAGTTGCTGTCTTCCTGCTCTTCCCTTGGCATCTCTGTGTGCACTGTGTGCGCATCCCTAGGCTCATGCAGAGACTCACCCTGTAGTTGTTACAGCAGCCCTCTCTGGGAGGAGCCCCTCTTTATCTCCCCTTTCCCATTACCTTCTCACCACAATACATATGGTGCTTTCTGTTGCCTTTCTACTTGCTTTCTGGAAGTTTTACAAATACCGTTGTTGGCACAGAGGAACATTTAATGTTTCCTTAGCATAACTACCCCAGAAAGGTCGGCGGTGGCTTCATTCATGGTAGTTGTTCAGAAATTAGGTCTTCATCATGTTTATTTACTTTCAAGTTGTTAAATTTTTTTGTTTGTTTGTTTGTAAAAGATTTTGGCAAAACTAAGTTACCGAGCTTCTATTTGGGAGACTCTACAAACTCTTCCACATTCTCTTTGAAATGAAATCTACTCCTTCATGAAATCTCAAGAGTCCTTGGGCGTCTCGTCCAGTCTCTGAAAGACTGAACAATTCCAGAGGATTCCTAGTGCGGCTACCAGTCTTGGCACAGTTATCTTCTGCCCTGGGCTGCTTAAGACACCTGTGGTCCTGGGGCTGGAAGGAGCCTGGACATACAGAATACATTGTTTTCCTTTCTTCTGAATGGCCAACCATTAGGCAGAGCATTTCAACTTGAACATTGTAACAAAAAGAAGTCCTTATGTCCCTGGCAAGTAGACATTTCTATCTTTTTTGTAGCCAAAGCAGCTAAGCTTGAGGAAGGGACGGATGCCCTGCCTAAGGTGGCACCTAGAAATTTGTGAGACTGACGTTTAATCCCAAGTGTTGTGGCTCCTGAACCTTTGCTTACCACATTTATTGGACACTTTCCTTTCTATTGTGTAAAATAAAGATATTGGGTACTGTCTTGGAAAATTAAAGAGTGTTTCTTGTCCAGATGGCCTGAATTTTCTTACTTTTAAAGTGGAGATAATAGTCCTTACCAGTTTGAAAAGAAAGTTATAGGGTTCGAGCTAGCTTCTGTTGGGGACATCTTTAACCAGAGTCCCTTTTGCCTCAATATATTGGTGTCTCTCTAACTTTGTCTGTTTGGTTCTTTGACTGTGTATGAGTGCCCTATGTACGTGGTGCTTTGGAGAATGGAAAATGTCCCAGTAAAGGCCGTATAGGAAGTATGGAAAGTCACTGAGACCTCTAGGAAGGCCTTATAATTCAGGGACCAAATCTTTCTCAGGATCACTTTCTCAAGACTGGACTTGTGGGATTTTAGTTCTGGGGGCCATTCCCAGGATTAGACACCATAGACCTCAGCACAGGGATGCAAACCAGTAGCTAGATCTGAAGCTATTCGTAGCGGAGTCTCATCTGAAGATAAGTAAGCTGTGTCCTATAAAACCATGTTCTATAGTGAGGAGTCTATGTACTGTGATAAGGAGTCTGTGGAGAACATTGACAGACCACATGTGGCTGAGAGACTCCCAGTGTTTGAGCCTTGCTTTCCCCAAAGGCTGCTAAGAATTTCACTTTTTTTTTTTTAAATCACAAAATCTTTTATCATGAGTAAATGGCTTCTGGAAACAGATCTGGTGGGGGCAGTCTTTGGAACTTGTTTGAGACTGGCCTGCAGTCTCGTCTTGTTCAAGTACCCAGTGCAGTGGCACTGTGGGCAGTCGTGGGTGATGAGATACGTATAGACGCCAGATTTCCCATCCCCCCCACCCTTTGACGTATTCTCTTTTGTTATGATGGAGAATTGCTTTGGGAAGAGACCAGTAGTCTTTTTAGAGTGTGAACATGAAGAACTCGGAACACTGAAAGAGCCACTTTAAAGCAGTTTTGATATGAGAATTTCATATGTGAGTGCTTTATTTACATTATTTCCCATCTCCTAACTCCTCTCACGTTCTCCCACTCCCTTCAAATTCATGACCTTTTCGAAAAAGCATTATTGTTACACACACCCATGTATATATACATATATATAAATGTACACACATATATAAATATACACACGTATAAATACAATTTGCTGAGTCTATTTGATATTGTTTTTATGTGTATGCTTTTAGTGCTGACTTCTTGGTATTGGTATTGGATAACCAATTAGGAAACATCCCTGGGGAAGACCGATTCTCCCTCCCTGAGTGTCATTAATTGCCTATAGTTCCTACTCTAGGGGTAGAGCCTTGTGAGATTTTTCCTATCATTTTTCTTTCTCTTTTTTTTTTTTTTTGTGAGTGGGTCTTACTACGTACCCCTGTCTATTCTAGAACTTTTGTCAACCAGGCTGGCCTTGAACTCACGAAGATTCAGCTGTCTCTGCCTTCCCTGTGCTGGGATTAAATATGTACACCCCACATCCAGCAAGAGTGCTGATTTCTATAAAGAAACAAAAGGCCTTCTTCAGCTAATGATCTAAAGAAGCGCGGGGTTCCTACCTCTGAGTGTGGCTTTCTTTCATTTTTCTGTGACTCTTTGACACAGTTGTGATGTTGTTTGGTTCATGGTAATGCTTTAGTGCTTCTCTATATAAGATATTAAGGTATGTTGTCTTCTTAACCAAAGCTTAGAAAGGTAAGTTTATCAACCTCAGGCACTAATATCTCAGCCCTCTCGTGTGAATCACACATCTTTAATCATGTTCTCTGAATTTTAATATGATTCTGCTTTGATGTAATGCTTGCCCCATTGTATAACCACTCTGGGCTCACAACCTTCACATCTCTGGACCTTAATTTTGAAATTGCATCTGTCAAATGAAAAGCTTGAAAGTGCAGCTTCAAAGAAAGCAAGTATAAAATGATTGTGGCTCTTTAACTGATTTTTTTGTTTGTCTCCTTGTTTTGTGTTCCTAGGAACTGAATTCAGGGCAGCTGTAATTCTAGGCAAGCATTACACTGTTGGACTACACCCCAGCCTTTATTTATGGTTTTTGTTTGTTTGTTTAGTTATAAAATCTCTTTGTGGTATGCGTGTGTTCACATCTGTGTGCTCACGTGTGCAGGTCACATGCACATGTGTGTGGAGGCGAAGGGTTGACATCAAATGTCTTTCTTGATCATTCTCAACCTTCTATCTTGAGACAAGGTCTCTGACTTAAACTCTGACCTGACTCTGCTATTCTATCTAGCCAGCTTGCTCTGGCTTTCCCTGTCTCCCTTGCTGAGTGTTAGGATCAGAGGTGAAGCATCCTGCCTGCTTGGCATTGATGTGGATGCTGTAGATCTGAACTCTGAGCCTCACTCTTGTGTGACAAGATTTCTTCCACTGAGCTGTGTCCCCAGCCCCTGTGTTTTTGCTCTTTATGAGCACTGACTTGTTGTTGTTGTCAATAGCAGTTTTGGAGAAAATGCTTTGAACAGAAATGGCCAGGCTGCACACAATGCTATACCCGTGTCATCCTTGTTTGCTCCCTGCATCTGCTGGCCCAGACTTTCGGTGGGAGTTGGGCCACTCTTTCTGCATTGTGCTGAGCCACTGAGGTTGTTCTGTCTCTCTTCAGAGGACTGTTATCTTCTCTCCATCTCATCTCTTCCCTTCAGAGTGCTCCAGGCACCTACAGAGTAGCTTCTATTCTCCCAAGCCTCTCTTTTATCTGCTCATGGCAGAAAGAGCAAACAAGTGGCATGAAAAAAGTCTCAAGAAGAGCACATACGTCAATATGAGATGAGTAGATTCAGGCCATTTGTGAGGGATAGGTCCCATGCCACCTTCAATCCTCAAATTAAAAAATAAAAATATGAAATAAATAAAACTGTAGCACCTAAGTTCTGTAAAATTGCTGAAGGAGAACTTAATCCCCCCGACCCTAGCTGCTCGTCTCACTCGCTGCGTGATCTTTAGGGTGCTGAGCACTAACTGAAGTCAATGTGGACATCTTTTCTACTGATTTCCTTTTGGAACATTAGTCGTTGTGTTCACACAGTGTGTCTGAGTCATTGCGTTTGACATTTCAGACTTCAGTGTATCCGAAACGTCTCTCTTGTGGCCAGGGCCTATGACTTTCATAACTGTTTCCATATTCCCTTTCGTCCGTCTTCAACAAGAGACTGAACTAGCAGTTAATTTTTCTCGTTCAGTTTCTTAAAAAGAAACAGGTTTTGTTTTTGTGTTGGTTTTTTTTTTTTTAAAAAAAATTCTTTTATTTTGCAGTGTTCGTAGCAGTAAGAATAAGCTCTGTGACTAAGAGCGTACCTGGCCCTTGGCCAGGCCTGGCGGTGTGCTCCTGCCCCTCAGCTCTATGGCAGAAATGATTCAGAGTCACATTTCTGAGGAAGGATAGACTAGTAAATGTCACCAGAACTTTCAGGTGTTGCTCAGGAATGGTGGGAACTGTAAGTGCTAAGGCTGGGGCTGCATCTGGTCGTGCCGTGAAGGAGTGAACCCTGCACTTCTCCCCTCAACCGTCTGTTGTGTGAATACACTTGTGCTGACACCTCTCAATAACTTACCCAAGAGCTTCCCAGGGCTTCTTTCCTCTTCGTGACTTCTAGACCGTGCTTTCTCCTGTTGATATCAGTAGCAAATATTTTCATGGGAAGACATGCCTTTTATAATATACTTTTGAATAAGTATGAAGCAGAATTAACATTTATGTGTCATATGTAAATCGTAATTTTTGTATGTATTGTTTTAGCATTAGTTCATGCACAGAGAAAACTCAACATGGCTGTTGTTTAGCATCATTACCTGGTTTTGGGCACAGCTAGAGTTCCCAGTTTCTGACAGATCCTTTCTAAAAATAGTTTATGTGCATACACAACACATCCTTCATATTTCTTTTTGTTTTACACAAAGGGTGGCACACCATTTTTGCACTTTGATTAAAATTAGACATATTAACCATGACGTGAATTATTTCTGTATTAGAAAGGAGACCTTTTGTGTCATTTTATATCATGGCATGGAATGGTTATAACTCTCTACCCATGATGCACCCATGGATTGTTACAGGTTTTATCCACACGGAAGTCTAATATTCTAGAAGCAGACTGAGTGGGAGACTAAGGTCTGGATTATTAGTCCAGGTTAATTTATAATGACTATGAGAGGCCCAGCCTCATCACATAAAACATGTTTGTTACTTTATTTGTTTGTTTGCTTTGTCCTGGGGATTTTCTACCACTGAGTTATATCCTTAGCCCCTTAACATGGGGTTTTTGATATAAGATACTAACTGGTGCCAGCAGTTGCCTATATTAAAGTGCTGTGTGAGGCCTCAGTTTCAATCTCAGGACACACATTCCTCCCAAAACAAATGAGAAAAGAGAAAATCTGTCTTTATTAGCATCTAATGGAGTAGCTTTATTAACATCTTTTGGGAAAAGTTCACTAACCTGGGGCTGTCAGAGATTTGTTTACATGAGAAGCTGAGGTGGTTCATCCAATAGATAAATGATCTCAACAGAGGGTCAAGTTGTACAGCTTTGGTTCAGAGACCAGGAAGTGGTACTGGAGAGAGACAGGAAGTTATTCTGAAGATAGTGCCACATGTCATTTAGTTTGCTGTATCACTCTACCATAGAAGCTTAGGTCAAGAAGATTGTAATTTAAATGGGTAAAGCTGAAGTGGGCTATTCACAAAAGGGGACTTTGGGACTATGACGTACGGTATTGGTGCCAGCAGTAATCATCCTTTATGTCAGCAAATGACATCAATTTCTTGGTGAGGCATCCATAGTAGTCACTGGCAAAGGCATGCTGGGCAACAATGCCTTGATTATAGTCACGGTCAACAGGTCATATATACTTTTGGGAATCAAAAGCTACTGCTCCATCTAACATCAGTAGTGGCTGGAAAGCTTGAGAAAGTGCAGATTAGAAGAAAATACTGGATCTTTCCTGGTTGCACATATCATGGTGCCCCTCTATGGTACTTCCTTAGGAAATCTCAACAGTATTTACCAAAAGAGTGAGATGGGCATTCTTGCACAGTGAGATGTTGTTTGTGGCTTTTATTCTCTCTGTCTCTGCCTCTCTTTCTGTCTCACTTTGTGTCTCGTTCTCTGTTTGTTTGTGTGTATATATCCCCTGTAGATGTAGTTATCTTACACATAGAATTAGGGAATAATATCAAGTAGTACTTAAAAGAAATCTACAAATCTAGAACCTTTCAGAGTGCTGGAGAGGTGACTTACACCTCAGAACGAGAAGTAAGGCCCTTTGTGTGTTTGTGTGTCCATGTGCACAGGGAAAGAAAACGAGAAAGACTTGGGTATCATAAAATAAACAGCTTCTATTGACAGTGTTGGTTGCCTGCTGTTCTTCTTCATTAGTAGGTGGTAGGAAAACCCTTAATCTGTTGTAGCTATTCAGACTTCTTGTGACAAAGTAGCCAGTGGCTTCAAAATTAGATGATGGCAGAGACAGTGTAGCAAATGCCTTTTACTCTATATAATAGCTTATACAACACCTCCACTGACCTTCAAGTGAAAGAAGTGGATGGAACCAGTATTTGCCAGTTTTGATGGGTGCTTAGGGCTGAGTTGACTGCGTACTGCTGACCTTGTGCAAAGGAGGAGCACACTCAGGCATCGCATTACGTGTAGGGAGCATTCACCACAGCGTTTATAGACTGCCAGCTTTTAGAGTTCTTCTAGACACGAATTCTACTGTTGTGGCATTTGTACTTGCAGAGCTTTTAGGTAGGGGAAGACTAAACCACCCTGCTTGCCTACTGGTTGTCCAGCAGGAGAAAGTGTTTTATCAGATGAGAACACCGCTCTTACTTCAAAGGGACCCAGTTCCATTGCAATCATAGTCCATTTCGTGAAGTTGTGAATTTCATTTTGTTCTGGCTAGTTGTTTGTTTCTGTCAACCTGACACAGGTTAGAGTTATCTGAGAAGAGGAACCTCAATTAAGAAATCACCTCCGGCTGGGCAGTGCTGGCTTGTGGCTTGGTCCCAGCACTAGGGAGTGGGTGGGAGGGGCGGAGGAGGGGAATTGTGGGGAGACAGGTGGATCTCTATTATGAGTCTAGCCTGGTCTACAAAGTGAGTTCCAGAATAGCCAAGGCTACATAGAGAAAGCTGTCTAGAAAAAATAAATAATAAAACAAAACAAAACTATAAAAAAGGAAAAAAAAAGCATTGCCACCAGATTACTTTTAGAGCAATTTGTAGGGCATTTTCTTGATTAACGATTGATGTTGGAGGGTCCAGCCCACTGGGAGCAGTATCATCCCTGGGCCTGTGGTCTTAGGTGATATAAAAAAGCAGGACCTGAGAAGCAATCCAGTAAGTGGCACTCTTCGATGGCCTCTGCTTCAGTTCCTGCCTTGAATTCCTGGCCAGCTAGCTGTCCCTCCCTCAGTGATGGAGCGTGACTTGAGGGTTGTAAGATAAAATAAACCCTCCCCTCCACTGCTTACAGTGTTTTATTACTGCAATAGAAACCCTGAACAAAATCTTAATTCATCTAATATCTTCAAAATTTCCCACATAATTCTCCCCTGGCAATCATATCCTAGATCCTGTTCTGAAGATTAAGCCTTAGTAATAGTGAGATCCACTTCTTGTGGTTCACACCGCATACGGTTTGAAATGTCTTCTAGTTGATATTTTATTTAACGCAAAGGGAGAAGAAAGAATATCGGCACATCTGGAAACTCTCAGTGGAAGAAAGTCTCTCACTCAAAGAAGTACAGAGTTTTTACATACCATTTAGAAATGCATATGCCATATATTAAAAGACCACACTTTAAAAGTCTTGAGCCTGCTGGCATAGTGAGCAAGCACGGAATTACAGCACATGGGAAGCTGAGGCAGGGGGATAAGATCAAGGCCAGCCATGGCTTCATTGCAAGTTGTGGTTAGCATATTACATAATGAGATTCTGTCTAAAGAGAAAACATGACACCTTGAGCTATTTCTTCTAAGCATATGGAAAATTGAGGATGTAGAATGAGTCACCAAAGACCCTGCTCACATCTGGACAGTTCCCAGCACAGCATTAGTTTTTGGTCACGTGACTCCATTGATTAGTTTAACACAGATTTCTCGCATGTCTTCTCACCTGTCCATTTGTAGTTTGTATCACTAAAGCATACGGAAGAACTTCCCACTAAAAGGAGCATACTCCTTGGTGTGGTGGAATGTACTTGTAATTCTAGGATTAGGACTTAGGAAGACCGTAAGTTCACAGCTAGCGTGGTAGCAAGACTGTGTCTCAAGGAAACAACAAAAACCAAAATAAAAGATGGGCCAGAGGTGGCTCATTGCCACCAAATCTGCTGACCTGAGGTCAACCCTCAGAACCCACATGATGGGAGGAGGTAACAGACTCCCTGCAAGTTGTTGTTGGATCTCCACACATGCACACATGCACGGTGGCATGTATGGGCCCTGAAATATACACATACACACAATAAATGAGTGAATGAGAGAATGAATGGATGTTAAAAAAGGAAACAAATACTATGTATTGGTATCTATCATCGCACCCTTAAGAAGGAGCAGTAGTGTTTCCTTGATATTATCAGCTGACCCGCTGCTCTTCATCTTTCCTCTTCTGTCTGGTAATTGTTTTTTTTTTAACAATTTAGATTGGACTACATTTGTGACTTGGTGTCTTGTGGTTGGGTACCATGTTCTATAAGTGTGCTTTTATTTAAGTTCCATGTTCAGCCCATTAATTAATATTTCTTCTTTATGGAGAGGAGTGAGTTACTATTCTGCAAAGCAGTGACTTTCAGATGTTTATGATTTAAAACTCAAGTAGGTTTTTTTTTTCTAATAGCCTATGCATATTGATACTGTGTTAAAATAGATTGATTACTCACTATATAATATATAAACATAATTTTTATGAAAGAGCAATAAATTATATAATAATAGTAATAATACTAGAGAAGTTGCCATAGTTTCAACTTCTGCAAATCTGTTTAACGTCTGGTTTTATAGGAGATAGCTGGATTCTTCCAGCTGCTTCTGCCTTTAGTCTATTCCAGTTTGTCTTTTGGCTGAAGTATATGAAGAAAGTCTGGATTTACATAGATACAGGGTTGGAAAAGAGAGGAATATTTTGCTAGCTTTTCAGTAATAGGGGAAATCTTTGCTATCACAGCAAAACCCCATGAAGGGTAGTTTATCTTAAAGGTGGGTTGGTGTACAGTGTGCAGTTGAAATCTGATCACTGAGCTTTCACCCTGTATTAAAATTTATTGATCTGCGAGTTGGAACGAATCCATGCTCTGGGCTCAGTGTTGTAACATTATACCTTAGTCATTTGGAGACCATGTCTCCAAAGAACTATGTTAATCTTCCAAATCTCATCACATCTCATTAAGTATTTTAGGCTTGATCCTCATTTCTGTCACTGCCTTTCCATGTCCTTGGCAACGTCTTGGCTCTGGGGAAGTTGTCAGGGATCATAGTGGATGCTTCAACTGAGTCAAACAAACTTGATCTCTTCCTGATAAAAATCACATTCATGTTTGTTGTGTTAGTAGGTGAGACATGTGATTGATAGGTTAATATAGATGACAGTGAGTAGTGGACTCAATTCCCCCTTTTATTTTCCCACTATAAATGGTATCTTTTAAATCTACATTTTATTTAGTAGTTCCCTTATCTTTGGTTCCACTTTCTGAGATTATAGTTCCCAGAGGGCTCAGTTACTTGAAGTCAACATCTCCTCAAAAATATTAAGTGGAATTATCAAGAAACAAACAATCCATCAGTTTTAAATGTTGTTCTGTGTAGTGTGAGATCTTAGTTAGGCAATCCTGCTTAGGAATGCCTTTTGGTCCAGTGAGTCCGTACATGCACTCTCCCTCTCCCCCACTTAGGTACTTGGTGACTTGACTGTCTCAGTTACCAGGCTGATTGTCCAGATTCACAGTGTATGCCCAACTGCGAGATTGTTGATGCTGATGACTTGAATATGCCGAGGAGAATTTATTCATTTGTTTAAATGAAAAGGTGAAAATTCTCACCTTAATGAGGAAAGAAAATCATGCCAAGTCACTGACAGTTGTTCTTAACCTTTTGCAGTGTCTAATTTAGAAGTTAAACTTCCCTGTATAAATGTATGCTTAGTGGGAAAGAAAATATATACCAAGCTGGTGGTATAGCTCAGTAGCAGAGTGAGTGCCTCTCGAGCTCTGGTCACACACCACAAAGTCAGACAGACACATAGTAGCAGAGTGAGTGCCTCTCCAGCTCTGGTCACACACCACAAAGTCAGACAGACACATAGTAGCATAGAGCTTGGAGGGCCCCACACATGCCAGGCAAGTGCTCTACCAGTGCTCAGCCCCATTAGTGATACTTTCAAAGCGGTTGTTAATGAATTAAGAAAATAATGTAATTAAAAGAAACAAGTAGTAATGATCACTAAATCAAGTTGATGTGCATGTGAAGTATTTACGTTCCCTTATTCCTCTTCAAGGTTAAAAAATAAATCATGACTGAATCTGCATCTAGCACAAGTGGTCAAGAGTTTGATGTGTTCAGTGTTATGGACTGGAAGGATGGAGTTGGTACCTTACCAGGAAGTGACTTAAAGGTGGGTTTTCTTTATCATGTATGAATTATATGTTGTGTGTATCTGTGTGTGAGCTTATTTTACAGTGACTACATACATAATAAAATGAGAATTCAAACCCTTAAATATAATGTTATGGCTTTATACAGTATGTGGTCTTCTGCAGTAAATTTGTAAGATAACTTGGAATATTGATAGATTGTCAGTTGGGTTAGGGGACTGAGGAATATTTTTAGAATGTTCTTAGTTTAAGAAAATCAATCAATAGCTCTGAGGAGGATCATCTATCTATCTGTTTTGATTCTATTATGATGATGGCCAATAAATATGGAAATGGCAAACCTAGAAGGTCTAGCATTTTGAATATTTTAGTAATAGCTTTGGAGCTTTGAGTGGGTCTTAGTGTTCTTACACTAAATGGGGTAAAATAATATGAAATTTTTGAATCAATAGGACTATTCACTGCCTTTAAATTACTTATACTATGAATATACATTTTTGTATAATCACTTTTTCAGCAGCAAGTTCTTTTTATAAGTCAGGCTGTGATCTTATATAAAGGGCTCTTCGTGGGGTTCAGTCTCCCCATGATATATATGCTAGTCCACCGTGTGTCCCCACTCTTCATGGTGTTCAGTCTGCTCATGTATGTGCTGCTCATCACTGTCCCATTCTTCATGGGGTTCTGTGCTGCCCACCCCGTGTCCCCTGCCTCACTGAATCTACATTGGACCACCTCTGCTGCTCTATGAAGCATAGTTCTGCAAGCTCAAACTGCCCCCACTTCTCATTTCTAATTTGGTTTAGCTGTGTTCCTATCTCTGGGACCTTGAACCTCTCTGTGGCCTTTTAGACTTTGTGTTTGTGCTCAGTCGTTTAGGTGTTTAAACTTCCTGTCTCTCTAACAGGCTGTCACTTAGTCTGTCTCTGTAATACTTGATGTTCTGTGCTGTCTCAAATAGGAAAATTTTACTCCTGACTTAGGCTTCTTGAAATCTAATCCTTTTGATGGCTGCTTGACAAATATCTTAGCCAAGTCCCTGTGCTCATTTATCCTCAGGGGTACAATTTAAACATCTGCCTGCCGTTGGAAAAATGTTTGAGACTTTGGTTGGCTTAGGTTTAATTAAGTACAAAGTGCCAGTGAGTTTAAGGAAACAAAACTATCGCAGCGAGGTTTAGTGAAATCCAGAAAAAGTTGGGTTTTTTTTTTGTTGTTATTGTTTTTGTTTTTTAAATGGTTACCAAAACATAACCAGAGGTTTTTAATTCTAGTGTTCTTTTACCATAGGCAACCATAGTCTAAAGTAATGCATGGTATACTTTAACTAAAAAAGATCACAGGTGTTCTTAATGTGTATAAGTAGAAATGTTTGAGGAAGGAGGAGAGCTAATTTCCTCATCTGAACATTATATATTATAGGTGGATATGGAAATAGCCTGTGGTACTCGTAAATATGCACACATACAATGAATCCACTTAAAATTATTAAAAAGAAAAAATGTTCAGTTTTAGTTTTATGTGATGATGGATGAGTCATGGACTAAGTTAATTCATCTGGGTCAAAATTGCTCTGCCGTAAAATAAATAAATACAAGAGCAAGTAGGAATTGAACGGCCCTGGCATTCTGCATGAGACATGCTGGATATAGAAGGCTGGAAAAATCCTATTCCTCAAGCTCTGATAATGTGAATCATACTTCAGCCATGTGAACTTTGCCAAATTATTGAAAATCAGAGAGTGGAGACGTATTTCAACACCTAAGAGCATGTACTACTTTTGCAAGGTACTCTAGTTTGGTGAGGCCTCAATGCCTGTAAGGCCAGTTCCAGAGTATCCAGCAGTCTTTTGGACTCCAAGGGTGCTTGTACTCGCAGCCTCCTGATTCCAGCCATGTACACATGGTTAATAAAATAAGCCTTATGACTAATTACTTAAAATCTTTACAGTTTTTGTCAGCTTTATCTGGAAAAAAAAGTTGGGATTTTAGGACCCATAAGATCTACAACTTTAGAAAGGATTGAGAAAGAATGTAAATAATTACTTAGTGTGTGCATTTTCTGACTTGGCAATAAATTATGAAAACTGTCTTTTTCTGTTATTTCATGTGCATCTTATTCTTGTGCATTTTCACTGTATAATGATGAAATTTACTAACGTTCTTTTAGTTAGTTTTGGTAATAAAGGGGAGTTTCCATCCCTAAGAAATCTGGATTGCTTTAAAGTTTTCTAAGCAATGGGTTTTAGAAATTAACCTATTATTTTTATTAAGATAATCAGGTAATTAAGTCATTTAGGGTATTATAGTCAGGGTTATTTGATATGACTTTTACACTGATGTAATTACTGGGGTAATTGCTATGTATCCAATCTACTTCATGAGCAATAGATTGTTTGATACTTCATTTTCACAAATAATTTATAGAGTTTGGGAGATGACTTGGTGGAAGAACAGAGTTTAGAGAAAGGCCTTTTCTCACGGAGATCAGGGGGAGAGTGACAAAACAGGACATGGAGTTCTCCTAGCCTCTGTATTGTATGCATGGTGTGTGCACCAGAATGTGTGTGCGTACAACACTCACATATCTCTCTATCGTCTTTATCACACACACAATGTTTTATTTATAACCCCTTTAATTGAAGATTCATAGCCCATCTATTGTGTAACAGTTTCCTCTGAGATTTAGATATTTAATCATCCTTCAGAAAAATTCCTTAAGCAGGAAGTTAAACAACTAACTCTAATAGCTTCAGGAAGTCCCTGAAACCGAACAGATTCACTAGACCTCTCCCTACCAGAATAAACAACAAAATAAAGCAGAGAGTCTCTCTCCAGAGAGAAGTGTTAGGCTGCAAAGAAAATTCTCAGACTGGCTGAGCTGCTAAGAATTAGAGTAGAACAGCTGACTGGAAGAATCAGAAACCAGCAGACCTGCCTGGAAGAGGTTTAGCTCAACAAAGGCACCTGGAAAGGACACTCTCCATCCTGATGAGTTGCCTGCAGGTTCCTAGCTCTGTGCGTTGTCACCCATGCTGGGATAGGCTCTGGTGATGCAACTGTCTGAGTCGTTTTTGCTTCTGAAAGTAACCCCAGTTTAAAAAACAAAAAGTTTGTTCACCAAGTTGAACTTTGATAGTATCGGTATTTTGGTTTGTTGTGGGCTCCCTATCTGGGATGAGTAGATGTGTGCGTTTGAGACTCCCTAGGAAAAGTTTTGTCACACGACACCGTCTCATTGACTATATTTTGTAGTGTTTCTTACAGCCCAATCTCAGTTGTTTAAGAGGTTGAGAAAATAATTTTCTCCTAAACTAAAATGTTAACACTTTGAATAATTCATAAAATTGGCTTCCTCGCATCATGCTGAGAACTTCGCCTTACCCAGGCTGCTGCTTTTAAATAGTTTGTGTGTTTAGGGGCGTGTGGATTTTGAACAGTTGGTACCTAAGCCATCCAACTGAAGTTTGTCCAGCTGGTACAGCCTGGCCTCATAGGCAGAGGTCAACTTCCCATTGTGCGAACAGGCTTTATGTTCTGTGGGTTTTGCCATCCTGAAAGAACTTTCCTTTGTGACAGTCTCATGGTTGCTGGCTAATTTCATTGTCATTTTTCTGGTTAAACTTTTCCAGCAGCTGCCATTGTCCAAGTTTGATCTCCTGAAGGTTTTTGGATTTCTGGTCCCATCTCCCTTTACCTCAGTGACTCTTTGCCCCCCCTCCCCCCACCTTTGGCACATTTTCCTGACTTGTCACTGGTAGGTTCAGCCCTCCCACACTGGGCCAATTAACTGTAATTATTTGAAATAAAGCACAAACATCTTTTTGGGTGTAGAAGTGAGAGAAATAGGAAATTAACCCCCTGAGGGGGCACCTTACCTGCACTGTATTTTATCCTTTCACAGCCCCTGCTGTCTGTCTTGTCAGTTGACACATGGGGAAACTGAGGCCCCTTTGCCCAAGTCAGTTATTGCAGCTCTGGGGCAGAGGAGATGGCGGTGGTGTTGAAACGGACTCTCTTAACACTAGTACAATGTTGTCTAAAGACAGTGTTCTCGAATCAACAGACACCAGGAAAAGGGTGCACAGTTAAAGACAGAAGCTTCCTTCAGCGACGGGGCCAGGAAGCCCTTTGAAAATCAGGTGTTCTTTGAGTTGAAAAATGCTCCTTGTGAAGACTTCTTGGAAAATGCAGGGGAAGAGAGCAGAGCAAGTTTTCCAGAGGCAGAGTCCCTTCCGGGCAAAGTGTCCAAAGGACACTAGTCTCAAAAAGATTGTGGTCATTAGCACAGTGTTTCTGCCTAGACAAGCTTCAGAAATTTTACCGTTTACAAATAAACTTTATTAGAGCGATGTCCCCAGGTTGACTGTCAAAGAGGCAACTAAGTGGTGGTAGAAAGGTACCTGGCTTCCAGGCCCGAGTACTTGAGTTTCTTTACCTAAATTTCTAATGGCGTCTGAAACATTTCTTCGGAAAGAATCAGTCCTCTGAGTCAGAAGGAGTTAGTCTCCCAGAGACCCTCAGTAAAAGGCAGATGCTCCCCTGAGAGAGATAGCATCTTATCTAGCAAGAATAATTGCTCCTCATCTGAGAGCAAGACCTGCAACGGCAATGCAGAAGCCAGCTGTAAATCCAGCCCGTCTTCGTAATGCATGGCTTCGCTTTGTCTCGCTAAATGTTTGAAATAGTTTAGTGAACAAAGATCTTTGCCCTTAAAGCGCATTGGTAACTGGGATTCAGGTTTCAACATCAAAAGTAATAAAGTGGAAATCATAACCTCAAGAGTGTCTTTTAATGATCTATTATTAAAGAGACCCCAAAAGAAGAAAAAAGGCTCTTGACCCTAGAAGCAAAAATAAAGAGTAGACAATTAAAGTGGCTCAGGCTAAGCCAAATAAACAAAACCTTGCCACCCTGCAGGTATCTGAGGCATCTTCTTCTTCTTCTTCTTCTTCTCTTTTTTTTTTTAACTGACCTGGATAGTTTCCTATGTAGTAAAAGCTGCCATGCCAACTGTATGTTTGTCTTGTTTAATGAATTACTTTTGTAAAGTTTATGATTTGATATTTTCAGTTGGAGAATAGAACACTTGAGGAGTTTTGTGTCCTACCAGAGTCAGTCATAAAATCATTGAGGACCCAGGTGCTCAGTTGGGAAAACAAAAGGCAGTGCATCCATCTTTCTGGAATGCTGTCTTTGGACGTCCAGTTCTGTCAGCACACTCGTTCTTCCTAACGTCTCTCTTCATTTGTCATGCCATGGAAGGCACATAGTCCATGTGGAGAAGCCACAGGGACATTTCATTCCTCTGTCTTTTTTATTCTGTAGTCCTGGTTCCACAAGCGGGCACATAACTTCATTTTACACCTGTGTAATGCATCAGTCCTTGAAGTCCATCCTCGGTCTGTGGCTTCAGGCTGTTCATGGTGTCACCAGGTGACACTGCATGTCTGTTTGTATTTAGACTATCAATTATGGCAGTTAATGCTTGCAAGTAGAGAAGATGGCGAAGATTAAATGTTGCATTTGTAGAGATATGACTAAAGGGACTTGAGTCAAACCCTTGTAAGTGTCGGGCCTGCACTTTTCACCCAGTGATCCGCTCTGCTGTCCTTTTTCAGGCGATTATAATACAAGGTGGTTTCCGGTGTGGCAGCCATTATGATCCTTTCTGCATACTCTAAATGTCTGTTGCTATTTCTCACATCTCACGTTTGTCAAGTGAGCATACATTAGCATAGATATCAAGTCATGGGAGCAGAATTACTCACTGTAAGTGAATCATCATATGTGCCTATTAAAAATTGGAACTCAGAATTGATTTTTGTATCACATTTTTTAATATCATTAAATAATGATCTCAGTAGCATGTTCTATCTGCTCTTGCCCAGTAGATGGTACTGTCAGCTTTATTTTGAACAGTTTCTAGTTAAGTTTTTTTTTTGAACCTTAAGGTTTCTTTCCTTTTTTTTTTTTAATAAGTTGTTATTTTTAGTTTTTGTCCATAAAATGAACTTTTACCCTTTTCTAAGCTGCCATGGACACTAGGTATGCCAAGCACATTGCTTGCGAATTTGTACTCAGGGTATATAATAGGAGAAACGTCACATTCCTGAACTTTTTCCGTTCATTCAGTCTAGAAAGTATTTAATAGTTTTATACAATGAGTGTGGGAAATACATATAGCAGAGTGAAAGATCTGAGATATTTTATTCTTCTTTCAAATGTGAGCTTTCCACTCTTCTTTCTCCTGCTAACACCTGCGTATCCTGTCATTCTGTCCGATGGAAACTAGGGGTGAGGAGAACATTTAGGTGCATGAGTTCTGGAGTCTGAGAAAGAGCAGGGTCTCTGCCAGCAGTAGCAGCGATGAAGCCTTCCACGTAAACATAAGCGGCTTTAGTGCAGAAACCTACTTTATCAGCTGCTGCCCCGAGACAGAGGAAGGACTAGGGGGGAAGCTCCATGACCTTCCTCCTCAGTGATGCGATGCCATGTCCCAGGCTGGCTCAGCTCTTACAGTTCTTTCTCTCTTGTCTTCCACTTCTCTGGGACTGAACTTCATGGAGAAATTTTGAGGGTGGTGAGAGAAGCACTGGGGAGGGAATATCTCATGGTTTGTGCATTTTCATCCTGACATAGAAGGAGGGGTGACAGGCCATTAGCCTCCTCTTTGAATTAGGTCACCTTTAGTGAGCTGAATCATTTTCTGGGGGGAGGGGAGGGGGCAGAGAAGAGACTTCCCATTTAGTGGCTTTGCTAAGTAAACAGTAGTATTAAATAAATAAAAATCTTAGTAAAAATGTGTCTGAGATGACAAATAGAAGTGCACAGCTGTAGTGACACCCACTCTTTTGTGACAGCTGTTGTGACACCCACTCTTTTGTGACAGCTGTAGTGACACCCACTCCTTCGTGCACAGCTGTAGTGACACCCACTCCTTCGTGCACAGCTGTAATGTCACACA
>JAQHUG010000002.1:13173479-13198353 GCA_028555095.1 Dicrostonyx torquatus
GTGCACAGCTGTAGTGACACCCACTCCTTCGTGCACAGCTGTAGTGTCACACACTCCTTTGTGCACAGCTGTAGTGACACCCACTCTTTTGTGACAGCTGTTGTGACACCCACTCTTTTGTGACAGCTGTAGTGACATCCACTCCTTCGTGCACAGCTGTAGTGACACCCACTCCTTTGGTCTCGTTTTCCTCAGTCCAAAATTCATAAAACAGAAGGGCTTATTGTTACTGAAAAGCCTACCCAAGAGAGACTGTTTAACTCTGCATGTGTGGTTAATTTGCTTAAAGACCGTGTGTCAGTCATGAACTAAATCATGCCCCGAGGAATTTTGTAAATGTTGCCTTCTTTCTTCCTTGTTAATTGCCAGTTTAGAGTGAATGAATTCGGAGCTTTGGAGGTTATCACCGATGAAAGTGAGATGGACAGTGTCAAGAAAGCAACTGCCACCACCACTTGGATGGTCCCAACTGCTCAAGAGGGTAAGGCCGGCCCACCCGCTGCTCATGTCTTCTAGCTGAGCGATTTAAAATCCATCTGCCCAAGCTTTTAGAAGATAGCCAAACTTTGAAAGCCCTGGATTACTTTTGTGTCTTGTGTCCCTATGTAAATTTTTGTAATGGAGTAGACAGGAACCAACTTTTAACATTTTAAAATAATTATACGCTATCTTATTTCTAACGCCAGATCTGTAATAGCCTGAGATTTGTTGTAAATTCATTGTAAATCCAAGTTGCTAATGGCCTACCTAGGTGATGTAGCCAAAAGGCCTGGCACTTTTGGTTTTTTTTTTTTTTTTTTTTTCTCATCTACTCCAATGGTTGTAACTAACACCTATATGCTGACGACTCCAAAATCTATATCTCCAGCCCCGACCTCTCCCCCGAGCTCCAGGCCCGTATTTCCACCTGCCTACTGGACATCTCCACCTGGATGTCCCACAGGTACCTCAAACTCCACATATCTGAAACGCAATTCATTTTCTTTTTCTTTCTCCCTTCCCCTAAACCTACTCCTTCCTCCGTAACCCATGTCAGCCGGCGGTAGCGCGCCATCTACCTGGTGCATAATCAAGATGTCTAGGAGTCATCCTGCATTTGTTTCTCCACTTCCTGTTCCTTAATGCTCTCGGTTTTTAGTCCTTAAATAAGCCTCAGATCTGGCCTTTCCTATTTTCACCGCCACTGCCTTAATGTAGGCCTCTAACGTTCCCTGAAACTATTGCAAAAGTCTCTTAAATAATCACGGCTTCTAACGCACTCCTTTCCAATTTATCCTGCACTCTGAAGTCAGTGGAACTTGTGTAGACTGCTCACCTGCTACTTGGCTAATGTCTCTCTGCCACCCCAGCAAAGCCTCCAAGGATCTGGTGGCCTGCATCCACCTGATTACTCTATCTACCCATTCTATTCCTTTCTCTGTGTGTTGTGCTCCGCCCCTTTGAGCAGCTTGGACCTACATGTCATTTTCCCAAATCGTCCTATGATTTCTGCTTCCCTGCCTTTGTTCATGCTTGTTTGATTTGTTGTTTTTTTTTTTTCTGGCTCAAATGCTGTTTCTTTGTTTTGCTTTGGCCTTTAAAACCCTGTTGAAGTGCTGTGTCAGAAACTCCTTCCTGCCTGACCTGACCCCTGGCTGAAAAAAAAAAAAAATCACTTCTTCCTCTGCTGCCCTAGAACTTGCTTGTTCTTCTATGAACTTCTATGACTGCATGCATCCCACATGATTAGAAGGCCTGGGTTTCATGTGTGGCTTCTCTTCTAGACTGTGAGCTGTCTTGGGCGAGTGTACTGACATAATCAGTGTCCAGCATAAATTGGTGCCTAATAAATGTTTGCTGAATGAATCAGGCAGAAGGAAATGGTAGTTCCTAAATGACTCGGATAATTATGACCCAGGAGATCGGTTGCATTAAAATTACATGTGTTAATTTAGTCAATTAAATAAAAGAAGTCACTCATCAAAATGTTATAAACATGAAGTAACTCAGATGACCCTTTTAGCTGTATCAAAGATTCACCTATAGATTAGAGCTTTTAGACAAATAATATTACCTAGAATTCAGTAACTAATGAAATTCTTTTCTATTTTGAACTCTGTAGGAAAAGCCAAGGTCTTGTGTGATTTTTTTTTTGTTTATCCTTTTTGGATATTTGTTGTTGAGATACGGTCTCACCAGGCCAAGCAAACCTCAAACTCCAAGAAATCCAACTGCCTCTGCCTCTCACAGGATGAAATTAAAGATTAAAGCCACCACACCTGACCCTCTGTCTAGCTGTTTTTTTTTTTAAGAAAAAAAGTGATTTGACTGATTTTTCTGCCACGCTTAGCCCCCATCTCCAACTTTATAGTTCAATAACTGACTCATTCAACAAACATCATTCTTTAGTGTGCCGCTAACAAAATTAGTAGAAGAGAACGTTTACACATACTTTGAAGTGCCTGCTGACATGATTTTCATTTCTCCTCCTTTTTCATCTTCTAGTCTTTTCAGAGAAGACTGGGGTACCATTCAGGTTGAAGGATCAATCAAAAGTAGATGGGCTTCAGTTTTGTGAGAACTGTTGTCAGTACGGCAATGGCGATGAGTGTCTTTCTGGAGGAAACTATTGCAGCCAGAATTGTGCTCGGCACGTCAAAGACAAGTAGGTTTCCTTCCCTTTCGTCTCTGAAATCTTCAGAGACTTCTAGAGCATGGTGTCTGAGGAGACGAGGATTAAGTGGGCCATAGGACATCTGTGCCCCTCTCGGACCTGTTTGCTAGGCTTTCTCTCGGATAACAGAGGACCCTTGACCCCTCCACTGGATTGAGTGCCTTCTCGAGAAAGTCTATTCTAGTAATGCTGTTCTATCTCTGTAATCGACCACTGTTACCATTAATTTGATTGTTTCCAGTGAAGAGTGCTTAGGTGTTCCTGACCTATGCACACATTTGGATAGTACTGATATTTATGACAACACACTTGTTTACTTCTACATAGGGAACCAAATCCCCCGTAGAGATGCCCATAGTAGATACTGTAATAAGTCCTTATAGGATGGCCTCAGTGGACATACAGTGATGTACAACCTCCCCATCTGGGGACTGTCTAATAAAAACTGCAGCTTAGAAGCAAAAAGTGTGTTTCTTGAGTATAACATAGGGCAAAATAAATGACATTTATTTTTTTAATTTAATCTTTAAAAATCTCTTATGTGGGTGTCTATCTCTTATGTGGGTGTCTTGTCTACATGTATATCTGTGCACCTCAGAGGTCAAAAGAGGACATCAGTTTCCCCTAGAACTGTAGTTACAGGCAGTTGTGAGCCACCATGTGGGTGCTGGGAATTGAACCTGTGTCCTCCTGAAGAGCAATCAGTGCCCTTAGCCACTGAAGCATGTCTCCAGCCCCTTGGCTTTTGTGTTTCAGTGGAGATTCCCTCATATCATATTTAATATAGAAACTCCTGATTGTTTTGAATTGGCAAAGGGATTCTTTGCAAATTTATAATTGGCCTTTTCTATTGGATTTGACAGTCTTAAAATTGCTATATCCTTTGTTTCAAATTGCCTCAGAAACATATATCTCAACATAATTGATTATTTTATTATTATGAGAGACAAGTAATTATAAACCCATTAGAATCCATTTTATGTACATTGATATTCCCCTTTTGAAGTTAATATATAAAATAATTTCCAGTTTTTACCCAGAAAGATCTATAAAAGATGATTTTTTAATGTTCACTAAACTATATGCAAGTGTCTGTGGATTTCTCTTAGTAATTAGATGTTTCCTTTGAAGAGGAATATTTTAAAATAATTATGCATCAACAATCAACATGTAGGTATTTGATGGGTATTGTTTCCTGTCACTGTTTTGGGCTTATAAACACAGCAGAGATCAGAAGGAAGAAAGAGATGGAGGTGAAGACAACGACGACGAGGATCCCAAGTGTAGTCGGAAGAAAAAACCAAAATTATCTCTGAAAGCTGACTCCAAGGAGGATGGAGAGGAGAGAGATGATGAAATGGTCAGTAGCCCTTATGTGCCCATTCAGAGATGTGGGCAGTTGTCTTGGGGGTGTGTCTGGTTACCAGATCTGTTCTGGAGTCAAGTGCTTGAGTTAGTTAATGCTAGTTTCTGGAACCACTTATGTCAGGAGATTCCTTGCCACTTCGTGCCTCACTGTCATCATCTAAAAACAGTGTCCCTCCTTCAATATTCAGAAGTTGGATGTCCTGAAATTTACTACTGGGATGAGAGGCAACAATCAAACCTTAAGTTTTGTGGAAGGATTTCAAGTTCTCTTACCAGCAAAATGCCAATACAATTTTGGTAAATTGCAGATAGATCTTATAAACTATATGAGTGGATAGAGATATGTAACTATCAAGTGTGCCTAGGGGGGAAAATCATTCAAAATATGTTAATTGAAATGTAACTACTTTCACCCTAAAGTGGGTATTAGTAGTTTTAAGAGAAGTTTGAGGTCTTGAAACATTTGATCCAATATGAGTTAATGAGCAGTTGTTATCTAGAAGACACTATTCAGTGGACTGGGAATATGGAAAGTAAGTAAGAAATATAGTAGGATTAAGGTCCTTCTTCATGAAGACATTGTGTTCTGGTTAAGGAGGCATGATAATCAAGCAAAAAGAACCAGAGAGATACCGGTTTATCCCAACTACTATGTTAGCATTTAAAGTAGAGCATTAGGATTGACTGGCTGGTGAAAATTGGGTTTTGGTGGGGAGGGCGCCTCAAAAGACAGGAACGCAATTGTGCAGAGTGAGCAGGAATCAGCTGTGTGCCTTTAGCTCTTCACATAATGCAACTTCTGAGGGAGAAGGCCTGAAGCGAGCATAGTTGTAGCACATTCTGTTGGAGGGCACCCACAGAAGTCCCTAAGGTGCATGGAAGATTAGGGAAGAGTGGGATGAGGAAGCTGAGGGTAGTGTGACTTGGGTCAAGTCAACTTGATGGCTTACTGAGTATAGGGGAAGACACTGGAAAGTTAGTGGTTTGATTTGTTCTTTGCTTGACCAGTTTTTCTGTGACCTATGTAAGCAGGTGTAGAGTCAGGGAAACCAGTTAGATAATCTATACCCAGTCGGATATTCTAGGTCAAAGGGCCATGTAAGATATAAGTTAGGTGATTTTGTTAGCGTTAGGGTTGTGAGGATATATAAGAAATGGGAAGAGTCGGGGATTCTATGAATCGTAGATTCCTGGATTGAATAAACGCCTGGAACGTGAAGGCAAGAGTGGACTCAGGAGGTCTTTGGGTGTGCAGAGTTTCTTGTGCTTGTTACCTACGCATCTCGAAGTCATTAGGTAGCCGAGCACAGACACATGGAGTCCTGCAAAGAAAGCTAAGGTGGAGGGTGAAATACTTAGCATTCAAGTGACATTCAGGGATGGGGAGATGGTTGTCAGTAAAGTGATTACCCTGTGAATATGAGGACCCGAGTTTGGGTCCCCAGAACCGTGGAAAAAGCTAGGTGCCGAAGCACCTGCTTCTAATCCCAGTGCTGAGGCTGTAGAAACAAGAGCATCCCTAGAGCTCAGGCTTGAAGCCTAGCTTACCTGGTGATGTTCCAGGCACTAGGAGAGCCTATATCATAGGGAGGTGGAAAGAGCTTAAAAAATGTCACCCAGGCTTGTCCTCTGATCTCAACACCCTTTGACATCAATCACAACCCTCTTCACACACAAAGAAATGACCTTGAAACCCCTGGGTTAGAGAGATGCAGAGGTTGAACGGGTATAGACATCAGTAGAGAGCCTGCAGAAAGGACCAGTGAGGTCTGAGGAGGGAGCAGGACTTGTACTTTCCCCGACAGCGATTGATAGTGTTCTTTCCTAATGACTCAGTTCAAAAGCAGCATGGTCTCAAGTGGACCACATTGCTGCTGTGAGAGCCAGGAAGCAAAGGTCAACTGCAGAAAGCTTTCAGACGGCCCTCTAAGTTTTCCTTGAGACCAATTTCATGAACTTGTGAAGCCTAAGTTTTTCTTTCTTTCTGTAGGAGAACAAGCAAGATGGAAGGATCCTGAGGGGTTCCCAGAGAGCCAGGAGGAAAAGACGCGGGGACTCAACCGTCTTAAAGCAGGGTGAGCTGGTGATGCAAAAACTGCCACCCTGGTAGCCCCAAGACCGAATTCAGAGAAGCAGTGTCAGTCTTTCTGGTTCTCCACACCGCCACAGAGTACTTCTTAGAGTTTCTCTTTGATGAAGTTTCCTCCATAAACATGGAGGCTTGAGGGAGCAGCTTAGAAAGGAAAGGCAGCTAGTTTTCAAGTTGTTACCGCGTATGTATGGAATAAATTCTTTCATTTGCTGGTTTATCCATCAAGATGGCAGTTCTTGCTTCTACCCCTTTGCCCAAACCCCTGTTCTTGCTCATTTCCCAAGATGTCAGGTTTATTGTGCCCTCTCAAAACATGGCCTTGTCATGTGATCTCCTTATTTTCTTTCCCTTAAGGCCACATCTTTCTCTCTGGGGAAATCCAGTTCTTGGGCCTTTCTCCTTGTTGTTTAGTTGGATAAACTCTTCTTTGGTTGTTTCCATATAAGCTTCTCTCAGCCTTATTCTACACAGCCCACTGCAAATGCCCTGCCAGGCCTTTGATGGAGATCTGTGCAGCCCAGCTACCAACCTGCATGCTTGCTCTCTTCCCTGAAAGACAGGGCTGTGGGCCCAGAGGCCCCGCTTTCCTGCTCTGTGCTTTGGAGACACTCCCTGTCAGTTCTTCCACTGATCCCCCAGAAGGACTTATAAGTGTTTCCTTCCACCTGCCTTTAGCTCACAGCAGACCCACCATATTCTTTCAGGCGGCAGTTTTGTTTTTTTGTTTCTGTGATTAAGGGGAGTAAATTAAATCGCTTTGTTACTCTGCATGAAATGAAATGTCCATGCTCTGAAGTCTTTCTCTTCTTTCCTCCTAATGCTTTCTCTGGATGAAATTCCAAACCCTTGGCTCTTGAAAACCTTGTCCTTCCTATCACTCTTTCCCCTTAACTGTTCCAAATTCCTTCCTTTGTGAGCTGCCCAATCTTTGCACATCCCTATGGACCACAAGGAGTTCCAGTGTTGCTCCTAGTCAACCTTGTCCCAGCACTTTGTCACGTTTAATCCAAAACCTTCTTATTTTTATCACATATGCATTTTTTGTACGTAATAAATATGGTATTTACCACATCAGTGTTTTCCTTCATTTTCAAGAATAGCAGGTATTCCTTAAGCATTCAGTGCGCTAGACTTTTCTTGGTCCTCAACTTCTAGGTGCCATGGGACCAAACAAGCAGCGTATTTACACATCTTGCTCCTGGAAGAGGTTACATCCTGTAGCTTCTCTGGGCTTCCTGCTGGACTTTTCGTGTATTCTGAGTTCTTCCACTTTCTTCTGCCTTCATCAACTGGATATTTATACCACAGTTCACTTCTCTGTTCTTGTTTTTATGGAAGAGGAACCAGAAAAAGAGAGAACTGTCAGCCGCAGAACGGAAAGAGCCAGGAAGCATAGTATTTGCGCAAGAGATGTCCTGGAACATTTCATTGATTTTTTTTTTTTTTTTTTTTTTTTTTTTTAACTTCGGAAAGTCCATCATTTGGTTTACTGTCTTTCAGGTTTGCCTCCTAAAGGCAAGAAAACTTGGTGCTGGGCATCCTACCTAGAGGAGGAGAAAGCTGTGGCAGTGCCTGCAAAGCTGTTCAAAGAGGTATGAGTTCTTCTAGAAGCACTGTGGGTAAAGGCAAAGGAGCAGGAAGCTCATCAGAGTTCATATTGTCTGCTTAGGAAGTGTGACGGGGATAATTTCTCAGGGAGAATGTTACATGGACGATCCCTCAAAAGGCTGCGATTATTAGGGTGTGCACTCAGTGTAGTACAACACTGTACACACTCACAAATGCTTGCAATTTCAGCATTGTCACTCACTTTGTACTATAGGAATACTAATACTGAAACATTAGTGGATCCATTTTCTGTCTAATTATGAGGGATTGAATGTGAGTTACTGAGATTTATGTCCTGTTAAGAAACATTTAAAATGGTTTACCCAATTTACTACTGATAAGAATATTCCGTCATAAGTAATTTAAAGTCAATTGAAAGTGTAAACAGTAGATATAGCTCTGCCTCGGTTCTCTTGGTCCTAGACTCAGGCAGGACTTGGTAAAGTTTCTCTAGACAAGGTCATGTGCTTTTCAGGCATCTGGAGTCTGTTGCCATAATAGAGTTTGTTACATAATATACGGTGGCCATAGATAGCATGTAAATTAGCAGGAATGCCTGTGTTCCAGTAAAATCTTATTTACAAAGCTGTGGTGGACAAGATTTGGCACACATTCTGTGGTTTGCTGACCCTTCATTTAAATCACCTTCCATGGGTGATTCTATCTATGAATGAACAAAAGGACATTAGCGTGAGTACATCAGCCTGAGAATTTTAATGCAAATGTAATAGAAATTGCAACTTTTTCTGGATAATTATTTTCTATAAGTTTGGTCCTTTACAGAATAGACTTCCATATTTTTCAAAAAGATTTGTTTTTAATATTGTGTGTGGGTATGTGAGTGGTTGCCTGTAGAAGCCAGAAGATAAAATTCTCTGGAACTGAAGATTCAGAATGTTGTGAGTTGCCTGATGTGGGTGCTAGGAGCCAAACTTGTGTCCTCTGTGAGAGAAGCAAGAGCTCTTAGTTATTGAGTTATTTCTCCACTTTTTCACATTTTTATAAATTATATGAATAGTGACACAGTTACGTGATATAAAGTGTCAGTACTAAAACACAAAAGAATGATCCTTGTGTTTTGTCTTCCTAACCACTAAATTTGTCTTTGCTGAAGGGCAGTATTGCTAGTTCTTATGTTTCCTTTCTAGAATGTCATAAGCACATACAAGAACCTCCCTGCCCTGTGGCGATGGCTGGCCCATACTTTGTTAAACTTGCTTTTTAATTTTACAGTTTGGAGATGATTTCATTTTAGGTCATCAATCTTTTTTATGATAAAACCATAGTATTTTAAACACATTTATTTTATAAAACTTTAAGTAGTTCTCTATTGGTTTCTAGGCAGATATATGTACTTTAGTGAGAATGATGCTGCTCACCTGACATTCTGCATATCTGTCAATATCTCCACTACGTACTTTCCCAGAGTCAGAATTGCTGTGAAAAGGCTCAACATTGTCTAGATAGCATGAAATTGCTACTGATTGTCTAGACTTTCCATTCCTAGTGGTCCATGCCCAAGTCTGCCTTAGTAGGGCCTTCCAGCACAGAGCCAGCAAACTCTTTGGTCTTCAGCAGTCTAACGGGAAATGTATCTTGTGTGGTTCTAGTGGGCAAGGTTGACTGTCTCTTCAAGCCTGTAAAAGACACAAGCTATAAATCATTAGATTTTGTTTTTATGACTTGATTATAGCCTTTGTGAATTTTTTATCTTTCATCTTTCCTTTTCTTTTGGGGTTTTTAAGGAGTTATTTATGAATCTATGTTTGATAAGAGCCATCTTTGGGATGATTGGGATGGGACCCAGGGCCCTACTTGTGCTTGGGAAGCCCTGAGCCCCCGAGTCATATCCCCAGCCCTAATAACTCTTTAAGAAGAGTAACTATTTACATTTTGACTAATTGTTTACCCTTAGTGGTTATGTAATTCTGCTGCCATTTTTGTATTGCAGCACCAGTCCTTCCCATATAACAAAAATGGATTCAAAGTCGGAATGAAACTAGAAGGTGTGGACCCGGAGCATCAATCTGTGTACTGTGTCCTCACCGTGGCTGAGGTGAGCTTTGCTTTGTATTTGCTTGGAAAATAAATGGTAACTGCAGGGCCATAATGATGAGAAAGAAATGTCCTTGACTGAATGTATACTTCATGTGAGGCAGGATGTTTAGTGGTTTTTTTGTATATGTTATCTCTCCTGATGATCATGAAATAATGTCTTATAAAACTCATGATTTTTTTTATCCCTGTTCCATAGGTGAGGGACATGAGGCCAGAGAGGTCAGGTAATCAATATGAAACCACACAGTCTCAAGGTGATAGACCTAGGATTTGAAACGATGTCCATCTGATTCCATACACTTGACCATTTTCTATGTTTCTTGAGAAAAGAACCCAAGCAACACATACACACACGCGTGCACATGCACACACACATCCATTATATTACTAAGAGTACTTTTTAAATTTGTTTTTCCTCCTGTGGTAGCCTTCTTACTTCTTCCATTGAACTAGGGTTATGGGTCTTTCAAAACCTTCTCCCCAAAGGAATAAGGTGTAGGCACTAGTTTTGGTGATTGTAGAGCTCTTTTGGTGACTGGATTGTAAGAAGCTTGCTTCCTGCAGAGAAGAGACCGTGCAATGTGGTGGTCACAGTAGTATGGTTGCCTAGAGCACACTGTGTGTCCTGTGCTGACTGTCTTGTAGATGGGGTCTTGGGAGGGAGCAGTAGCAATGCCAGGTGCTGTTGGTGAAGATAAATAAGGCCATGATGTGAAAGAAATAACCTTGGGGGTGGGGGCGGGTTTTAATTAATAAAGCCAGAGGTTCACATTGCTAAGCAACCAGTCAGTCTATCTCCAAGCTATATGCTGAGCCCTTGACTCTTGTTTTTTGAAGGCTTATTTTACTTACTGTAGGGTTTTTGATTATAAGAGCTGTTTGCTCTTTGTAAAAACTTCAGAATACAATAGTACTGAACTCTGATCCGCCTCTTGCGGAATCCAGACAGCATCACCCTTAAGCAGTTACTACTTGCTTCTGTACATCAGATTGTATATATCAATTTTCCTTCTTTACATGTAAGTGTTACATTGTCATGTTCGGCCTTCTGTGACACATATACACATTTACTTTTTACCCTCAGGTCTTTTTGAAAGGGTATTGCAATGAAAGGGTATCTTCATGACTGGGGCCAAGGAATTCCACAAAAATCACACCATACCATGGACCTCATGCAAGAGATTTATTAGGAGGTGGGGGATGCAAAATGGCTACCTCTGAGTACGGATGAAAAATAGATAGTAGCAAAGCAGGCTCTAATTCTGGGCTTTATGGAGGGGGGGGGAGTATAGAGCATGTGCATAGGAACAATACAAAGATGGATTCTGGTGGTTGGCTGTTAGTGATGACTGCCAGGAGATGATGCTGACTGAAGGTGAGGAGGAACCTGGTTCTGGAAGGTGTGCTGTTCTTAGTTGACTAACTCTTGTCCCACAGAATTGCTTTTATTCATTTCAACTGCTTGCGTTTTGATGTCAGTTGAATGAGCAGGAGGATGGTGAAACTGAAGTTAGACTGCACAGTGGAACCTGTCCCTGTCCCCCAACATTACCAAGAACAGTCTATTAGCCCTGGAACTCCTGAATAGAAATTTAAGGATACCTGTTTGTGATGCTCTTTGCCCTGCAGGGCAAAGCAATATTGAGCCTCCTCCATCTCCTTATTTTTGCTGAACTCAGGTCATTTTAGGTTTAACTCGCTTTTCTTGAGTTTTATCAGTTCTTAAATCTTCCCCAAAATGTGTGAGAATTTGTTTACCAAAGAATGAATAAGGCTTTTGTTTTTATTTTAATCTACCCCCTGCCCCTAGAGCGCAGAAGAGCAGGTGGAGTCCTGTTTCCTGAGGGCTTTGGGGCTTCACTCCAAGAATAAGTGCTTGCCCAGGAAGAAGGGGTAAAGGATGGGTGGGGGTCCTGAGCACAGCCAGCTTGCCTGTTGGAAGCAGTGGGTTAATTTCTTTGACACAAGTGTCTAAGAATTGTCAAGGAAATGGCAATAATTGTGTTGCTGTTGGGGGTGAAAAGGCAGAAAAGATTTGCATGAATAATGAGAAAGGAAGCTAGACAATCCTTAGGGGAAACAGCCTGGCATTCCATCACAGTTGATTTCTTTTGTCATTAGTCTTCTTGTGCGGAACCTACCCTCACACAGCCTTCTGCCTCAGTTTCCTGAGTGTTGGGATTACCACCAGGTAGTTGATTCTTCTTATTCAAGGTCATTATGTCCCTCGGACCTGGTTTCCTGGGAAACCATTGCTCCTACAGGAAATGTAGGCTTAGGTTCCTACATCCTCTCTAGTGACAATACTTGTTTTTGTTTGCTGATTCCTTGTTTACTGTCGTCTTGTTTTGTTAAAGCTGCGCTCTCACTCATCAGCAAGCACCTTAAGGCTTGAATAAGGGTCCCATAACACACCTTTTCCTCTGTTAGGTCGGCTTAGCACTCAGAGGTTAATGAGTGAAATCACCAAGAGAAAGGCTGGGGGTGTGAAAAACAGACACTCTGTGGGGTACTTATTCATAGGAGGAAGTTCCCGATGAGAAGGCCCTGCCAGTCCCTGCTGGGAACCTGGATCTTGGGTGATGCATCTGGCACCAAGTATGTTATTTTACTTAGAAATAAGTTTTAACAAGCAAGTGAATTCATAGGTACAGAGTTTATGAATAATGAAAATTGCCTTATTTTTTGTTTCACCCTTGGAATCTTGGGAAAAGGTGGGCTAGGAATTGGAAAGATGAAGGATTTCTAGGGTTAGACCTTTAGTGTAGGAGTTGAAAGGCATGGCCGTTCCTGGTGGGAACCAGTTCCATAGGAGCATGTGTCTGACACAGGAAAGAAAAGATATGGAAGTCCTCAGAATGGAGGAGAGGTATCTGTCAATCAACCGGGGCACAGGGTCTTAATGAAAGGGAACAGACTGGAAGTATAGGACTGAGGATGACCATGGCGAGAAGACAGTGTAACCCTGTGGCCCGAGCCTATGGGAGTCAGCTATGGAAAATGTAAAGCCTCCAGGCAAGGCTGAGCTGTCTCTAGGCAAGGGAGGTTGACAATATAGGAGGTTGTTCACTAAAGCACAGCATCACACAGGACAAGAGAGTCAGGACAAGCTCAGAGTGCTGTGACCACAAGGGACTAGGGGTAAATGACTTAAGGAGGGGAGCAGAGACAGCTGCCTGCAAGGCAGGGTAGACAAGCGTCCCTGGGCTCCCTCTGGGCCTGAGGTGGTGGAGGTGAGAGTAGCCCTCAAACTTCCTGAGATTGAATTCCACAGGGACCCCAGTGTCATCTGGGACTGTAGATTCTGGAAGGAGTGAGTTTAATTGTAAATTTTTATATGCTACATATTGATGCATTTTAACTAAAATATAACATATAAACTTATAAAACATAAATGGGATATTATTCCTTTCTTTGCTCTCCACCCCCCTTTTGGTTTTGTTTTATTTTGGTTTTCAAGATAGGGTTTCTCTGTGTAGCCTTGGCTGTCCTCTCTGTAGACCAGGCTGGCCTCAAACTCACAGAGATCTGCCTGCTTGAGTGCCCGGATTAAAGGCGTGTACCACCACACTCGGCTCCTTCCTTTTTATTTCTACTTCCCAGGAGAAATAATTGTCAATATTTTGTCATGTTCATTAAGAGCTTAACTATGAATTTATATATATATATATTCCATGTCTGTACATGTAAAAATGTCCATACATTTTTAGGAGATACACAGCATATATGTAAGTGCACATACAGCTTTCTCACAGACAGACTCACCTTGTATAATTTGCTCTGCCACTCTAATTTTAACAGACTGTTTTAGAGGCCTTTCCATGACAGTAACTCAGTTTCCTTACTTTGGGGGACCCTAGTGCTGGTTCTGCACTCAGCCTCCTGTGGGATCCTCACATTTGTGTGGCAAGCACCTTCCTAACAAGGCCATCTCCTTAACCCCATTAAGGATATGTTGTACCTGATACCCAAGTTAATTTAGTGTGTGTGTGTGTGTGTGTGTGTGTGTGTGTGTGTGTGTGTGTGTGTGTGAACTTACTCAACCTTCTGATCTATTTCAGGTCTGTGGATATCGGATAAAGCTTCACTTTGATGGATATTCTGACTGCTATGACTTCTGGGTAAATGCAGACGCTCTGGACATCCACCCTGTAGGATGGTGTGAGAAAACTGGGCATAAACTCCAGCCTCCGAAAGGTACTGCGGCTTGTTGTTTCATGCCTTAAATTCAGTGGAATCTTACTTTAAGTCAAAGAAATAAAATCTAATTTAAGAGAATGAATTATTTCCATGCACTTATTTTCGTAGAGATTAAAACCTGAATAATAATTGACTATAAAAAACTGCTACATACAGATCTGTTTTATCTGTACATGTGTGAGTACATACAAATATATATTCGTTGCCTTGAATAAAACTATTTGAGACATTAGTTTTACTGCTAGTTCATTATATAAGAAAGTCTTGAGAAGCCAGATGTGATGCAGACACCCATAATCCTTGTGCTAGGGAGGCCATGGTAGGATCATGGGTTAGAGGCCAGTTTGAGCTTTACAGTGAGTTCACGGCCAAGATGAATTACAGTAGGTAGATCTTACCTCCAAGAGGGAGAGAGAGAGAGAGAGAGAGAATATGAGAAATTATATCTTGAACCCACCAGTTTTGATATGTTAGAGAGTGCAGGGGAAAATATAGCACTAAAAGCTATTGGGCTAACAGTAATTACTTGTCAGTGCTAGGGACCAAGCTTAGGGTCTCATTCATGATAAGGAAGTGCTTTACATTGATTTAGGCCCCTAGGCAATGGGGAGCTTTGCTTTTGATTGTTTGTTTATTGAGACATGAAGCCTTGTCTCCAAGTGAACTCTTTCCTGTCTCCTGAGAGCCGACGTAGGCATGCACAGCCATACGTGGTAGAATCCATTATATTATAGTCTGCCAGGGTTTGTTTGTTGTTTTTTTAACCTGTTTTATGATTTGAAAAACATGGCCAGCCTGTGGTGGCGCACACCTTTAATCCCAGTATTTGGGAGGCAGAGGCAGGCGGATGTCTGTGAGTTCGAGACCAGCCTGGTCTACAAGAGCTAGTTCCAGAACAGGCTCCAAAGCTACAGAGGAAGCCCGTCTCGAAAAAACAAAAAACAAAACAACAACAGACATTATTGCTTTTAGTCCACCCCCTATGTATTTAATAGGTTTTGTTTGTTTGTTTGTTTGTTTTTGTTTTTTAGCTTTTTTGGGGTTGTCAAAAAGTCAACCAACAGTTTGGTACTTTTGCCTCCTCCTTGCAATGTTGGGGATGGAACTCAGGGTCCCTGCACATCCCAGGCAAGAAGCTCCACCAGTGAGCCACATTGCAGCCCCAAAGGCTACCGTCCCTGTTCCAACTAAAAGTTCAAGACAGTATGGCATTTTGAGATATATAAAGGCCCATTTAGGAATTCCCTTCTCATAAGGAAATGCTGCCTGATGAACTGGTAATGATAGACAGACACTTTTCTCCTACTGTCTTTTCCCAAACCCTTTGTGAACCTGGGATTATCCCTCACCCCCACCCCAATCCCATTTTTTTTTCTTTTGAAGAACTAAAACGATTTATTTATTTATTTTTTTTCCACCTTCCTATTTGTTCATATTATTCTCTCAAAGGCAATGAGGTGAGGGCAAATGAGGACTGTGGTTACTGCAGTTCCCTGGACCTACTTCTGAGGAATTGTAACTACGTTGTTGACAGAAGTAGCTTGACAGTGCAAAACCTACCGTGTTCAAAATACATTTGCTTCCTTATGCCTTTTCTGTACATCATTACCACATCCATTTGGAATTTAAAAATAATAGCAAAGTTTGTTGAAGCTAAACACAACCTGGATCTAAAAATACACAGTTATAGATTGTGGATTAATTGTATTTATTGAAAAACATCATTTGGTTGCTTGATTTGAACATGTTCCAGCTACAGGCGGAGTAGGATGGGATGTGCTCTGTGTTTCTTAAGTCTGTCCACGTGTGCTTTCCCCCTAGGGTATAAAGAAGAAGAATTTAATTGGCAGTCCTACCTGAAGACGTGCAAAGCCCAGGCTGCTCCCAAGTCATTATTCGAAAATCAGAACATAGTAAGTGTATCCAAAGTACTCTTCCTTTCAGGAGGTGGGATTCTATTTTTAGTGTCTTACAGGATAAATGACAGTGACAACAAGGAGCTATAATCAATTTTATTGCCTTGGTAAGTAGAATTCTCGTATCTTAATTAAACTTTAAAATTAGCTTCAATTCTTCATGAGTAAATATCTATTTTTATAGCCATATTATGGTTGTCTTATTGAATAGTATGCCAACATAATATGAAATCCAGGTGTGACTTACAATTAAGTCGGCTGGAATATTATACTGTTACCATCATTTGGCCAGGAGCACTGTCAGATGGGAGTCACACAGTGTAATGGATACAGCCTTGTTAGAGTGTGCTGGCGGGAGGTCACCAGGGACTCCGCCATGCCTTATTGCAGCTCATAGCTTTGTTGGCCGCAGTTTTTATAGCAAAAGCAAAGGCAGATGTGGATGCATTTTCTGAGTCTTGGCTGTCTTTCTGTTTTTATTCTTTTTTTTTTTTGTTTTTTGTTTTTTTTTTGGTTTTTTGAGACAGGATTTCTCTGTGGCTTTGGAGCCTGTCCTGGAACAAGCTTTTGTAGACCAGGCTGGTCTCGAACTCACAGAGATCCGCCTGCCTCTGCCTCCCGAGTGCTGGGATTAAAGGCGTGTGCCACCACCGCCCAGCTGTTTTTATTCTGTGTTCCCCTCACGGCATATCTGAGAGAGCCTTAAACATTACACTTTTCCTTCCCCAGGGCGTGACCTGATTAAAACAGGGGCAAACAAAGTGTCATCCTTATAGCTGGCACGGACTTAGATAGGAGGACATATGGGACCTTTCCCTGCAGACAAATGAGCCTCTTGATTCCAAGCCCTGGAATCAAATTTGCCTTTTCCTGTCCCGCCTCACCCCTTCAACACCAGGGAGTCCTGGACCTTCAGCAGAGTAGAACACATGCCTGGCTCTCTTAATAGGGCAAGCATCCTTCTCTCCTAGATTCATCCTTTAGGCAGCAGGGAGTAAAAGGATAGAGGCAGCAGCGTCACTATCAGAGCTCCCTCCAAATGGAACAAGATCAGCAGTGGGGAAAGCTTTCCATCCAGACAGTGGTATCAGGCAGCTGGTTTGCGGGTGCAAGTCTAATGGAAGAAATGTTCTCTGATTAAACTGAACATAAACCAGTTTGAAATAAGAGTGAAAAAAGAGAGAAAAAACATGGTCAGCCTCCTTTATTATCTCTTAATTGGGCAGCCAGCTTAATCACTGGAATGTAAATACTGCCTTGTCAGTATCTATTCTCTGACAAGACATTTCCCTGGAGGAAGGTCAGTTTGCTGGACACTCAGCAGCCTGCTGTGTCTGTCCCATGGCTGCTCCCCTGGTGATGACTTACATCATGGTGTGATTAACAGCCTTGAACCATCACTGCAGTCTGGGCATGGTTAGCATACACCCTAATCTTAGGCCATGGGTTGGTGTTTGAGAGGTAATTAAGTTTTCTATTTCTAGAGAATAGTCAGATATTTATGGCCATAAGTGATATATAATTTCAGGGCTCAAATATATGGCAGTTTTTCTCTGTATCATTTGCACTATTTAATTCACTCAGGACTTGCAACATTTTCAGATATACTTGTTTACATTTTTGCAACCATAGCTAGATAATTTTAGTTTTACTGTAAAGTGAAAGGTAGCATTTGTTTACTTAAAGCATTAGATTAGTGATCCTATGCTTCAGTTTCAAGTAAAGGGTTTCATTGGAGGATAGAAATGACAAGTTATTTTATAGCTAATGTAATGCATATTCAAGTAAAGTATCTTACTCTGAGATTAGAATATTTTCCACAAAAAAATAGTAAGGGTTCTTTACACGTTACTGTCCTACAAGCACTAACTTAGTGAACCTCTATTGTTTACCTTGTAAATCCCAGATGACTGATAGTCTATGGATCTCCTTAAAATGGCAGCATGAATTAACAGCCAGCTCCTGTGCTGCCGCCATGAATAAAAACTGTCTGTAGTAGTAACCTGAAGTAGTAATAGCTTACAGCTTTTCATATGCGGAGGTGACCTACTTTCCGTACAGTGCTTGAGGGATCTGCTCAGAGGTGCGAGTGAATGTGTACTGACTCCACATTTTTAACTCAATTAAGTACATCTTTTGTGTGAAATAATTTTCATTGTCCAATCTGTAATCAAGAGGGGAAAAAAAGTCCAGACAATCAGCCATGTGGTGAGTGAAATTTGCCTGCCTCGCATACATCTCCTAACTAAGGTGTTAAGACACACACTGAAATTAGTTACTTTAAACTCTGCCAGGTTGCCTACGCTTTACTTCTGAGGCTCAGATAGCTAACTGAAAGTACTGTAGAGCTTTGATGTTTATTGTTGCCTGGCATAGCATTTTATATTAGGTGAAGATGCTTGTCCTTGAAGCAGGGGTACAGAGTATGTAGATCTCATTGTTGTGAAGTGTGCTTATCTCTAATTAAATCTGTGTGTTTCCATAGACAGCGATCCCATCAGGCTTTCGAGTTGGAATGAAGCTTGAGGCTGTAGACAAAAAGAACCCTTCCTTCATCTGTGTTGCTACGGTAACAGATATGGTGGACAATCGTTTCCTGGTACATTTTGACAACTGGGATGAGAGCTATGACTATTGGTGAGACAGTTTCCCCTAATTATGCTGTTGCGAATTTAATGCTTAGCTAGGGAAAGTGAGTTCACAGTTCAGAATAAGGAACAACGTGAAGTGTATAACAAAACAAAACAAAAAAGTCCTGCACGTGATGGTGAGGTCCTCCTGCTCTCCGGTGGTGAGGCAGGAGGTTCAGAAGGTCAGGGTCATCCTCTGCTACTAGCCAGGATTACTCAAAGCTTGTCTTGAAAAAATAAAATTGATGGGACTGAAAGAGATGGCTTAGTGGTTAAGAGCACAGGTTGCTCTTCCAAATGACCTGGGTAGATTAGCAGCACCCACATGGCAGGTCATGACCCCCTTTAACTCTGGTTCTAGGGGATCCAATGCCCTCTTCTGGCAATGGTGAGTACTGATATACTGATATACGTGCAGGCCAAATACCCATGCCCAGAAAAAGAAAAGAAAATACAGATGTTTAAAAGTTCTGCTCCTTATTTTACTATTTCAGATTTATCAGTTTTTGCTTGTCCATGTATTTCTAATTAATATCTTTTCAGATGACTTAGGATTTGTGTTTGACTTAACTTTATAATATGAAATGGAAATTTGCATCTTCATGTTCCCAGCATAGACCTGCATGTGGCAACTTAGACGTACATATACATACATGCACAGACTCACTTTCCTTCTACTCTTGAGTGTCTGGTGTAACTTTTTAGTAATTTATTTTAATCATCTTTCTATATATTTATACTCAGCTAATTGAACCGTTCAGATAGCCGAATACAAATGATACCAGTGGAAAATTATTTTTAATCCCTACATTTTTAATATGTACTGTATACAATAGTAAGAACATCATTCTATGAAATTATGCCATTATAAAATCATTGTACTAGAGCATTTGACTTTTATATGCACATATATGATGCTAGGAATCAAACCCAGGCTCCTGTGTCTGCTAGGCCAGTGCCCTCCCTCTGCATATAGCCCGATTACACAGCTGATAAACTAGAACTGGATTTCCCGGTGAAGATCATCTCTAAAGTGTTTCTGTCTTAAGAACATGTGAGATAAGAATATTGTAGAGATATGTCAGATGTAATATGGCTGTTACCAAGGGAATATTAATTTATGTAAATGTTTCATTTTTTTCTTCTTCAAAAATTTATTGCATATATTTCCATTTATTGAGGGGAGTACATATGGAGGTCACAGGAATTGTTCTCTCCTTCCACTGTGTAAGTCCCAGGAGTTGTCAGGGTTAGTGACAAGAGCATTTACCCGTTATATCTCACTTCTTAATATGTGTATCAGTAGATCCGTGAATAATTCTCATTACTCCACACACTGTGTTTTTAGATATCAGTTTTACCTGAATTGTTTAAGAAGGAGAATCTTTGTTTTTCTTGTGTGGTATATGTGTATGCATTCATTTAGCGGCTAGAAGTTAAAGTCTGTGTCTTCCTATTTCACTTCGTCGTGTTTTCTGAAACAGAGTCTTCCACTGAATTTTACAGCTTTCTAGTTTTTTTAGCCTTGCTAGCCATCTTGCCTGAGGGATTCCCCATTTGTTTTCTGAGTGCTGGGATCACTGGCTGGCTGCCATACCCACCTGACTTTATATCTGTGCTGCGGTTTCTAACTCTGGCCTTCAGGATTGTGTAGCAAATGCTTTATCCCAGGATACAAAAGACTGCCATGCTTGCTCTTTATTCAACTTCGATAAGATGAATTAATGTTTATTTGTATGACCACATAAGTATCACAGTGATTTTGTTGTTGCTGTTGTTATTATCATTTTTAATTTTTTCATTTGTTTGTTTGTTACTTTTTGACAAGGTCACTTTGTATAGGCCTGGCTAATGCAAAACCTGCTATGTAGACTAGGCTGGTCTCAAACTCACAGTAATCAAACTGCCTCTGCCTCCCAGTGCTGGGATTAAAGGCTTAGAAACCATGCCCAGCTCATCGCAGTGTATTAGAACCATAATTACGTCTTTGGATTTCTGGAATAAAGCAATGACCATGGGAAGCTTTGGCACAGGCACTTTCTCTAAAGTCAGGGTCCTTGGTGAACTAACAAAAAGGACCCTGGTTTCTTCTGAGAAAGAGCAAAGGGAAAATCTGACCTCTTAGAGCTGATTTTGCACATTTATAAGCATAAACTAATGTCCTTGTTTTTACACGGGAATGTCCCTTGAGGATTATTTATATTTCTATTGACATGAAACCATATCTCGTTAATTGTCAGAAAAAGAAAGCGCTCCCTTCCTCAGGGGGCAGCAAAGGCACATTAGACCTGGATTCTCTCCAGTTCTCTAGTCTTTGAATTTTTGCTTCTGCATAAATTACTTTAGTGTGGAATTGAGGGTACAGATTTCCTTTCCTTTTTCAATTCAAAGTAGTTTGGAAACGAGAGTCTTGTCCCCCCACCCCCAATAGGATAGGGATACTCTGTCCCATTTTACACAGAGGGAATGGGAAGCACGCGTCTGTCTGTCTACATCCAGGTACTGCATGTTTAGTTATGATAAAGTATTTCTTCCTTCTAAAGAGGAACATGATAAGAAAGGAAAATAATACATGCTCGAAATAAAATACCTTTACCTGTGGGTTTCTTGATGCCTGTTAGGCTTAGAAATAACCTGAAATATCACAGGATATTGAGACTAGAAACTGTTTTAAAGCTGCAGGAAGGAAAGTGAGGTCTATTCCAGTGATCCCACCAGCGATAAACACTCAGACACATCTGTCCCATAGACAGTCTTTATTCCAGAGTCCCCAAAGACAAGGAGTATTGGGAGTACACGCAGGACTCTAGTGTAGCATCGAGTGTTTAGGGTGAGGGGTTTTTAAAGGCAAAAACTACTTTCTGGTAGCTTGCTCTACAGCTGCAGGGGAGGTTTTGAACAAGCAAGCAGTTTAACAGAAGCTAAGCTAAGTGGTTAGCTGGAGGGGAGGAGGAGGTTTGAGCAAGCAGGTGGTTTAACAAGCTAAGTTAAAGGGCATCTTTTCCTCAGGTTCTTAGAATAGAGTTGGGTAATTTTCCATAGAATTCTTGATCAAATTCTAGTTAAAACTGAAATGACCTCAGCAGGAATACAAGGAACCTCTGCATTGTTTTGTTATGTCACAAGGACCTTGGGAGTCCTGTACCCCACCCCCTATTGCAAACACAACCTCTTTTCCCTCTTACCTTCCTGCTGTCCAATATTGGGCTCCAGGGGCAGAACCTGTCATGAGAACAGTCACTTCTTATTCCCCCCAGGAATAGTATTTCCTTGTGACCTTGTCTTTGGGGATTCTGGACAGTGTGACAAGACTTAGCATGTTCAGCACAAACCCGAGTGGCTACAACTGCGGCTTCAGCCACTTTGATTTTATTCTGGCAGGGCATCTCAGTGAGGAAGGGCAGAAGTCAACAAGGAACAGATTTGTGCAGAGGGAAGAAGCATCAAATTAGGGATTCACAGAGACCTTACAGTCTTTTTCCTGGTGTTCCTAAGTAAACTGCAGACCTTTAAAAATGGATTTTCTCTTTTATTTCTAGATATATTAAGTCTGTGTTTATAAAAATAATATATATATATATATATTTGATGTTTAGGTTATTGTCCATCTTTTGCTTTTTTCATTGTTGTTGGGTTTTTCGTTTTTTATTGATTTTTTTTTTAATTGAGCTCTACATTTTTCTCTGCTTTCCTCCCTGCCTCTCCTCCTCTTCAACCCTCTCCCAAGGTCCCCAAGCTCCCCATTTACTCAGGAGATCTTGCCTTTTTCTACTTCCCATGTAGATTAGATCCATGTTGTCTAGGTTCTCTGGGATTGTGATTTGTAGGCTGGTTTTCTTTGCTTTATGTTTAAAAAACACTCATGAGTGAGTACATATGATAATTGTCTTTCTGGGTCTGGGTTACCTCACTCAAAATGATGTTTTCTAGCTCCATCCATTTGCCTAATCTGCAGACTTTTTAAAAGGTAGATTTCTTTTGTTTTTATGAATTGAGAATAATAATAATTTTGTTTCTCCCTAATGGAATGTTGATGTACTTGTAACATGGGTCTTAGAGTGATATCAAAAGTGTTTTTATTACTGAGTTTAGTTGGAGGTGCACAGAAGGACATGGAGTGCATAGGACTTAGATAGTCACAAACTGAGGGCCCATGTGCCCCCCAGTCATTGGTGGTTAGTGTTTAAATGTTAGAGCCAACTGTTGTTGTGTTCTGTGACGTGTGGAGTAAAGGGTTGACTCCACCTCACTGGAGGGCTCACGGGGACAGACCTCTCATTACACCACGAAATAAGGCAGTTGGCACATGGGAAAATGGAGGCTCACTGGCCAAAGAGAGAATGCCTGTGTTCGGGCTGAGGGTAGGGTGTGTAGAAGTTGGCAGCCTGCTTATTTAGTAGGTTGCTTACCTCAAGCTCTAGTTGCTCATGCAAAGGGGTCAGGTAATGCCTACCTCATCACATGCTGCAAGAATTTTAGGGGCAGAGCCCAGTTTGCAAATGGTTGAGGAAGTGGCTGGAAGAGACCATCGGTAGAAAAACTGGGCTAAAAGCAAAGGATATTTGCTTGGGGAGTGGCAAGGCCACCTTCTGAGTTGGGGTTCCTGCACCTAGATTGTTTCGAGTGTGGTTTCATGGCTGGAGGAAGGCCTCAAACCACTGTGAAGCACAAAGTGAAAATATCTGAGACTAGATTGTTGGTGACATTAATCACTTCTTCTCTCTCAGCCCGGAGAGGAAGAAGAAACAAAAGTTTAATCCTAGGGTGACTTAATGGCATCACTTTGATCTTTGCCAATTTACCATGCTATCAGGAGATCCTCAGCAAAAAGCACATTAATTAATATGAATTAGGGATGGAAGAGAAAAACTAGGCAACTCAGCCGGATGAAATTTGTAGTTGATTAGTAAAGCAGAGAGTTAGGAGATGAGGAGTGGCTGGGGCAGTCAGTCCTGGTTAGGCGATCGTGCTGTGGGATGAGGCAGTGGAAGGGGTTGGTGGCATAGCTTACAAAACTGCAATCACTGTTACTCGAAAGAGACTTTGATGCTACCTTACATAAGCCCCTGGAAATGCTTTTGCTTGGCTCTCCGCTAGGCTTGCATAGGTACATGGTTTTATGTAGTTTTTGACTGTGATACGATAGTACTTATCTGTAATCTCATGGGAGGTAGAGGCAGGAGGATTAAGAGATGAAAGTCATCCTCAGCTTCTCAGCAAGTTCAAATCTAGCCTCAAAACAAGTGATCATGGCCAGCAAAACAGACATCTTTCTTTTCAACCCCTGGGGCAGAGGTACTCAGCCTGTTTGTATTTCTGTAACATGACCTTCATTTCTTGCTCACTTTAGAATTAAGTCATAAGTAACAATTTTTTGTGAATTATTTTATTTGTTTCTGAATCCTTCAAAATGTACTAGTATTTGACCCAAATAGATCATAGCAGACTCTGTGATTAATTTTTTCTTAAATTTTTTTGAAATGTACTTCCAACATGACATATGAAAACCTAAAAGTTTGAAATAGAGAGGTCCAGTGAAAAGTGATTTGCTGTCAATTCCTTGTTCCTTTTGCTACATTTCTGTCTTTGAACACTAGATGGGACTAAGATGTGGTGAAAGAAATGAGTTTGGAGCTTTCCAACTTTTGCATGAAGTGTTTGCTACTGACAGAGTGTAAGTAAAATAGGTCAGAGTAGGCTATTCTTATCTTCTCTACTGAGATGGTGACCTTATCTTAAATAGTGAGTTTAATCAATATGTAGTACCCAAATAGCCCTATTAGTATAATTGTAACAGTACATCGTAAGGAGCTGTACAAAGTGAGACTGGACTCTGGCCCTAATGATATAATAATTATGAGTAAGACCTTACATAAGATTTAGGTAATACTTAACATGTAATATATAAGATTTCCTTAATTGTAATTTATAGAGAATTCAAATAAAATCAACAGTTACCTATTTATTGTTCTTGCCTTGAAATAATCATCATGGGTCTGGCAGATACTTTAGTTATATTTGATTGACAGCAGAAAGAATCAAACAAGTGTATATTTATTATTATGAAGCTATTTATAAATACTTCCTTTTTTCTCCTACAAAGTACTCTTATTGTAAAAAGAAAATGTGAATTACTATAACATCATAGTAATCTATATAGTATATTATAACATGACCCGACCTGCAGGTCCAGTTATTCAGGGTCTGAAGAGGCTCTACCTGAAAAGTCATGAACGAGAGAAAGGAAGAAGACCAAGCAAAATTCACTTGTCAAGGTCTTACTTTATTAAGGAACAATACCAGTATATTATAGCTCTGAAATGGGGAGCTAGGCTTGGGGTGGGCGATC
>JAQHUG010000002.1:13214327-13263372 GCA_028555095.1 Dicrostonyx torquatus
TTTTTTTTCTCCTTGCTGTGTTGTTATTATGAATATACTAGTGTTGTTTGTTTCTAATTCATGTCTTTTTAAATTACATTTTTTGGTTTTCCTGTAGTCAGTGATCTTTTTGTAGCTTGCTCTTTAACAATTTCTAGCTTCTTACTAGATGTTTTTCAGATGCTACAGTAGTTTGATGTGTTTTGAATCAGAGGTGTGAGTGTGCTTTTCAGCAGCTGATGTCTATCTCTTTCCTTTGAACTGTTTTTCCCACAACTCTTCAGCCACCTGCTACAGAGTGGGTGCTCTCAGCCGGGCACACAGCCCGCATCCTGAGACTCCTTTTCACTGACACACTAGACTGTATTTCATTTTCCTGAAAATTACAAAGGATGCCTTGTTTTGCTTAGTGTACTTTTGTCCCACTGAAACATCTTTTTGTGTTTTCCTAAGAAAGGGTATTTATTAGATAAACATGTCTTCACTCATTGTGTTTGAGAAACTGTCCATATGCTGGCTTTGTATTTGATTGTTAGTGCGGCTAGGTGAGATGTTCTGGGGAGGAAGCTTTTACCCTTAATGCTTCACTCTTTGCTGCATCTCACTCCTGGAGCTTTTGGATACCCACGGCCACTCTGATTGAGTCTCTTTGAGCCATGGGCTTATTTCTACAGCATGTGGGGATTACTGGCTGTCTCCAGTGGTCTCCAACCCTGTGACAACATCTTTCTGTTTGTCAAACCGGGTCCCCATGCCTTCTCACTGTAAAGCTTTCTGTTCTGCAGTCTCTGTATCCTATATTTGCTTTGACGGATTCCATGCCTCTGCTCTTCTTCTGGAAGTTGGTACCCTGATATTGGCTGTCAGGTTGACGCTCTTGTTTTCAACCTGAAACATCAGGTTGCTGCTGATGTTTCAAAACTGTTTGCTTAGAAATGCCTTCATCTGTTTTTCAAACTTTGTTATTGCATTTTTAATTACAATTGTGATTTTTTTTGTGCTTTTCAAGAACTGTTTTAAAATGGCATTTAGTTCCTGCTTTGTTTAAAAAGCATCTTTTCATTTCCTGAAGAAATGTTGCTTCTGTCTGAGAACACTGCTGATAGTTTTTCTTCTCTTACTTGATTACTCTCTTAAATTCTTAAATATTATATTTGTTTATTTATTTATTGTTTATATGTGTGCGTATGTGTGTTTGTGTGTGTCTCTCTCTGCTTTTGACAGCCAGAAGAGGGCATCAGGCCCATAGAACTGGAGTTGATGGGTGAGTGTGAGCCAGTAAGCAATAGATTTTCTTAACCCTTGAGTCATTGTTCCAGCCCCCCAAATTTCTTTTTTCTTTTTATTTATTTATTTATTTTTGGTTTTTTTCGAGACAGGGTTTCTCTGTAGCTTTGGAGCCTGTCCTGGAACTAGCTCTTGTAGACCAAGCTGGTCTCAAACTCACAAAGATCCGCCTGCCTCTGCCTCCCAAGTGCTGGGATTAAAAGTGTGCACCACCACCGCCCAGCTCCAAATTTCTTTACTAATTAGCATGGTCTCTGTTTTCATATTGGTTCTCACATATCAGATAATTCTAAGTTCTGTTCATATTAAAAGAAAGGTAGCATACATGAGGTATTTTTGTGAATAGGCTTATATTATTATCTTGCTATAGGGGATATCTTTCAAGATATCCCTAGGGTATGCCTGCAACCACATGTAAAATCCCATATATACCATAGTTTTACCTATACATGCATACATACTATAATAAAGTATAATTTATGCACTAGATATAGAAAGATATTACTGTAACAACAGTAATAGGACAATCATAACAATATACTATAAAATGCTGTATGAAACTGGTCTCTCTTTTTATTGCAATATGAAGATTTTTCCCTTTGGTATTTTACACTGTAGTTGATCTTAGGTACAATCTTGGGTAAGGAGGGAATGCTCGGTGACTGGTAGGTTTTTACTGTAGTATAGGAAATCAAGATACCAGCCTTCCCACCTGGGTATACCTCTTACGTCGGCATCCAGGTCCTTCCTCTGGGGAAGGTGAAACATAGGAAATCATATCCTAGAGTTGAAGATTGTTCTCTGTCTCCTGAAGAACCTTTGAAGGGTTACTGAAAAGAGGCTCACCTGGCACATGTGTGGGAGGGCCTCCTTGTGTGCTGGCCGCCATGGGGAAGAAGAGGGCTTTCTCACCCCTTACAGCTCCTAGATTCCTGGACAAGTCCATGTGCTGGTCCTGACTCCTCTTTTAGGATCAGACAACACTTAAGTGTCTGATGGGCGGACAAGCACATCCTTCACTTGTTTTTGTTCTAAAATATGGGATTTTAATATCAAAGGACAGAAGAGGCAAGCTATAGCTATCAGGTGCTTTCCTGAGTTGCCTTTCAGATTCACAAAAGATCTAACCAAATCCACCCTTTAAAAAACATTGTATATATATAAAACTATTAGCTGTTTTAATAGTTAAGTTATCTGTAACATATGGGATGTTTTTTATAAAGATTCCAAATTATACTTCTAGCTGAAAAGTGTATCCTTTTCCCTAAATTGCCAACTTAGTAGTAAAATTGTTGGTTCTGTACTTCCATCCGTTTTCTTTAGAAATTTACTAGCATCTATTTTCTTTAGAAATATAATTTTTAAAAATCCAACATTATTATTGATTTGCTTTTAGTGTACTGGCTTAGTTACTTTTCTATTATTGTGAAGAGACACCATGACCAAGGCAACTTAAAAAACAAAACACTTAATTGGGGGCTTACTTACAGTTTCAGAGAGTTAGTTTGTGACTACCATGGAGAGGAGCGAGGAGCAGGCAGGCATGGTGCTTGAGCAGTAGCTGAGAAGGGGGGCTTCAGAAACCTCAAAGCCCATCCCCAGTAACATATCTCTTCAGCAAGGCCACAGTTCCACCCACTAGGGAGGGACGAAGCATTCAAATACATGAGGCTCCAGGGACCATTTCATTCAATCACATGTATGACCACGTCTGTAGTGGGACAGCATCATAGCTATTCTCATTTCTCTTTTGTTATGTAAATTTTCATGCTGCATGCTGATCTTCCACCTTATTATTCCTTTTTTGGAATTTAGTTTTTCATCTTTGACAGTCTCATTCATGTATATGATCAATTTTTGTCATTTTACCCCTCCGGTAGCCTTTATCATCCCACTTCTTCTGAATCCTTCTCACGAGGCCTTCCTTCTATTGTCATATCTGTTATGGTGACCCCCGGGTTTCAGTAGGGTGTCCTGCATAAAAATGGGTAGGAAGCTAGTTACTTGGGTAGGAAGCTAGTTACTTGGGTAGGAAGCTAGTTACTTGGGTAGGAAGCTAGTTACTTGAACATGGGCAACTTATCAGTGGCCATGTCACTGACGAGCGTGATACCCCTTCCCCCAGCAGCATGTTAGTAGATCTTCAGGGACTGACTGGTAGGACTCCAACTTTTCTATTTTTCTACCCCATATTCCTTAATATTCGCTGACCCTTAGAGAGGGTTCTAGAATGGCTCCTTTAGGGCTCACCACTTGATCTTCCTTTACTCTTCACACCCTAGCCAGTTACTCATCTCCATATTAACCACTGTCTGTCAAAAGGAGAAGCTTCTCTGATGAATGCTGAGAGCAGCACTAACCTATGGCTATAAAAATGAGTATTTATAAGCAGTTTGGCCGTATGTTCATTTAGCAAAATGATAGCAATGAAGGCTGCCCCTGGGGCCACCAGCTCTTAATCACATTTAGGCATGAGTTTGCTCCTGGGGACTGGGCCCTGAACCTAAGAAGAAAGTATTGATTACCCCTGAACATTCATGCTGCTAACAGAAAGATGAGCTCAGATACACATCCCTCTTTCTCTTCTCCTCAATGGTCACAAATACTTATGGTGTTCTTCTGGAGGGCCATTTACTTTGTGAGGATGATCTTATAGCATTTGGTTCCTTATATGCAGTAGAAGCAGCATGAGTCCTCTGAACATGAAGTCTAGTGTAAGAGAAAGAGAATTGGGCATAGTATACCCATACCATCACAAACATCAAAGCTTCATGTTTGAAGTAAAACAAAAATACCGTACTATGGTTAGTTGGAAACCAGAAGGTTTAAAATGAAATTTAACATAAATTATCATTGCTCATTTTGTGGTAGCCTTGATGCCATAACTTTCTATTTTCAGAAAATTATGAATATTATTCTTATTGTTGTTTTGGCAATGTTTTTGATTAAACGAAAGGAAACCTTCAAAGCTAACCAACCTTAAATGGTGCTTCATATTTTTTGCATGTGAATAATAAATGATTTTATTTCTGATTCTTGGCCTGGTTCCTTCTGTCTGTCTCTTTACTAGCTACCAATTTATCTCCGTGAGCTCTGTCCCACTTAGTGTGGTATCCATGACTTCTTCCAGGAGAGGCAGTCTTTAGGGCCTTGATTCTAGGAAAACTGACTCCTAGGCTTGAGAAATTACATTATTTCGACCCTACATACATGTGTATTTATTTTTAATAACTGCATACTACTTTCCCTATAAATGGCGAGTTACTTTTTAGTATCAGTTTTGATAAGTCAAAGACAGTATGTTTCAAATGCGCGTTGCCTTTGCCACATGGTGTTGCAGACATTATGTCTGTGTCAGGGGGCTATGAGAGTTCCCTTTATGCTTCTGCTTCCAGCGTAGGGTTCAACAAAATGTGAACCGTTTGGGGCAGGCTGATAAAAGAACTGTGTCTTGGACTTTTAATTTGTAAGTTTTATGTTGCAAATAAATTGATTGTTTCTTCATATATTTACCAACAATTTAATTTACTTTGTCAATGATGAGTCATTTGTATCTATTTGCCATTTTTCTGTTGCAGTTTTCATTTTTTCTTATTGATTATTTGAGGCTTAATAAGGAAGAAAGAGCTTTGTCACTTTTATAGTAAGTGTATTTGGAGGACTTTCATCTTGCTTATGGTGACATCTACTATCTGAAGCTCTACATTTTTATGTTATTAAATCGATCAGTGTTGGTTTTTTATGGGCTTAGTTTGGTCTTTTGCCATGATTATACTGTGTTTACTCAAGCATTCTTCCAGAATATTTATTGTCTTGTAAAGATTGAAAGATTTATACAGTCTGTAATGTATATAAACCTGAAGGCTAGGCACTGATAACTAGTGACATTCCCTATAAGACCATGGCTCTTTAGAGATCAGTAACAATGTCACCTGTGACCACTTTATAATGTATCTTGAGAGATACTATGGTTATTTGCAAGAAAGACTATTTGGGGGCTGGAGAGATGACTCAGCAGTTAAGAGCACCAGCTGCTCTTCTATAAGACACAGATTTAATTAATCCCCAACCCTCACATGGAGGCTCCTAACTATCTGTAACTACAGTTCTGGGGGATTTGGCGCCCTCTTCTGGATTCTGTGGGTTTCAGACATGCACATGTTATACAGACATCCATGTAGGCAAAACATCCATACATATAAAATAAAAATAAGTAAGTCTGGGGCTGGAGAGATGGCTCAGTCGTTAAGAGCACTGCTGTTCTTCCAAAGGTCCTGAGTTCAATTCCCAGCAACCACATGTGGCTCACAACCATCTGTAATGAGATCTGGTACCCTCTTCTGGCATGCGGGCATACATAGAGGCAGAATGTTGATTACATAATAAATAAAAATAAATCTTTAAAAAATAAGTAAATCTTTATAAAAGAGAAAGACTTTTAAAATGGAATGGTTCTTCAGGGATATTTTCTAAATTGGATGTGTTTCTAGCAAGCGATGTACTTAAAAAAAAATCTTTCTTTGTATTTACCTCAAAGGTCTTCCTTTCCGCTCTTCCCCTTTTCCCTTCCCATTTCCCTGATTTTTAAATCACCTCAGCTGTGTTTGTGAGTGTTTCGTTTGCTTGTTTGAAGACGTTATTCATGTTCCTATTCTTCATTTGCTAACAGCGTTTAAGGATATGCATAGTAAACCTGCAGAGTGGCTGCCTCAGGTGTAGGGAAGGCAGTTATTGATGTTTTGATAATCTGTGGGTAGTTTCAAAAGCATCTTTTATCTCAGGTTGTGAGTGAAGTATTTTAAATAATTGAAGTGATTTATTGAGCATTAAATATACTGGTAATCAGAAGGAAGTATAAAAGGTTCACACCGTTGGTAGAGGATTTACAGTAGGGATTCTTATGACTCTGTGTTCTCCTGTTATCCAGGTTCATTTTGATGGCTGGAGCAGTTGCTATGACTACTGGATAGATGCAGACTCTCCAGATATTCACCCTGTGGGATGGTGTTCCAAAACTGGACACCCTCTTCAGGCTCCACTAAGTAAGACACACTTAGATAATCATGACCGACATTTTCATTTTCTTAAATAATGTGCCTAATTTTTTTGTCTCCTCTTTCTCCATTTCTTTCTATTTCTCTATATATTTCTCCTTTTTTGATTGCCAGTAGTGCATGTGTCACGTGAGCACACACACACATGCACAAGGAGCACATACACACAGTATTATAAAAGAACAATCACATTGCCTAAGTAAGGTATGCCATTTTGAGTTTTTGTTTAGAAGTAAACATAACCTTTTACAATTAGTGCCAATTTTTAGAAGATAATTTGCCAGACTATTAAAATTTCAGTATCCTAATAGTGACCTGATAGTATAATCTTGAAAATGTTAATATTGGCAGATACTAGGAAATGTATAAAAAAGGCCACCTTCTGCTTTGTAATTTATTCTAAATGTAAATTCATAATTCACTCAGTAAAGATTTAAATTCAGGATGATAAAAAAGCATACGCACACACATAGAAAGAAAGAGAGCATACACCATAATCTTCTTTAAAGAATATATACCTTGTGTGAAAAAATATGAAATACAATATGCTATAGTCAGATTTTTTTAAAATAATTGAAGTTCTTTCCCTGTAGTAACTATATGAGAGATTTATGTGTGCTAGATTCAGACTGAGGGTGCATAGCCATACCTGTGTATATTTCTAATTGAAGAATGTCTAAAGTAACAAAGTGTGGAAGTTTTATTTAAGACACACAAATTTAATAGGGGCCAAATACACACAGATTACTTTACCAGAAAAAGCTCCTCCGAAGAAGCAGGCAGGCCGGTGATCCGCAGAGAGAGAGCTTTCCACGTGGGCCTATCTTTTTATACCTCTTGGGACCTGGTGGTCCAGCTCCATTAATTAATTAACAACTAATTAGGGGGGCGGAATAATTAGCTAATGGCGTGGCGTGGCTATAAGCCGAAATGGCCAAGACCACTCCCCTTCAACAAAGTTGGAAGCAAGTTTTTATGGCACGTAGTTTGTATAGATAACATAGTCGTGAAGAATATTAATATTGTAAAATGTGAAATTCAAGTCCAAAAGTGGAAGAAACTGTTTTAGATACACTTTTGGGTCATACCTTTTATGAAGCAGAATGAAAATCCTCCCCTTGATATAGCTGTGAATGGACAGGTTGGAGCCATAGCTAGGAGGGTGGTTTTCCACAGTGGGGGATGTGCGACACAAGCTGCTCATGTTTGGAACTTCCTGTGCGTTCCAGCCCTGGCCCCTTAGTTGGCTCGGTGGGTCCAACATGGTGTTTATATTTCATATTCTATGACCCAGTGTTTGAAGTTTCCACAGTGAATATTCTTATGCAGTTTTTCTATTTGATAACAGTCCTTTCAAATATCCCTATCAAATCACATTTAAATATCCCTGTTGTCTGACATCTTAAAATAAGGTTAGATCAAAATTTACTATCTCAGTATAAAGAAATATAAACTTTGTGACAGAATGAACCATAGAGAATACCATTAAACATAGAGATATTAAAACATTTAAGGTTTTCTTTTTTTTAAAAAAAAAAAGAATTCCTTGTTTTTCTATATGTACACATAGAGACGATCGTTCCAGAAATGGAGTATTTTTTTCTCCACTCTACTCTCATTCTAGACATTTAAGTCTATAGCTTTCTGCTCAACTTCTTATTGTATTTTTTTTCTTACCTTTTCTTTTTATTGTTTTTGTTGTAGGCCCTGCAGAATTAATGGAGCCGTCAGAAACTGGGGGATGTCCAACTCTAGGCTGCAGGGGGATTGGTCACTTTAAAAAATCAAGGTACCTGGGAACTCAGAGGTATGTGTTCGCCACTACTTGCATGGGGACTTTTGTGCATGTTGGGTAGAGGGTGCCAGTCTGTGAATGTAGAAGGTAATTTCCTTCCATAAGAAACAGATGTGCGCTGATTTTATATTCAGAGCCATAGGAAATGTGGTTACCATGGAGACTGTAAAACCGAAGGATCTATCTAAAGCTAAGTCTTCCTGAGAGAACACTCATTCGCTGTTTAAAATAGATTTACTTTAGTTATTTAGTAGGTTTTTTTGGTTGGTTGGTTGGTTGGTTTGTTGTCGCTGTTGTTTTAGCTTGGCTAGTTTTACAGATCCTTGGCTTCTAAAATAGTTATTTGGGATTTACTATTAATGAGGTGAGGGCAGGCATTGTTGAAATTATTTAGTGGACTGTGGTGTGGCTGGTTGACTTTACAGTTTGAAAAACCAGATTTGTAGATTAGCAGTGAGACATCACAAAACAATATGACCAAATAGAAGGATTTAATGATCAGAAAAGTTTTTTTTCCCCAATATTTTTTCTTAATTGTAAGTAACTAGAAAAGAAACGAAAAAATACAATTAAAGCTTAATGTTCAGGTGATTTGGGATCTTTGTAGACGTTGAAAAATATTACTGAAATAAATTCCTATGATTTAGTGGGGCTTCTCAGGGACAAAAGGATCACCCATTTGAATATGTATTAAATTGGTAATAGTTATGAGTGTACATTATGGAAATGTGCTCATTGTATTACTCATTGGGAAAATTATTTCTTATTCATCTGGTTTGAGTCTGAACCGTTAAAATTTTGAAATTATAGTTCAGTGAGATGGCTGAGTGGGTAAGTACCACCAAGCCTGGAAACCTGAGTTCCATCTGGAATCCATGTGGTAAAAGGAGAGAGACAGCTCCTGAAAGTTGTCCCTAACCTCCACACATGCTATGGCCCCTGTAACATTAAACACATTCAGAAATGTTGCTACCAATTCCTCTAAGAAGGAATTAACAAGACTTGCAAAATTGGTGTATTGTTTTCACCTGGGTGCAGTGAACTTCCTGTGTCTCTCTGCATCCACAAGTGTTGCTTATCTTCCTTTCTTTCTTCTTGTTTTGACATTCATTGTGTTCCAGAATAGAAAGTGCACAGACAGGATGGTGATTCCGTTTGCACATACCCATTTTTAAACCCTTAGTGCCACTCCTATGGCTGCAAACCAGATAGAGCATTAATTTAAACTTCGCTGAAGACACTTCAGCCTAGAAGCTGTTGGCTGTGTCTCACGAAGACAGCCGGATTACTTTTCAGCTAATAGGTCAGTCCAAGTGCAAGACACAGCTCACAAGTGTGCAAACTGCACCCTCAGTTGAGACAGTCTTTTGTTCAGTGGTTTCTTCTGAAGAACAGCTCCTTTTTCAGTCGGAACGTGTAACCCTTACCAAGCATCCACCTACTTTGTGTTAGAGATTGTTCTGTTGCCTAATGGGAATCAGCTGGCTTTCCCACGTGCTGTGGTGTGCCCAGTGGAGTGCTCCATAGGCGTAACAACTTGTCTTCTCTAGCCACTGGTGAGGGGAGCTGAAAGGTTTGGCCTTGATTTTTGCCGTCTCACCACCCCCCACAGCCCTGCTCCATGACTCGGTCCCACACTCAGCCTCCCAACTCACACGGCATCATTTTAGGTAGAAGACAGAAAGTCCTAACTAAAATGAGGGTCTTTGACTCATCTGCATTACCACTGTACAGTCCCGTGATGTTCATTAGACTCAAGGCAATGTCCTCAAATTGAAAGGAAAGAGCTAAGAAATAATTAAATTGGGTAAATTCTGACGTGGTGTTAGGATACAGTTGGCTATTTAAAATCTGTACTTAGTGCCGGAAGGGAACCCACCATACAGCACTGTGCATACTGAATAACTCTAGAGATGAGAATTCCACGCCATGTGCGTAGTCTCATTGGCAGCTCCTTAGGGCCCAGTAGGAAAGTTTGTGACAGCGAAGTGTGTAGTGACAACCATGTCACATCCCCTAGCTGCTTGTCTTGACTGCCTTTACCTTTAGGCTCCTCCAGCCCAGCTGCTCCCCCAGTTTAGTGGTTGTCTTTGGGGAATTTCTTGATGGATTGGCTATGACAGGTGGTGTTGTGCTTGTTACTAGGAGGGGTAAATTATGGGTAGATTCAGAGAGTAACTTATGCAGAAATGAGGGAAGGAAACAGAGTGCTTGGAACCATGTTCAAGAACTGCTCATTTTCTTAAAAAAGTGGCAGAATATAGTTTATGACTGAACAGACAAGGCTTAGCCAGAAAGCTATAGTGATTTTCCTGTGCATGCAGGGCACGGCTGTTGGGATCTTTGTCTTGGGCAGGGTTGGTGGGCTGGGTCTGTGGACGGAAGAATAAAACTATGAGAACTAATGGCATGGTCCAGGTTCTGCTGTTCGCCCTTCCCAGCCTGCGCACAGGTTTTCTCCACTCCTTGTGGAGTCGGTATAATTTACAATGCTCCATGCTGTCTTCTTGGCAGGACATTACTCCTTAGCGGGCCCAGCCTGTTTTCCATCTCATCAGTCCACTTGCGGATTAGCCGGCTGCTTCATACATATTCTCTGAAAGGTTCATTTCCCTGGCAATTATTTCTGTCCTTGCTGAGAATGCTGTGCTTAGGAAAACATAATGAGAAAATTCTCTTTGGATTAATTTACTGAGAAACTGAATAAATCAAAACATGCATTCTTTACGTAGATAACAAAGGAAGTTGCTCTTTCGGTAAGGTTAGTTTTGTGAGCACGTAAGCAAAAGGCTGGTGTTTGGCTAGCGTTTGCTTGTGACTGTCTCTGAAGATTACAAGTTATGTTTGACCTAAGAAACGTTAGAAGCAGAGTAAGCATTTGGTAACACAGGTTGAGGCAGCAGCCTTTCTTTACTATGAAATACAATTAGTGAAGAGCGGTCTCATCTCCAGGGATAATTCTATAGCCAGCTTGCTTAATTCTGACTCTCCATTCTTTTCTTGTTTCACTCTTGGCCGACTCAGAGGTCTGAGAATGGGAAAAACCCACTTGAGGTTAAGAGAGCTGATGTTACATAAAAGCAGCTATTCTACGTATTTATTGCCTTCAGAAGTACATCTTTCATATATAAAATCTAATCCTTTAGAAATTAAACAAGAGAATACTTATTTCCTCCAGTCTCTAGAGAATATATTTGAAATTCATAGAGTGCTCTGCAAATTAATAACCATGGGTGCACATCTGAAAACTGGTTTTCACTTAGCAGCCATCCATCCAGCTCTCGTGGCTGAGTACCTGCTTTGGGTCCAAGTAGCCTTGGTGGTTGTGCAGAAGAGGGGCGGGCCCCACGTCTAAGGCGGCAGGAGTGGTTGTGCTCAGTAAAGCATTCACTATTTCTGAATGGAGTCGTGTCCTCTCAAATAGGCTTTCCATATCACTGTTTATTTTTGCTGATTTTTGTTTTCCCCTACATGATGGAGGCCAACTACCTCATTTGTTAGGTAATTATAATGTGCGGGATGAGTTTGACCTCCTCTATCATAGCCGCTGTTCTGAGGCTATGTGTATGATCACATTTAATCCTCCAAGCAAGTCTGTGAGTCGAGCACCACTTGTAGATGATGAGAAGTTGGAACAGTTGAGCAAATGCCCTGGATGGGACACTGATAGAAGCAGAGCTCAGTCCATCCCAGAATGGCCTTGATGTCTACTCCTCCCATCAGACCCCTGCCCAGAGCAGTCACCTGATACAGCCTGTCCTGCATGTTTGTCGGTATTGTGTGTGAGAGTAACCGTGTGGATGCTTATACTGATGCGTTGTCTTGTTGAAATAGGAATAGTTTATAACTAAGAGGGGTTTTAGTATGACACTGGACAGCAGAGGACAAGGCCTCCCTTTCATTTACAAACGTTTGGCCTCCGAAAACAAATACTTGTCAAGCGGTTAGTGTGCAATAATATGCTAATATTTGTGACATAATAAACTCATTTTAGAGAAGGATTTGTGCTGTTCCTTCCTGAAAGGACTTTATTTGCATGAATAACTGGAGGGGAGAAAGAAGAAAGGAGGGAAACGGAGAGAGAAGGAAGTAGGAAAAGGGGGAGAGAGAATTGATTGAGCATGGGAGAAAATGAAGACCCTTGATGGAATGCAAACACAGTGTAATGAATCAAACCCTACTAGGGTTTAGTTGCTAAAAACAGTACATGAAAAGCTAGAAATTTTTAATTTTAAGGTCACTGAGAATCTGCTCTTTCCAGAGGAGTTAGTAAACCCTGGTGAGTTTTCAAAGTTCATGTTTTAAGTTCCTAAATTGGAATTGCACCCACAGTGGGTGGTTCACAACTGCCTGTAACTGCATCTTCAGGGGAGCTCATGCCTCTAGACTCTGTAGGCGCCTGTACTAATGTGCGCACACACACACACACACACACAGACACACACACACACACACACAAAATGAATCTTTTAACCTTAGCTTTCCATGAATACAACAGAAGAAACATTGAGCAGAACACTCAGTGGTTGTGATGGTGAGGCAATTCTTGCATCTCTTTTGTTCCTTCAAACAGGCCTAGTAGTGATCTTAAGTCCTTGAAAGCATAGTTAATTATGAGTTTTACTGTAATTCGTACCCCAAGGGGTATGAATGGGAGACAAGATAGGGGAAAACTCCTGTCTGTAGCTTGGCTTGCCTCGAAAGGCAGTCGGCAAGCGCTGGGATCTTGAAACAGTATTGCATTTTTCTCCACCAGTGTCTTCATCATTTGTAACATGGGTGATGATGGCCTTCATAGAAGTGGTATGATGAAAGAATTAATTCATGGAAAGGACTTGGAGCCCTGCCTAGCACAGAGAAAGTTGCAACACATAGAACTGTGCGCAACATAAGACGTGGGCAGACACAGCTCTTTGATGGTGCTTTCAGATCAATATCATCGTCTCAGATTAGAAATAAAGAAATTCTTCCATAACACAGGCTAATATTTACTTATATCATGTAGCAACTCAACAAGAGCCAGTCAAACTCCTAAGAACTGTGTGACACTCTACAAATCCCCTTCGAAGCCTCTTTTTTTGTATCTGTCACATGAGCACTCTTGGAGCTGCTTCCACAGAGGTGAAGATAAATGCCAGGCGAGGAGATTGTTCGCCTGGGTCAGGCCTGCCCACTTTTGGTGGCATTATCATTTTGAAATGAAACCTCAGCCTCAGGCACTCTGCTGGCTCACCACCGCGCTCGGATGAGGCCACAGAGCCCTCTGCCAGGCACCCTGGTTCTACCGGAAGCATTTCTCATTCTGCCATGGCTGTGACACTTAGATGCGTCTTGTCACATTCCCCTTGGTCATCTCCAGCTGGCATTCCTTTCCACCCTGTACAGGTGTAAGAACGAGGGTTCCACAGGGTTCGAAGGAAGGGAGAGGCTTAGTGTACATCTGTGGCTGGCCATCTCATGACTCCCTTGGTAGGGCAATTCTTCAGAAGGCAGGCTTGTTTCTCTTTCAATTGAAAGGTTGAAAGGGCTAGGGCAATCTGTTTTTTTAAAAGGCAAGAAAAAAAAAAAAACCCAAACCCAGGCATTTAGAAAGTAAGGCTCCAAACCAGCATTTTACCTTTCTCCGAACTATCCTCAAGGTTTTCATTTAGTCAACAACAAAAGCAAAGGGCTGTTTTCATAAAGTTTGAACCCAGTTGTCTACTTTGTAACTGGTGTTTCACTGGGGACCTAGGCCATCTAAAAATTTCTGCATGACTTCCCCTTGTTTGAAGCTGGCAGTGTGTGCTCTTCAACCCTGATGCCGTCCAAAGTGAGGACACACACTGTAGTCCACTGCTTGTTGAGTCCGGAGCTTAAGGATGAGTGCCGTTTAACTGTACATGTGCGCTGCTGCTGGGTTAGCACTAGACTCTGTCGGAAGAAGACAAAACACCACGTTTGGATTTTTCTTTTATTACCTCCAAATTGAAATCCATAAATTCAATAAAACAAGCACTGGAGAGAAAGACCTAGATTGGCATCAGAGATGACTGAGGCTGGACCAACATAACTCCTTTGTCAGAGCAGAGACTCAAGAGCTTGGGAGGAGCTGGTTATATGTAGCTTCGGATGGATTTAGGGAGGTTCACTGGAGATGGTATGTTGTGAGGAAACCCTCAGACCTCTGAACAGGATTTCAGTAGACACGTGGACCCTGCCCGAGCTGAAGCTCAGCACTAAGGAAAGTGTTGTGCCTTAAGGTGGCCACATTGTTTGCTTTCTTGGTGGGTACAGGGCAGCTGAAAACCCAAGCACACAATGCTGCGCTCTGGGCTTTCTGTCTTGAGGAGCCTCCAGAGCACAGGCTTGCCAGGCTTTGTGCTTGTAGTCTCCATGAACCTGAGGAATGTGTCGGGACCCCAAGGTAGTGGGCAGGCTAAGAGTGGTACGTGTATGCTGCCCCAGCAACCTCATCCCGTGCAGAGATTCTCTAAGGCCGTATGTTGTTCCGGGTCCTGCATCCTGCCTACACCTGGTTGTCTGCCTTCCAACTAAGCTACAAGTTGTCTCTGTTCACGTTAGACAGAACTAGTTGTGGTAATTTGTGTCCGTGAACTCTTGATGAGTTTAAGCATCCCAAACAGGATCCCATGCGGTGTCTGAATGGCTGATGTGGTTAGATTTTTCCTTGATAGTGTGACTGACTGAAGTAGTATGCCTGTTATTAAATGAGTACACTCATTTTACTGAGCTATTTCATTGCTGTGTGACCTCCGGCCATCAGCATTTTTATTTAAATGTCTAATAATAAACTTTACATAATTATTAGTTTGCTCCACATTTACTTCCCACTAGTCATTCTTATCTCAGAAATAAATAAATAAAAAAAAAATACGGTGTCTCTTTTGCCTCAAGTTCTTCAAAGCACAGACCAGTAATCCATTCTAGATCCCTGCAGATCACAGGCTGTCTCTTGGTCTGCAGGGCATCATGGGATGGCAGGAGAGGTCTACAGTCCTCTAACCTTCCTTGCATTTCCATCCCACACACCTAGGGTGATCCCTATCACTTCCTGTGTTTCGAGATTTCCTAGGGCCTTCAATTTTGAACCCAAAATTAAACTTGGAACTGCTGACTACGGTCTAGTGAGACATCCATGATATTATCACTCCCTGCATCTCCTGACTACAGTCTAGTGAGCCGTGCCTGACACTACCTCTCCCTGCATCTCCTGACTACAGTCTAGTGAGCCATGCCTGACACTACCTCTCCCTGCACCTCCTGTTTTCTGACATCTCGACTTCTCTCCCTCCCATGTGTTGCATTGCCTTCTCCGGAGTGTGAGAAGCAGACATGAGCAATTCTGCCCTGACCTTTAGGGATTTGTTCTCCTCTAGAGAAGCCCCTCCTAACTGCCCACCAGAACATCCTCAGGTCTTCACTAATGCTGTACTCTTTTGCTTTCTTTATAGAAGCTATTCCCGTGTAAAGTTACAGAGTTTCTTTGTGTGATTAGCCATTGCTCATCTTGCCCTAGATCAGCAGCTCTCAACCTATGGACCATAGCCCTGTAAGGGAGTCAAATGACCCTTTCACAGAGGTTACCTAAGACCATTGGAACACAGATATTTACATTATACAGTTCATAACAGTAGTTACAGTTATGAAGTAGCAGCGAAAATAATTTTATGATGTGGGGTTACCATAACATGAATTGTATTAAAGAGTCACAACATTAGGAAGGTTGAGAGCCACTGCCCTGGACTACCACTCTCTGAGGCCCGAATTTTCACCTTCTCCCTTTTTATTATGTATGTTCCCAATGCCTAGAAAGGTGGTTAACACAGTAGATAATGATAATGAGAAAATTAAAGACTGAAGTTGCTTAACCATTTCAAAACCTAGTGTGTCATACGAGATGTCTTTTCTCTAGGGTGCTGGGCAGATTAAGACAGTGTTCAATGTGATCCGTAAAGATTTCTATCCATTGTGTTTTGGTTTTCTTGGTTGTTGTTGTTGGACAGACATTATATAAATTTATGTCAGCATGTGATTAAGTGGTGTTACTTTTGCTTCAAGTACAAGTGAAGAGCAGCTCATACTTACTGAAGGTTGCGTTTTTGCTCACAAGATATCTGAGATGAACTTTATGTCTCTTCTAGAGTTACCAGGGAGCATTTCAGATTCTTCTTTTCCTGGGAGAGTATCTCAACTTCTCTTGAGAGAAAATATACATGCATTGTTTAAAAAAGTTCCCTTGGGTGATTGTTAATCTTCTCACTATGATAGAAAGAAAAGAGCACACAAGACAACAATATAGTGTATCTAATGTCCAGGTGATTTACAGACTTAAGAGGGCCTCTCAAAGCAGAGGGGCAAGATGTACAGTCAACTGGAGAGCTTGGTTCATGTTGGAAGTCTGGTACCCAGATGTTCTAGAGACTGGAATGCTAAGGCCCAGGCCAGGCATCTACTAACTAATGCCAAGTTAGCACTCAGTGACCTCAATTTCCTCTGCCTAGGTAACAGAAGTTATCACCATATGGGACCTCAGAGTAAAACCTCTAAGAGCAAATAGGAAAGGTTGGCCTGTGGCTCCCTTTCATACGAGGGATAGAATTAGCTCCAAAGCATTTGTGTGTTCTCTAGGAAATCAGCTGTAACTACAGTCCCAGAGATTGTAGTGTTCCCCGGGGACACTGAAATATACTAAGTGGTATAGGGGAAATTAAATAGCTATGACTGTCCCAAGTGTGGGTATTTCTTGTTAGTGATTATCCCCCAGAGATATGCATAGGCCTTACCTATAAAAAGTACCAGTGGAGTCCTCTGACTGTTGCTCAGCTCAGAGGTTGCAGCAGAATTCTTCTAGTGCAGGTGTGTTCACCTGTGGAATAAACAAATTATCTGTAAAGATATAGTTTACGGCTGTCTGTCTAGTCATACATTTACGCACGTGCATATGTAATATACTTGGATCAATTTTGGAATCTTTTCACTAGCCTACAATTTTAATTGGATAATTATGATGTAATGGGAATGCACTTTTCTTTTCTAGTGGTGCCTACTGCCCCTATTCAGAAATCAACTTGAATAAAGAGCGCATTTTTCCAGACCGCCTAAGTGGTGAGATGCCTCCATCTAGTCCATCATTTCCAAGAAGTAAAAGGACAGACATAAATGAAAGCTCTTCATCTCCTGAAACCAGGTAATTGAAGTAATGATAATTGCATTGTGCAGAAGCACTCTTGTCTTGCAAGAGGTTGTCGTCATGCATGCTTGGGCAATGTTTTCCTGTGGATTACTAGAAATGACATGACTTAGCCAGGTTGGTTTGTACTCCCAGAATCCTAGCACTGGGGAGGTAGAGACAGGAGACCCACTATACAGTTTAAGTTCAACCTGACCTAGATGAGACCCTGCCTCAAAAACAAAACAGAAAAGCCTTTCATCTACCATTAAACAACAGTGGAGATCCATTCTCGGAAACTCCCTATTATCAGCCCTAACATTTGACCAAGATCCTTCAATCCTTAACTGAATGTAGCTGTGATAACATGCGCCAAGCCAGTGGCAAGGGAAAAGCAGGAGAATTGCTTAGTTCAAGGTCAATCTAAGCCAAATAATGAGATTTCATGTCAAATAAGTAAAGCGATTTAACCCTGAGCGGAGTGTGGCCCAAGGGTGGAAGCTGTTCGTAGAGGAAGTAAGTAAAAGAAGCTCTACTTTTCCCCAGATGTGTTTTCCTCTTTCAAGAAAACTGAAGCTTTTCTTGAAAAAACATAAGTCATAGCATTATGTTTTAAATTGTGTATGTTTGCATTATAATAATTTCAGTGTGTCTTGTTTGATATTGAAGGAAATGACCAGAGGTACTTATGTCTAACTCTCAGAGCCACAGTGATCTACTTCCGGCTGGGGTTATTTATTCAGGATTTAATGGTGGAGTGGGTGCATTCCTTGAGGTGTAAACAAGGACTTGATCCTTCTTTGAAGCCCTGAAGCCTTGTGCTGGAGCATTCAGAGTTTTTCATAATTTGATGTTTCTATTACTGTGATCAAACGTCACAGAACAAGATCAACTTGGGGATAAAGAGTCAAATTTATTTTAGTTTTCATCTCCACTGCACAGTCCATCACTAAGGGAAGTAAGGCAGGAACTCTAAATAGGGCTGGAATCAGCAGTCAGGAATTGTTACAGAGGCCATCACGGAATGAGGAATGATGCTTCTTGGCTTGCTTTTCCAGGACTGCCAGCCCAGGGGTGGCACCTCTCATGGTGAGCTGCCCCCCCCCCACACACACACCAGTTATCAATCAAGAAAATATACCACAGGCTTCCCCATGGCAAATCTGATAGGGCATCTTCCCAAATGACTTGCATCATAAAACTACTCAGCAAAGAGTTGTAGACTGTTCAAAACCCTTTTTTGCTTTCATTGCATCTTCTCAATTGTCCTTTTCTGCATCAGCATTGGCTAAAGTCTTGGTTTTAATATGTAAGGCTTGAGAAAGAGATATAATGTAATCTTCGTAACTAGTTGTATAGGAGTCCTTATTTCTTCTACTTTCCTCCTAGATGACCAAGAAACAGTAAGTCAGTTCCATTTTGAACAATCAAAAATATACCAAGAGTTTGTAGAATAATAGTTATTATGGGGGACTGGGGTGATGGCTCCGGGTGTAAACATGAAGCTTTGAGCTTGGAGCTCTGACACTCACGTAAAAGGCAGGCATGGGTACATATCTAACCCCAGTACTTGGAGGGTGTGACAGGTAGATCCTATGTGCTTCCTGGTCAGCCAGTCTAACAGACATGACAAGCTCTCAAGTTCAATGAGAGGCCCTGTCTCAAAATCTAAAATACTAAGGGAACCAGTGTCTACCTCTGGCTTCTAGATTTGCACACATGGGTGAGAGAACCCTGCCCCCAAACACAGACATACACACTCACACACCAATGCCACCACACACATACATGTATTTAAAAAAAAAAAAAAGATTATGAGAATTACGAACATTCTGCTTAATTAAAGCTGTAAGTCACTGAAACGTAAGTGTAGGAAATAATCTCACATTTTCATTCAAAACTTATACAATCCCTGGCAGGGGAAAAAAATCTTTTCTAAAAATTATATGCAAAAATATTTTACAAAATGGATTTAGTAACTAACTTATTGGTGCCCTAACAGGGATTGTTGAAGGATAGATCTTGTTTCTTCTAGACATTTTCCCAAATGTTATTTTCTTGAGTAAATAGTCAATGATGCAAACCTCTTCCACAGACCAATGAAGGGCGCCAAAACATTGGATGTAGAAAGTTGATGACCTCAACATTCCCAGCCTTGCCTCTCTACCCAGCTGTGCTCTCAGCTCTGTGCTCTTCCCTCCATGGAAAGTGATGTAACAGAAGAAAGCAGAGGATGTCCCAGCTTATGTATTGGCTTCTCTGCATATTGTGCATAGGACCTTTGATCTTTCACGGGTCTCTTTGATCCTCATAGTTTAGTGAGGATGATAAAAGTGAAAAGGGTAATTGGAAAGCTCTCCAGGTGATAACTACTAAGCCCTAAGTCTCTGTGTCTCCGCAGTCACTCCCAAATAACCACAAAAAAATTTATTAATTATAAATGCTCTGCCAATAGCTTAGGCTTGTTTCCAACCAGCTCTTACAACTTAAATTAACCCATTTCTATTAATCTATGAGACTGGTCTACCTCATCTATAAACTTCCCATGTTGCTTCTTCCACATCTGGCTCATGATGGCTCCTCGGACTCCATCCTTTTTTCCCAGCATTCTCTTTGTCCCCGAAATCCTGCTTAACTATAGGTGATTGGTTAACAGAACTTATCGGCCAATCAGCTTTTATTAATAATGACAACAACATGTTTTCATAGTGTACAGAAGGATTATTCCACATCACTTATTGGATGGTAGTTTTTATGAGCGTTTCTGAAAGAGAAATAGGCTCTTTGTTTCTTTCATAGATCTGGTTGAGTCTCCCTTATCCAAAATGCTTGGGATCAGGATGTTTCAAATTGGGGATTTTTAAACATGTTATATTTGCCTAAATTTTACAAGTTGAGCATTCCTAATCTGAAATGCTCCAAGAAACACTCAAGAAATTCTGCTTTGGGCACATTTTAGATTTAGGGATCAGAAATATTCAACCCATATTTCCTTTATGTCCTAAGAGTACGAGCATGGCTAGTCAGTTTCTGCATTTCTTCCTGTGATCACTGCTCACCTCACATGGTTAGCGGGTTTCCTGTATGTAGGGTTTTAATTTGTTAGACTTGAGCTGCCGTTCTGTACTCCTTAGGTAATTTTCACTCTCAGAGACAAGCTGTGAGATGGATCTGATTGCAAGGGGCTTATTCATGAGGTGAAGAAAACACCAGTAGGAGACTGGGAGTGAAGCAGTCAGACAATCAGAAACAGCTAGCCCTGTCACACCAGTTCCTGCTGCAGGGCAGCGTGACACAGACCTGCTGGGAATGCTCTGTGAAGTGTGCAAACCACACATTTCAGAGCCTGCCTTGGGGAGGCACACACACCCCTTTTCTTCTGAGTCCTCCGGATGAAGCAAGTGAGCATCAGGCCTGTGTGTGCCGAAGAGGCAGCTAGAGGCCTGGGGTGTGCACTGATAGGAGCTCTGTGCCATCACTATACCCATTCACCTGTCCCAGATGCCAGATAGTCCCCAAGCGAGTGATGTCTTGGTATGGCTTTTGGTTCAGGAGTTAATCTAACAGGCAAGGTCAAATGAACAGTGCCAATCATCTTTCTACCTTGGCACTATTTTAAGCGTCACCTACCTGACTTAGGCCATGGGCGACTGATACTCTCTAGCAGCGGTGCCCAAAACTGATGCTTGTCAGATGCCCTGTAGTGTCCTTAAAGTTTAGGTTTGGGACCTGTACCAACCCACCAGAATCTTCTAGGCTAGGGCCCTGAAGTCTGGATTTTAAAATTTCATCTGATACGAAATCCCCTTCTTCTTACAACTTTCAGTCACTTCCTGATGCTGGGTGTTGAGACCTTCGTCCCTAATGTAGCTCCAATAGAGTCCTGCATTCCTCCTAACTCTGCCAGACTTTCTTCAGGCGGATGCTTCAGCCATTTTTCTCTTTACCGAGAAGCTGAATCTCTGCCCCTTAAAGCCACCATCCCGCCCTCTAAGAAGCGTTTGCTGACCCTCAAGCCTGTGGATCAGGCCATTATACATTTGAAAAGACTTTCTCGGAGTCTTTGTGCTTTGCTTTCTAAGTTCTGTCATGGTAGAGGCCATGTCTATCTTCCTGTCCCTCAGCACGGAGCGTCCTTGATCTCCTGAGGATGTAAATACTTTAAATTAGCCATCCTTTCTCAAAGGGGAAATGCCAGGTATGTGATCTGAGAGACATTCATTATGTAGTTTTCTCTTTATGTACTTGAAAGCCCTACATTTTCACCTTTGTGTGACTGCCACACTGGATGTTTAAGAAGTCATTACTAAATTTGGGGATGCAGAGTCCCCAAAAACATTCTTGTACTCTTGTAAATTAGAGTGAGACTTTCTTATTGGTTATTTACCTTCCTGGCCTGCATAGCTTAGTAAAGAGACTACATGAGCATCAATGTTTATTTGGCAAACCAAGGACGGGTGAACCTGCCTTGTAGTGACCAGAGAAAAAGTTTCGGGGCCATATTCTAGAACTTCTCTCTACCTGGAATTCAGAATATTCTCGAGTCTTTTTGTTGGTTCTTAAAGCTCGGACCTGTTTTCTTTTAGATACTGCTCAAATGACTGTACACCATCCCTAGGGCATCCAAGATAGAAATAGGGGTATTCATGCAGTCCTTTTCCATCTCCACCCTCATCTCTGTCTGTCACAAGCATAGTGAGCATCTTCTGAGCCAAGTGCTTGCTGTGAGGTAATGTCCGCATTTTGGATAGGACAGTTCATCACTACCCTCTCAGTGCCCCTGGCTGTAAGATGGTGGCTTTTTCTGGGAATGAATATTTACATCCCCACCTGTCTCCAGCTGTATGTATTTCTCTGTGTTTTAATAAAACCTGGGTCTGGATCTTTTATTCACATGGGATCATCAAGGCTGCTTAGTTAAATGTGGCTTTTGGTTCGGAACATCCCAGGAATCCTTCACTTGACAAACAGTCCCAGGTGACAGGAGCAAGTGATCTCTGCGTTGGACTATTGGAAATGACTGTAAATGACCCATTGGAAGTGAGCATAAGGTCTCACTCTCATCAAGTCTGTCTGCATCTACTTGTACGTGTGTCTAAATTAGACACTATCTCTAAAGAGTCACTGTTTTAAGCCCCACACTGTCTAACCCTGCTTAGATATAACCACAGAAGCCCAGTAAAGCATCTCTAAGATGCTTGGCAATTACTTGTATTACTTTGTAAGGCAAGTGCCCACTGCTAAACTTAATTTAATGAAACAATTCAGTCTGTGCAGTTCATTATAGGCTCTCAAAATGCCTTTTAGTTGTAGGACCAGTGCTACAATTCTGAGAATTACATAGTGCTTGGTATAAGAATTACTGCCATCAATCTGATTGATCTTTTCCACATGAACTCCATTTTGCCAGTCATACCAGAGCCCATCTATATCATATTAAACAGATGAGGAAATGAGCTAACATAAAGTATGATGGTATGTTCATATCCGTGTGTGTGTGTGTGTGTGTGTGTGTGTGCGTGCGTGCGTGCATGCGCACGTATACATGCATTGCAAAATGATCACATCAAGCAGAGTACAGTTAATTAAAGCCAAACTCATAAATGATTACAGAAGTTAACCAGCAGTCTTGGGGAGCTTGGGTTTTCTGGTCCTGGGGACCTGCTGTGATTTAGAGCTAGCTCTCTAAGCATGCATTCCCCAGCTTCCAGAGTCTCCCTCCTCCTGTCAGTAGGCTTCCAAATACACGTTCAGAGCTGTGCAGATGTTCAGGGATCCGAGGCTGGCCTGTGTATCTGCTGTGTGCACCAGGAAGAGGCTCTGTTTGAGTTAAAACACTTACCGCTCTGGCACCAACCACTGTGACACCAAGGCAACCATCGAAAGTGTCAGAAAAAGAGGAGTCTCGTTGCCAGATGCTACGAAGTTGTCAGAACAATATTGTAACAGATCTTAATTTATCTCTCGACTATCACTAATTCCTACTCCAGAAACTTTTCCATTTGGAACAAAAAAGCAGTGGCATCTGTTGTTTTTTCTATGGCAAGCCAGTGCTGAGGACTCAGTCTCCCTGTGAGAACTCACTTACTAAGTAGAACTTCCATTTCATGGGGGGATTGACTAATTAATTGCTGGGTACTTTTTTTCTGGTACTTTTTCTTTGGTATCTTGATAATGCTTGCTTGATACACTTGCTATATTCCTTTTATTTTGCTCCCTTGCTGACATATGTTCTATATGTTAAATTATAATTTTAATTTTTTTATTTTTAGTCATTAGATAAAGAATAAGTCATGTTTACCTCTTCTCAATCTAGTTCATGGAACCATGGTTAATTAAAACTCTTGCTGAGCTATGACCAAAGGAACTTAACTTTCAAAATTCCTTGTTTCAGTGTGGACCCACAGGCATGAAAAGACACTGTTTCAGTCACCTGTTCTGAATCCCTTTGAAAGGACACCCTCCTTGTTCTGAGGCTTGTCAAATTTCTACATTTGTAGATGTATTGGGGGCAGGTTAAGAACCCAATTCTTGATCTTTGATATTTTATCTCTGAATGACTTCAGTCCAGAAATTTTTTTGAAAAGCTAGTGAGTCATAAAAAGAGGTAATGTTTTGGCATTCAAAACAGAGACTCCCTTTCCCCACAATTTTTTTAACCCATTTTTAAACACCCATAGGCACGTTTCTCCCTACATTTCATACCCCCTGCCTCTTCCCATGCTCGATTCAGTGAAGTGGCTAAAATTAACACATCCCTGCAGGGAGGGAAAATGAGTTATTGTTGAATATTTTCTTGATGTCATTCTCAGTAGACTGGGGCTGCCTTAAGCAAGACTGGTCAGTGGAAAGCCCACACACGGGAGAGAATGGGCTGTGTGCCTTCAGATGCCACCTGTTGTCCTAGGCACTCGCCTTTCCTTTGCTTGTTTCCCCAATATTTACCACAGGCATAATTCAAGTAAGAGAGTAAGATGTTTACAATGTGACACACAATTACAGAGAAAGAGACGGTTGACTCACAAGAAATTTTGCTTCACCAGCTAAGCAACTTCTACTGTCCTAATTAAAGCCACCGCGCAGTTTCTCTTAAATAAGCTTTTGCTGTGGCTGTATGCGGTTTAAGCAAAAGAAATGTCATAATAAACGGTTGCTTGGAAATTCGAAAATCCCAAGAGGAACTGTGCAGTTGGGGCAGTCTTTGGGCTTCTTCACCCTTGGTGCTGGAGACATTGTTTTTTATAAGCTGTGGCTGCTCCGGAACTCACTATGTCAGCCAGGCTGGACTTGAACTCACAGAGATACTCTTGCCTCTGCCTCCCAATTAAAGATGTGTGCCACACAATCACCCCGCCCTCTGTCTTGGTTTTAGCGCACAGCTGGTCAAGACCTAGCTTAGAACCCTAACTGTCGAGCTGTCTGGCTATGTTACCATTACTCAGAAGTCTGCTGTAATGCTTGAAGAAAGCAGCTCCCTAAACAGGTCATTTATCCCAGCACAGAAGGAAACGGTAGCAAGAGAAAGCTGTCATAAGTCAGGCTCCTACTTGTGTGCCTGGCCCTGCACTAGGCACTTTCTAAATATAAACATATTTATATATTCAGTCTTCAGATTGTCACATTAGGGTTGATTCTCCCTCTCCTGCCAGTGATGCAACTGAGAACTTGGGAAGTTAAGTAACTTGCTGCAAATATCTATGCAAAGCTAGTTAGTAGGCGTTAGTAGTCGAGCTGAAATTGAGGTAGGTCTGCTTCCTGCCAAGGACACACTTGGGAGCACAGCTTAGGCTCCCTTGAGATTGCAGGCGCAAGTGAGAGTAATGATCAAGACAGCCGAGTCAAGAAGCTTCCGTGTCGAGCGACATTGGAATATTAAAGTACAATATAAAATGGCTGCTATTTTTTTTAATCTGTCAAGATCTTATCTTGTACTTAACTACAAAAAAATACTGTATTATTCCAGAATTTTCAAGTTGTAGTTTGATCACATTTCTGTGTCCCTGGACTATCACTGGCAGTGGGCGAGGAGGTTGGGGGTGGGCATAGCCCTTGGTCCTCTCTCCGTGCCACAGCCTGCTTTGCCCAGTCCACAAGTCTCGCTCCACTCCTCCCCTCGTCTACCCACTCTGCCACAGGAGGGTGCAGAAAGAGCTTTTGGCCAAGGAAGCTGAAAATCTAAGGAGGATTTCATCTTTGTGAACGGGAAGAGACCTGTAGAGTAGCAGCAACTGGAACACAGAGATTTCCCACGTCACAGAAGAGAGGAATAATGGTTCCCCAATGAAGAAAACATTTTTTAAATTTTCAATAAAATGTAAGATAATTAAGAACATGTAGGCCAGGTTCTTCGTTCTCAGCTTTCTCAAGGAAGGGCAGTTTGAGAATAAGTGTGTACATGGAGTACACCCTTCGCCGTCCTGGAATGGGGCATGCTCTTCATTTTGAAGAAGCCCAATGTAAACATTAAAGCATATTGGTTCTAATTGTAGGTCCTTGGTGTCAGGAAGACTTGGTGTGTTCTCGCCCCTGTAAACGTGGACTTGATGCCTTTAGGTTTTGGTGTATAGAATACCAGACCTCGAATCAGGGAGTGCTATAGAATATCCCACCTGCCAACCACTCAGCCCATTTGGCTTGCAGTATGTCCATGAGAATGCCGACTGACCCCTTTCTTATATCTGAACGGGCTGCTAGGATCTGTTCTGGATGTTGGCTCCTTCCATCTTCCACCACTAAAGGAAACGGCATGTGGAACAGGAAAGAGCCTGTCACGTATTGAGTTTGAGGGTTACATGAGTCGACTTGAGAATTGAAAAACCGATTGTATATCCAAAAAGACAAACAAAATAACATTTTTCTCTTCTTTTGGGTACATTTTGGCATATTTGGGTATAAAGGAACTTTTGGCTCCAAAATGTTATTTTCCTTTTCTACATTTCAAAACATAAACAGTTGATAATTGTATTTGTACATAGACTACGAAAGAGTTTTTCTTATGTTTAAGTCTGTTTTGGGTGTCTCAAGACAGGATTTCTCTGTGTATTCCTGGCTGTCCTGAAACTTACTCTGTAGACCAGGCTGGCCTCAGAGATTCACTAGCCTCTGCCTTCTAAGTGCTGGGATTAAAGGCATACACATCTTAACACAATTTACTTTGAAGAGTAATTACGCTGTATTAAAATCATAAAAGGGTACTTTGGTTATGAGTGACTATTTCTGGTCATGAAAATGTACAAACATTGAAAAGTTCAAGACAGCTTTCACTTTTTGTTTCACTTCTTTTTTTTTTCCACTTTTCAAAAAAAAACAATCAATCAGTTATCTATCTAACTTCCTAAGAAAGGCACGAGAACTTGTTGAGATTTATTTTCTTTGACTCTGAGAAACACTAATTTTAAATTATTTCACAACAGTGTATGGTTTTTTTCTGATAATATTAATATAGCAACCAAAAAGCTGCTTCTTTTTCATTAGTCACAATATTAGGATAAAGAGTTTGTAGACACAAAGAATGTTATTTCTGGCTTAGTGCAAACAAGGCTAGAAATTTATGCGTCAGTTTAGTGTGTAGCCAGTTGATTTTGTAATTAGAAAGTAATTAGAAAGTATGGCTTCATTGGGTCTTTTGTTTTGTGGGTGTTTTATTTTTCCTTATTTTTTGTGATACTGGGGATTATGGGGCTTGCACGTGCCATCCAAGCACCCCACGGCCAAGTGGTATTCACAGCCCTGTTTGAGTTTTTGTGTGTTGTTTTGATTGTTTGTTTTTTGTTCAGGGGTTAGGGTCTCACTAAGTGGGCCCAGGCTGGCTTTGAACACACTCTACAATGTAAATCTCCTGTCTTGGCCTCCTGAGTAGCTAGGATTAACCAGCCCGTGTAATCAGGGTTGGCTGATTCTATACTGCTTCTATGGAGAAAACAAGATGTTTCTGTCAACACCTCGGGTAATGTCGTTTATCAGCCATCAGTTCTCAAATGTGGAGTAAGAAGCCCGGCTATTGAATTGTCTCTGTACTAGATTGTACAAGTTCAGGATGCCCTGGAGGGACGTGGGCTCCTCAAAGTCCTCAATCGGAGTTCTGGGTCTCCTGGGGGAAATATTTGTATTGCATGATAGCTAGTTCCTCCTTATCAAACAGGTGCTCACCTCAGCAGTTACAAGATGTTTTAGTAAAAAAACTAAGGCAGAACCTCAGATTGGAAGGAAGGTTAATGAGTTCTCTTGAAAGTAGTGTTTCTAGCATGTAGTGAACATTTCTTGCATGCTGCTTCTGGTAGTTTCATTTAGAGAGTACGTGCCTTTGGGATGAAAAGTAAGAATTCCTTTTGTGTTAGATTAGTATTTTAATTGTATTTTCCTTGTTCTTGAACCTTAACAGTACAGCCTGGGTCAGAATATTCTAAACATCGAAGAGTATGCTCTAGTATGACCTTGAGTAAATTAAAAATTTTTAAGTTCCATAAATTTCTATTTTAAAAAAATGTGTTACCTTATTTAAAATAAAAAAGCAACAGTTTTTGTCCTTACCCTCAGGATCAGAGCTCTAAGTTAGAGTTTTAATAAGTTGTTTCCATTTTGGAGCTTCCAAGGCCTGTTTATTTCAGAATTAATCCACTCCTGCTCAAAAAACAGGTGAATTCACTTCGAGGGAATTGACCTGGTCAAGGCAGGAAAAGCTTCCCAGAGATGGGGTACATGCCAGTGACTGAGTCTCAGCTTTCACCCCGGCCTTAGGACTGAGAATATCGAGTGATTTGATTGCTTGCTGCAGACTTTAGGAAAGTTTTGGTTCTTTGAGTCATACCAAAGAGTACAAGTGTTATTACTCCATTCCAAGCTGTCAGAATTTTCAATAACCATATCCACCAGGGTAATTCATCTTCACAGCATTCTCACATTAGAAATCTTTCTGAATAGCAGCCACCAAGTGACTATGAAGAAAGTGAGCACTTATGGCTGTCATTGGTGTTAGCTGCTTTATGGTGGAATTTCATTCTTTAACATTTAGTGGTACCATCCATCCGTCGTTAAGAAAAAAAAAAAAAAACGGTTGCTATGATACAGTTCTGAAATGCTTTAAAATTCTTCTGTCATAAAATACTGAGACAGCTGTCTTTCTCAGGGAACACCGTGCTAATGACGTCAAAGAAGATTCCGCACAGAAACCAGAAAATGAAGCGAGAACGTCAGCTGAAGCCAAAGGTAGCCATAGCGTTATCATGTCGTTGTTGACTGTTACCATAAAACTAGTCAAGAACCAAAAGCTTCCCAGCAGCCCAGGGATATAGTCCCATGGTAGAGCAGGTCCAAGAATGCACAAGACAATGGGTTTGATTCTCAGCACCACAGAATAAGTCAAAGTAAATAAAGACAATGGGAAAGTGACAGTCATGATGTACTTGGTTTGTTTGTCCCTTCGTGGCAAACAAAAGGCTGTTGCTCAGGATCCAGAGAGCCAGAGACTTTCAGTGACACAAATTTACCTGTAGCCTACGTTCATTGTACAGCATTGGTACAGCATTAAATGTAAGGTTTGCAAAGATATTCTCTTTGATTCTTGCTACACATTTTCTTTAGTGTTGCTGGCTTCACTTGCTTCAAATGTGTTTTGAAATCTAAACAGAGTTTTTGCTTGATGTGAAGACACAATCGCTTGAACAAGTGTTTGCTAGAGTAAGTCATTCTTCTCCCATCTTTGCTTTAAAGATGATAGTGTAAGCAGTGAGGGCATAATGACTCTTAGTCGTCATATAGATTGATCTTATAATTTGCTTATAGCTGGGTAATTATTGTTTGTTTTTCCAATAAGAACATGCTAGTCTGGCTATCACTATGTTGCTTGTTCCTGTAGACTTTCCTTCTCGTGTGTTTTCCAGTGTGGATGATTTTAGGGTTGGGAATGAAAACTAATGACTGCCTGTAATGAGAGCCTGATTATTACAGAACAGTAATTAATGATTACGTTGAAAACTGTGTACTCTGTTCAGCATGGTTTATGGTAGAATAGTAATTAATGAATACATTGTAATCTGTACAGGGTGATGTTCAGCATGGTTTATGGTGCTTGCGGTAGCACTAGGTACAGATTCTACAGTTGGCTAGGCATAGTCTTTCCTACCTGTCCCTGCATGGCTTTGACCATGGCATTGAGGTCACTAGGTACCCCTGTCCCTTGTCTATACAGAGGAATGGTATATTGTATGTCCATGAGCTTGTCAGGAAGAGTAGGAGCAATAGCAGTGTTCCTTTCTTAGCATGTGCCTGTCCCATACTAAGTCCCACACAATTATTTGATTATCTACAATGTCACTTATAAAGGTATTTGTATTAATTTATACAGAGGTATTTAGCCCATGAAGGTTTTGTTGTCATGGCTCTTTGGACTTCTTACACAAAGAACTCAGCTTTTCATCGTAAGCATTAGTTCATCAGAAGTCAAGAGCAGGGCTTGCTTACATGTTCAGGCCTCAGCTTATGTGTACCATCTGTGTCTGGGCCTCACTTTTCTCTTGTGTAATCCTGATGTAGTCCTAGTACACCTCCTTGGCCACATTGAGGAGCCACAGGGCTCTCTGGTGAAGCTGCCACTGTGGAATAGTGTCTTGTGTTGTTGAGAGCTTGATGGTGCCATAAGAAAACTTTTTAGGTGTTGAGCTTATCGAGGCAGTAATGGCTTGATGAATACTTTCAGTTAACTTGGTGATCTGTTATTTTTATCTGCAAAACCAATTTTGATTATCCCCCCGACCCCCGTTATCTACTTGAGAATGTCAAACCTGTTCACATTTGGTATTCTAGTGCTGTAACGATTTATCTAGTTTATTTCTAGTTTTATTTTCTGTTGTTCTTCATTTGAATTACATGAGTGTTGTTTAGTGATTCATTGTCAAGAAAGATTGTTAGAATCCATATGCAATTTGTTTATTTTTCATTAGTCAATTATTACTTTTCTTTTTGTTTTCCTCTTTTTTTCATTTATTTGTCTGAAAACCTGTACTTGAGTATGCTTCTGTCAATCGCTGTCTTTTTTTAATTGATAAAGAGAGCTTCATTTTCAGAATTTTTTTACCTATATTCCTAGGTGCGACTGGCTGGTAATGCAGTGTTGGCCTTCCCGATGACTTTGGAACTTGGTTTTTGGTTTTTTGTCTGTTTGTTTTTTGTGGTGTTGAGATATTTTGAGTAAACCTATTCTATAAAATTAATTGAATGTGTAAAGTTTTTTTTTTTGGTTGACTTTCACTTAGCACTAGTTTTATATTCCGTTTGTATTCCTTTTCTTGGCTTACCACACAGTACCTGTGTGGCTGTCTTCCCTTGAGCCCCAGCGACCTGCAGCTTCCAGTCAGATCTGAGATTCATGTTCCTTGGAGACGGAGACGCTGTGGTGCCTCCGACCTTAGTCACTGGATGGCTTCATACCTCTTGGTCCTTAATGCAGACACAGCCTGACGTCACAGACTGAACTCTCTGGAAGCAGACCCTGGGAACATTGACGGGGAGGCAAGGGAAAGAAGCAGAGTTGGGCAAATTAAGGAGGCGGACCTAGTATAGAGAGCAGATGCACTGAGTGCCTTAGGGTATCCCACCATCAGCAAGAGGGCTGGGCTTTGTGTCTTGGAACTGACCAGTCCTCAGCTGCTGACTGAGAAGGGGGTGCCAGATATTTTCCTTCTCCACAGTACAGAATACTTTATAGAACATACTAGAGGAAGAAGGATTTTGCTTGCCCTCAGTTGTCGTAGAGTGAGGCTTATGATGACTTGGGTGTTTGCTGTGGCTGTGGGAGCTTGTAGAATGAAGTAGGAAGCAGAGGGAGGCCACCGAAGCCACGCTGGGCTGTAACCACAAGATGGGCCTCTATTCCTGCATTTAGCAACTAGATCCCATGTCCCAAAGATTCTACAACCTCTCAGAATAGCACTGTCTGCTGGGACCAAGAGTTCAGGCACATGAGCCTGTGGGAGCCGTCACTCTAAAACCCTGACAGGGTAATCTGTGGACCGAGAGGCTTCCTTTGTTTTAGGCAGTTCCTGGAGAGGGGTCTTTGTAAGCCCTCTTCTCTCAACAGACAGGAGAGTCCACTCTTTCATCCTGAAGGGAGACTGAGTACCTGCATATCTACTGTATACCCAGCCAGATCTCTAAACTTGCTTCTTCCTTTAAGAAAAATCAAACAGACGAGAAAGAAATCAAGGTCATTCCATGTAGGTAGGATTAGGCCAGCTGAATTCAGTCCAGGCTTTCGGTTTCCATGATTTTTGCCTAGAAAGCAACGAGCATTTTCAGTTTTTTTGTTTATGTTTTGCTTGGTTGGTTTTGGCTTTTTAAACATTCAGATCGTCTTTAAATTGAAGAGGCATCCTTCTGTTATAGCTTTCATTGCTGCCTCCGCTCCATTTGTCATTTTCCTTGACTGGTAGTATCTCTCTGTCAAGGTTTGGCGTTGAAAGGATTTAATAGCTAGTTTGGTTCCAGTATTACACCACATGGCTAAGCACACTGAACTGACTGTGAGTGAGTAGGTGACTTTACAGTGTCCTCTGTGAGTCTTGATTTCTGTCACTAGCCTGTTTTTACCTGGCAGAGGCCTTGTTCCCTGGGGCTTATAAAGATCATTAGACTCTGCTGCCCAAAAGTCTATACTCTTCAGAATATTTCATAGGAATTTTTACCGGCAGCCCAGTGGTGGTTGTTGCCAATTATTTTATTTTTAATCTTTGTATTTTGTGAAGAACATATGCTTCTTCCATTTGCGCCTCAGTAGAATCCCTTCAGGGTGAAGCCTGAAGGTCAAGTGTGGCACAATCCATTCTGGGCCCACTGTCCACTCTCTAGTGTGTTGGTGACCCAGCCTAGGCTAGCCTTCTGCCTCTGGAGGTGAGAGAGACACTGTAGGGGCAGGACTCACTGAGGAGCCTAAGCAGCCACACAGGACTTCCTTCTCCTGTCAGTAGAATTTAGGCTTTGGGGGCCTACAAGGACTATTTTGTTTGGAGTCTTAGGACAAACTGATTGGAAAGAAAGAAGGAGGGGAGGGAGGGAGGAAGGACGAGTTCTTCCTAAAAAAAAAAAAAAAAAAACAAAACAAGAAAAGTCTCAGATCTTTCCAGTCAAGCCAATAAATACAGTCTGTGTAATCATGACCTTTTTCTGTACTATTTCTGAGCTTGATCTTGGGAAACTGACTATAATTTGCTCCTTTTTTCTTATCTCCTTTATTTGAAAAGAGAGATACTCATTTTCACCATTGTGTGAAGGCCTTCACAGTGGAGATTCTGTAAAATGGCCTTTCCCTGGCATCCTTATGTCCTGGGGAAGGTACAGTTCTTTGTTCTCTCTGCAAGCATTCTTTCTCATAGGATATGCATGTCCAGAAGCTGAATGCTATTTAGTGTTATGTCAGATTCTCCTGGAGGCATGGAGCATCCTTTTTGCCTTTAGAACAGTTGGATTGATTATTTAGATTTTAAGCACTGACATTACCCTCAGATATTTTTATTCCTGAATTTAAATCTAACTTGGAAATCAACTGTATCTCTGTTCTTGGTGATTCGAACCCACTTGTTTTAGGAAACACTTTTTGTTCATCCTTTTTCCGTTTGCTCATCAATTTTTAACAGATGTATTCCATTTCTTCTGCATTTCTTCCTTTCTCATTAAAAACCCCTTTTATAGACTCCTGGAATATCAGCCTAGATGGATTATTGACTCGTTTTCATTCTTACCACTTTGAATCTAAAAGACTGTTGATTATTTTCATTCCTTTCAAGACAGAAGTAATTTCTTCCACCTGCCAAGCACTGTATGGTAGGATAAGTACTGTGGAAACCTCAAATAGTTCTTCCAGTAGATGTTAAATTGGCTCCACTGAGATGATAGAGCAGAGGTCTAGATTGTGTTTACCTGAATCCAGCATGTAGCATCTTGGTCATGTTGTGGAAGGGGCCGGGATGACGGCCTTCTGCTTCTCTTGTCTCTGTGTGGCTGAACTTCTTTCTTTCCTTTCTGTTCCAAAGAGCACCATCATGGCCCTGGGTGACACTGCAGTGACAGGAGACACTTGGAGGGTCTTGCTCCACTTTTGTCACTGTCTTAAAAACAAAGAATGCTTAAGAAACCAAGTAATGTGTGTCGGGGAAGACTTTGCTCCAATCGTTTTGATCAGTTTCACTTTAGGACATTTCTAAACTATGGAAAACTCCTTGAAAGTGTTGTTTTTCATTCAGGTAGATGGGGTACAAGGAGAGCAGTAGGAAATGGAGTTTTGGTGAGACAGGAGTGGCAGAGGTGCCTTCCAAATTGAATGTCTGTGCTTTCTGAAGCATGCTGTACTCTGCAACCCCCTCCTTTCTCACTCTCACCACTGTGCCAACTATTGCCACCGAGGTCTACTTGCATTTATTTTACTCTGCATTGTATGTTTGATCAAATCCTGGAGCCACATCCTGTGCAGTTTAAGGAATCAAATAGTCGCTTATGTGAAGATGCTTTCCTTATCCCATTTGGATAAGAATAGGAAGGAATGTGTTTTATGCTTGATGGCTACCTCAGCTATTTAAAAAAAAAAAAAAGCTGCCAAAGGAAGAAGTGTCTGCATCACTAGGACAGCATTTGTCAACCTTTTAGGGTCAAGAGACATTTTCACAGGGGTCGCCTAAGACCATGGGAAAACAGATATTTACAGTAGCAAAATTACAGTTGTAGCAATGAAAGTAGTTTTACCGTTGAGGGTCACCCCAACATGAAAAACGGTATCAATGGATCCCAGTGCTAGTAGAATCGGAGTGGTATATGTTTATTGTACCATCCTTCAGACTTGTGGTGACAAAGTCTGGTACATTAGCGTGGTTGTTGGTGTTGGTTTCCTGATGAAGAATTCAGAGCACTAGAAACGAGCCATGAGGAATACAGCTTCCAGCAGGAAATGAATGGAATGGTAGTGATGGAGCCAAGTGCCCGCGTTACTAGAGCACAAACAATTATAGGATGCAATGAGCATCCATTTGTAGAAGACTTACATATAGCAAGCAATCAGAAGCTGAATTATAAAGCAATCTCTATCCTATCCTGTTGCTCTAGTGTGAAGACAAAATCTCACCGTTCCTGTAAGCCAGCCTTGTGTGTACATTCATTTCAAGTGCTTGCTAAACTCTTGGGAATATCTGAGATGAAGCTATTAGGTTACTCACCTTCTCCCACATTTTTTTTATTAAGTATTGAAGGGTCAAACCTGGGTTCTTGTGCATTCTAAGTGCATTCTAGAGTGTTTACTCTACCACAGAACTGCATCCAGCCCCCCCCATTTTCAACTAAAATAATTTAAATTAAAAGAATAAAAACATGTGGTTTAAATAATTTAAAGGAATAAAATAAATGTGGTGGTTTATATTTTGGTTTATAATACCTATTTAATAAAAATAGGACAAGTACTGAAACCTGGATTTGATGAAGCATGGAGAAGAGGTATCATAATGTCTGAGATTGTGTCCTGTTGCATCCATTTTCCAATAAATGACAAAACATTTATTATCATTTAGGGCTGAGAAAATTTCCATCATGCATATATACTACGTTTTCCTTAGCCTCTCCTCTGTTGTTGGACACCTAGGTTGGTTTCATAAGTTAGCTATCATGAATATTGATGTGCAAGTATCTCTAACATGTCCCCTTGGTGTCTTTCGGGTAATAGCCAGCAGTGGGAAATCTGGGTCAGAAACCTCCATATTAGGTCAACAGTGGAGTGGTTGGACTGATTCCCGCCATCAAGGCCTAAGGGTTTCCTTTTGTCCTTTCTGTGCCTGGATTTATTTATTTTTCTTAAATGGCTGACACTGAGTAGATTGAGATTTTTGATTTATATCTTTCTGATGATTCGTGAGATTGTGTTGAAGCATTTTCCCATATGTTTATTGGTTATTGTATTTCTTCCTTTGTGAATTGTCTGTTCATTTCATTTGCACACTTATTAATTGGATTCTTCTTTTCTTGTTGCTTGGTATTTGTTTGTTTCTTTGTATAATCTATATATTTTCTATTATTCAGTGGGCTTCCTCTCTACTTGGTTAACTGTTTCCTTTTATTGCAATAGTTTCTTTTCTTTTTCCAGGCTTCCTTTGTGTAGCCCTGGCTGTCATGGAACTAGCTCTGTAAATCCAGGCTGGCCTCAAACTGCAATAGTTTCTTATCTCCTTTTAAAAACTTGACGGCTATGTAACATCATCACTATGATAAGTGACTTGGGTTAAACCAAGGCTGGAACAAGTCATGAGAACCAGCTGCCTGCAAACAAGTTGCAGGAGCTGCAGACTGGCGTCTGCTGCCATTATGTCACTTAAAGCATAGGTGAACAGACAGAATTTCTGAAGGACAGAGGCACAGTTCTCTAGAGCATTCCAGAAGCACCATCAAGCAACACGTGATAGTCGTCAACAGTGTGTGTAAACTGAATGTACAGTTTACTTACCATGGCAAACATCAGCAAGCTATGAGTGTGGTATTGAAAGTACAAAGTCTTTCTGTGTCCACCTCCCTGATGTCATTATCTTGTGGGATGCCTGGCACGCGGGGCCATCCTCCTGCCTTTCAGATACAGATTTCCTTCTTTCTCTTTTTCCATTGACCAGTTGTTCGGGAAGAACCTACCCCTACCATCCAGCAGGCTCAGCAGGTACAGAAGGCTCAACAGGTACCGCAAGCACAGCAGGCTCAGGCTGTTCAGCAGCCCCCACAGGTACTGCAGCCTCAGCAGCCTCCGAAGGCGCCACAGACCCAGCCACCTCAGCAGGTTCAACAGGGGCAGCAGACTCCGCAGGCGCAGCAGGCTCAGCAGCTGCCTCCACCGGCTCAGCAGCCTCAGCAGCCTCCCCAGCAGACCCAGCAGGCCCAGCAGACTGCGCAGGCGCAGCAGACTCCCCAGCAGGCCCAGCAAGCTCAGAGGCGGTCAGCCGTCTTTCTCTCCTTTAAGCCCCCAATTCCATGTCTGCCCCTGCGCTGGGAGCAGCAAAGCAAGCTTCTTCCGACTGTCGCCGGAATCCCTGCCAGTAGAGTTTCCAAATGGAGCACAGATGAGGTATGTTTACTTTCGTTACTTTTTGTTGTCGTCAAGTTTTGTCTACAGTGCAAGGATATTGGCCTCATGAGTGGTAAATGCATTTACTGAGTAGAGTCTAGTCTTTTGGAAAAATAAAATTTGTTTGGAGGGAATTACCTAAACTATAAGTTTCAAATGTATTTTTGAAGCTGCAGCACTTGGATCCCAATTCTTTTTGCTTTCTTTTAAACACTTGGCATTTTGATATTATTTTTGACAGGTGTCAGAATTCATTCAGAGCTTGCCTGGGTGTGAAGAACATGGAAAGGTGTTTAAGGATGAAGTAAGTGTTTGTCTATATTGCAATATGTTTCTTAGTGAATCAAAACCCAGAGAGGCAACAGTGGGGTAATGTGTTAGCAGCCAGGAAGAGACGAATGTGATCAAAGAAGACACTTCTGGTGTAACTGCATTACAAGAAGCATTAACCACTTGAATTATAATGTCTTACAGAAGATGAGGTCCCAAGGAAAGCTTCAACAAAGCATTTCATGTTCGTGCACAGTAGAACAAGACTCATTATAACACTCTGCACAAAACTCAATAGTTCTTATATAGTTCATAGCCCAGAAATAAACCAAAGGAAGAAATTAGCAGTGCTTTAATATGGGCATTTTCCTCATTATTTTAATTTCCGATAACCCTGTAACAACATCAGTCCTAACTCCATCCGATGCTCAGAATAAAGATTACCATTAGAGCCAGGAGCAATCTTACCTATGTCTCAGTAGTATGTGTAAGAATATGGATTTATCACCGTCTACCTTGAGATTATATCTTTTAAAAGTATTTATTTATTTCAAATTTAGTGTAAAAGTAACAGGTTTCCTTATGGCATGTTCACATATGCTGTTTCTGACTAATGCCATCCCACACAGGGTTCTCCCCCCATCTCCCTTTCACGCCCCTTGTCCCATTCTGCCCCCTATATTCCTCGTTCAGCTTTCGTGTCACATGCAGTCCATCACCCTTCCCATCCCGCTTCCTTAATTCTTGCAACTAGAAGCTAGATTATATTTGAGACATCATACAGTATTCAGCTTTGAGTCTGGTTACTTGAATTAATATAGTCATTCCCAGACCTAACTAATTTTCCTGCAAATTTTCGTATTTTTATTTTTCTCTTTTGGCTGAATGAGATGCCATCGTGTATATGTCCAACATTTTTGTTTCCCATTAAACTATCGATGACCATATACACTGATTGCATTCCCTTGCCATTGTGAATAGAGCAGCAATAAACATGGTTTTGTGGGGATGGAGAGTCCTTTAGCTACCAAGGAGTCTCATAGCTGGGTCTTATGGTGATTCTGTTTTGTTCTGTGAGAAATTTCTACACTGATTTCCAGCGGGGCTGCACTAGTTTGCAGTGGATAAGGGTTCTTCTTTCCCCCACATCATCTCCAACATTTGTTTTCTTGAGGACAGAACATATGTAGAAATCGATGAACAACATGAGGCAATCGGTTCTCTTTCTCATGTGGGTCCCAGGAATGAAACCCATGTTGTCGGGCTTTATCCAGCGGGCCATGTCTGCAACTCCTTCATTCTGTATTTCGCAGAATGAGGAAGATGTTAAAAACAAAAACAGCTACTTACTTATATCAGCCTGCAAGTAGTTAATTCCAAGGAATTCAGGCTTGTAGTAGCTTGCTTGGTGTACCATGACAAAGCGCCGATCAGTAGTTAAATAGTAGAAGTATGCTGTCTCATAGTTCTGGAGGCAAGACTAAAAATCAGCCTTCTGTGTCTATTCTAGCCTGTCCTGTAGCTTATAGATAGTTCACTTTCTGTTTTCCTATGTCTACCTCTGTGTCCAAATTTACCTTTTTAAAAAAAGAAGAAGAAGAAAGCTTTTACCTTGTGGATGCTAGTTCTCCTGGATCAAGAGCTCACCTGGCCTGTGTGGACTTTCTTAACCAGTTGCTACTTACCATCACAATGACATTATTTCCATTAATAAGTTTCATTCTGAGCAACTAGGTAGGGCTTAGGAATTCAATACAGACTTTGCAAAAGAGGGGCTGGAAGGATGGTTCAGTGGTTAGGGGCACTGCTCTTCTAGAGGACACAAGTTTGATTCCCAGCACCACATGGAGGCTCACAACTGTCTATAACTCCCGTACCAGGGGATCCATTACCTCCTATCCTCCACAGGCAATGCACACATGTGGTGCACAGTTATACATACAGGCAAAACAACAATACACATAAAGGAAGAAAGAGAGAGGGAAGGAGGGTGGGAGGAAGGAAGGTTGGTCTGAAGAATTTACAGCTGAGCATTGTGGTGCACCCCTTTGACCACATCATTCCAGAGGCAGGGGTAGGAAGATCTCTGTGAGGTCAAGGCCAGCCTAGTCTACGTAATGAATTCCAAGACATCCAGGGATGTAGAGAAACAGGGATGTCAAAAAAACAAAAACAAAACAAACAAAAAAGAAGCCATTCATCATGGCCAAAGCTTCCAATTACTCTGAGACAGAAAAAAAATGTCCTTCTTGTTGTTGTTCAAAATGGGGAAATTGAAGAAATTAATTGATGTGTCTTAAGACCATCCATTTCCTTAGGTTAAAACTTGTGCGTGTGTGTAAAATCTGTCTCATTTGTCACCCTACTAAACCAAATAAGCATTTCATCATCTTGTGGTTTTGAATTTCAAAGTGTCCTATTCTGCTTTTCATCTTAGATGGGGCTCAGAAAGAAAAGGCTGTGCACAATTACCCCAATAGTGAAGGAAACAGCCTACAGTCTGTGAGGCTTCACACTGGCCTCAGATTCTTCCACCCCTACTGTTTGTTGTTCCTCTTCTGCTTATGGAAGCTGACTATGGCCATGCCATACAAAAATACTGTCTTTATTTTCCTTCACAGTAGAAGGCTGAATCTTAATGTTAGGTGTTTATATACAACTTTGCCTGAGTTCTTTTTTTTTTTTTTGTGCAAAAGCATTATTATCTTTTGTAACCAAAAAACCGATATATTTTTCTTGACTATGTACTTAATTCAGAGGAACACAAGGTTTGGGGATGGAGAGATGGCTCAGTGGGTAAAGGGCTCGCAGCATGAACATAAAGACCTTTGATCCCCACCAATAAATAGAAAACCAGGCATGACAGCACATGTCTGTAACTCCAGCACTGAGAGACAGCTCGATTCCTGGGACTCGCTGGCTACACAGTTGAGCTGGAATGACAAGCTCCAGGTTCAGTAAGAGACCCTGTCTCCAAGAGTAAGGTGGAGAGCTATAGAGTTAGGCATGCAAAATTGGACTCCGGCTTTCGACACACACGCACGCACACACGCGCACACACACGCATGCACACACACTCTTCAAGTTATAAGCGAGTATGACCTCCTATTTTTCTGTGGACTGAGGTTTCAGACAATTGAGTTTTACCTTGTTGGATGTATGATTTTAGGTAAGAAAGACCCGTAAATCGGGAATGTTGTGTTCATGAACTCTAGTGTATGCCTTCTGAGTATTGCTGTGAAGCCACCTGTATATAATACAGCATATAGCTGTGGATGGCCCGCAACAATGCATCTGCTTAATCCATATTCCTTTGTTTTTTCCTTCCTTTATTTCAGCAAATTGATGGAGAAGCATTTTTACTCATGACCCAGACAGACATTGTTAAAATTATGAGCATTAAGCTGGGTCCAGCTCTCAAAATTTTCAATTCTATTCTGATGTTTAAAGCTGCCGAGAAGAATTCCCACAATGAACTGTGAAGGCGGTGAATTCTGGTACCCTCAGCTTCTGCTTTAAAGCTCATCATGTTTATTCAAAGCACAAGGGCGGTTCTAGCTCCTGAGGGAGAAGTTTTCAGGACTCACAAGGGCAGCGCATGGGATTCCATCGGTCCCTCCAGACTGCGCATGCGTCCCTAGGAACCGTTTGCCTGGGCTTCTCACCAGCCGCTGGCCAGCACCAGTCATCTTTCAGTTCTGCTCACCGAGCTAAACTTACCTTTGTAAATCTTTTGGAGGTGGGAGGAGGGTGGGGAAACGGGGGCTTCATTATTTATGGATGGGGGGGCAAAATAAGAACTTTCGCATTTTGTAAACATTGTTGGATTCTCTTTCATGTACACGTTCTTTTTTTCAATACTTTCAGAAACCTTTTTATATAACTGAATTTCAACCTAAACCAAATCCATTGAAACCTGGCTGAGTTTAGCCTGGGACTAGTGTCAGTCATGTTCGCCCTGTGCCATATTTGGAATTGCAGCATTAGCCAAGTGTAATTTTGCGAGTCACGATATTGCCTAACTGTGTGTCATCCTTCGTTGGGACTGAAGAACTGTAAATACTGCCTTTCTTTGAATCCATGTTTTTACTTTTGCACGTATTATGAAATGTTAAACAAATTACTTTTCACCAGCATCTTTACTGTTGTTACCAAAAAAAAAAAAAACTGTATATAAAAGAACGGAATTGAAAAATAAAATATATAAACCTACTTAGATTTGAATGAAGTAGTGTATCTGAGCGGATCAGTTTTGTACATCATGGTGCCCACGTGTTTGCAGCAGTCAGCCCCGGAGAATTGTGTGTGGTTGGTTACATTCCAGGGTTGATCAGGAGCTTGATCTCCGAGATTACTGTGTGCATCTCTGTTATCGACATGGAAGTAACTGGTGCTGTACAGGAAAGGACTCGTTCTGTTGACAGAAACACTAATTGTTCAAGTGATCCCAGGCGTCTCCCAGGTCCTCCAGACCCATGGGATTTCCTCTGAGTGAGCTGAGAGGCAGTGTGTGGATGGTACCGCACAGACCTGTGTGACAGAGTCACACCAGCAGACCCAAAAATTCTCCATGCTCACAAGTCGAAGTGGTTCCTAAAGCCGCTATTTGGGAGCTACCAGTGTGGAAAGATTCCTTTTCCTATTAAATATTTTGCCTTTTTTTTTTTTTAAGCATCTGAATGCACTTTAAATGAAAGCCCCTGGTTATTTATAAATCCATGGCTGGCGGTGTTTCTTCTGTAAGCATGCACTTCTAGGGGAAAGGTAAATTATTTTGTCAGGCTTTTGATGGACTTTCTAATGTCAGGATTAGACATTTGTTCAAGGACCGTTTTAAAAATAGAAAGTTTAGTGGCATGCTGTCGGAACTCTGGGGGAAAGTCCCACCTCTTTCCATAAACTCTTTAATGCTTTTCTGACGTAGGACTTCCTTTGTAGTAGGGGTTTATTATCAGTCCTTTGCATTTGTCATGATTCAAGGTAAAACAGGGTCCGTGACATCTGCCGTGTCCAGTTCGTTTCTTTGCATGAATCTGCTAAAGAAGCTTTTTGTTATTTTTCCTTTTTTGTTGTGTTCAGTATTTGTACATTAACTTGCACTTGTTACATGTGATATGAATGAAATAAAAACTTAATTACAGATTCTTTTTTATTATATGTATGGTTTTTAAGGCGGTTGTTACATTGGAGAGGTAGGGAAAGGCAGGAATAATATCATTTCTAAGAGAAGGTATAAGGCATGAGTGTATATTAGAACACCTACCTGGCATTTATTTGTGAGACCCTGGGCTGGATCGGCTCCACGACAAAACAACACATAAACAACAGCAACAACATTTAAGAGACCATCGGCCTGGGGAGCTGCCTCCATTGCTGAAGGGCCTGTCAGGATAGGGTGGGTCCCTGGCACCCATGTAGAAACCAGACACATCTGTAGCCCCCGTGGTGTGGGGCCACAGACAAAGGGATACCTGAAGCTTTTGTGAGGCTAGAGAAATAGACCAGTGGTTAAGAATACTTGACTCTCAGCCATCTGGAGCTCCAGTTCTTGGGTCCGGTCCCCTCTTCTGGCCTCCATAGGCATTGGGCACATACATGGTATACAGAGTTACATGCAGGCAAACACTCATACTTCCTAAAGAGGAAGTAGGGTGAGGAAAGTAATATGGGAAGACACAGGATTCTAGGAAATGGACACATAGACACACATGAACCAGCACACACACCACAAAGAAAAAGTGTGTGTAGCAGGGGGGCAACATAGTGATCTAATGACTCTTAGATTGAGTATTTTTGTCAGTGTACTTAGATGGATAATTATTTTAAAAAAAATTCAGCAATTCACATTTTTAGGCCAAGTAGCTTTCTTCCACATTGAAAATATTTTTTTCTTTCTAATTAAAAGTGTATGCTGTAATGCAGGAGATTTTTTTTTTAAAAAAATCTTATTAAAGATTTAACTCAGGGCTACACAGAGAAACCCTGTCTGGAAAAAAAGAAACAAACAAGCAAAAAAGATTTTGTTCCTAAGCAGTGTGCTGTTCTGTTGCAGGAAAAGCAAAGCAATGGACATCCCTGAGTGGCATAGGTTCAGTGTACCTCAAGCATGTGATCTTTCGCTGTCCCATCGCTGCAATATGGTCTAAGTGTTAAAGGAGGAAATAGGAAGGTCTGACGGTAGGGGATGCCTTAGGGTGAGACACAAAAGAAGGATGCCTCTGTGGGATACACAGGGATTGTCCATGCGGTTCTGAAAGATGTTCAGTACTGTAGAGGGGCAAATGAGACCTGTCTACAGGCCCATCCATCCATAGCCTCACCCTGTCATTCCGTTCAACCTGAGCGACAGCGACACTCAGTTTCCAACAGAGATGTGACCCTATAAGGAAAGAAGCACTTCAGAATTTAGTAAACCCAGATTGAAGGCAGAGTGGAATTTTTAAACAATGGATTGGAGGGGATAATTTGAGTAATAAAAGTTTGTAAGGCAGTTATTTTAGTGAAAAGAAAAAAATAAAATTTTTCAGCATTTCTTAAAACTTCATTTGATGAAATAATCCAGAAAATGCTTACCCGATGTGTTGCAAGTATTAACACATTGAAATCTCTGTAATATCTAGGATGTAAATTAGGAAATAACATGATATTTTGATGATACTATCAAGGCATACCTTAAGCTATTGCTTTACGTTTTTTCCTTGTGGATCTTCAGAAAACAGTACCCTGAGTCTTGTTAGGTCCCAGAAGTACTGTCTCACCATTATTTTGAGTGAACAAATACATTGCTAATAAGACCATAGATCATGGGTTGGGTTGAGCCTGTAGGGAAGGAACCATGGAAGATGGATATGCGGGCTAAAAAGACTGTCTACCAAGGAGGTCGCCTCAAGATGGCAGCTGTCCTCGTGTTCAATATTGATAGAAGGAAACCAAAAGGTATCAAACCAGGCAGGCCATCTGGGGTAAGGAAACGGAGGATTATGTGTTTCTTTTTTAAATATTGAAGTTCAAGATATTTCCAGTCAATGTTCTAACCAAAAAGACTTGAAAGGTTGTTGTCCAATTCCTGGACTTTCAAGCTATCGCACTGAGTTAAATTCAGGGTGAGATCCTAACTGGGAGGATGGTACCTCATAATGTCTTTTAAAGACTGACACTTCTGAATGTGTAATCTTGGCCATAGAATTCCTATGAACTCAGATCAAATGCAGAGCTTTTAAGTAGTATTTTATTACCAAACTTAACAGAGACCTTAAGTATCTAAGTTAAGGACAGATGCATCAAAAATTCATTGACACTTGAGACAACATGATTTTTCCAATCCCTACCTCTAAAGCAATGCTAAATCATTCTGCAGTTGGTTATGAAGCTTCAGTTGCCCTGGAGGTTAATTCAGATACTCTTATGTGATGGGAAGCTGAGATCTGATTTCCTTTTCTTTCAAAGATGGAAAACAGGGACTCTGTGCATCAAAGATCAAGGTCTCCAGGAAGTTAAAGGTTTGGGACAGTCTTCTCGGACACTCAATTCCAAACACATGAAAAGCGGCCACCAAAGCAGCCAGGGCTGTGACACAGTCATCCACCTTGGCAAGCTTCTCTTTGTCCAGATACAGAGAAAACTCACAGCCGTTGATGTGGAAAGGGTTTTTAACTTCCAGCACGGGGGTTGATGCATGCACCTAAGAAAGGAAAGACGTCATTACCCACTGATATATAAATCAGCGAAATGATAAAGCATGCCTGAAATTCACACAATATCACTATAAATGAGCTGGTTACTATATAGCCTAAATGTGAATATGATAAGAACAGCTTGAATAAATCACTGACCTTATAAGTTATGTGAAGGTATAAAATGAATGGCCATTAACATACTGCATACCTTCTCATTCACGACGACAAAGAGGCTGGGATCATCCCCAAAAACATCTGGAAGGAGTAGACATGTGGCGGTCATCTTCATATCTGTCAGAACAAGCGTGTCCAAGTAAAGAAAAGGGGCTTTGAGAAATTGTAAGAGAACCTACCATGAAGATGTTGGGTTTGCTTTTTACTAAGTTATCGTTACCTTCCAGTGTGAAGAGTAAGTCTTATGTATTTCACAACCACTCTCAGCATATGTATGTGTGGTCTGTGTACATATGTGTATGCATCTTTACATATGGGTGGGTATGTATGCAAGTGAGTGGATACCCAAAGTTGACACCCAGTGTCTTCCTCCATTTAAATATTGAAGAAGCATCTCCTGTTGTGCCTGGAGCTAGCTAGAACATACAGCTAGTCCAGTTAGCCATCTTGCCTTAGAATCCTGTCTCTGCCTCCCAAGTGCTGGGATTGCAGATGGCCACACAGCTGCCCAGCTTTTCCATGGGTTCTGGGGTCTAGAACTCCTGTCCTAATGCTTGCACAACAAGCACTACTCTGATCGCCTCCCCCCACCCCCCAACAACAATTTTTAACAAAGATATTCTAATGAAAACTTCCAAATGTCAAGTTTACCCTTTAGGTCATGGCCAACAGTGGCCAACGTTCTGTGCTATGTCCATTGGCCAGGATGATTTAATGTGTTTGGCCTTGCAGTGTGTCTTATAAAGTTAAAGGGTACTCGTGCCCATAATATAACTTTATAATGTTGAGTGTTCTTTTTGAACCTAGGCTTTCTCTCTCTCTCTCTCTCTCTCATCTGGAAAATTCTTTCCTGTCTCCTTGAATTTCACTCATTGCAACAAAACGCTTCTGTCTGTAGTTACAGACGTGGCTGTGACCCTCCCCACCCCTGGGCTTTACTGACACTTCAGCACTCCTTCATCTGTACAGTGTTTCATCTTCTCTTGCAGCGCCGTGTTGATTGGATTGTCAGACACCGAAAAGGCAGTCAGTATATTCTCCGAGTAGGACTCCAGAATGTGCCTTGTTTTCATATAGATATCTGTTCTTGTAAGAAGTTGGACCTCTCGGAACATCTGATAGAAGAAAGGAATACATATGTTCAGGCCACGTGTAAATGTTACTAGCATTCATAATATAAGGGAGTGGGTAGCTCTTTACCATTGTATGAAGCCTTCACAAATAGCATAGAGTATATACCTGAGTTCTTAGTTTCTTAATGTAGTGGCCATAGGACAAGTAGGAAAAGAATGAAAGTCTGAAGTGAATAGCAAAACAAATAATGGATACAGAATTAAAACTTTGGAGCCTGGCATGAGAGCACACACCTTTAAGCCAGGAGGCAAGGCAAGTGGATCTCTGAGTTCACGGCCAGCCTTGTCTATAGAACGACTTCCAAGACAGCCAGGGCTATATAGAGAAACCTGTCTTACAAAACAAAACAACATCAAAACCTTAGGGAAACATTGATACCTTTTGTTCTATTTTAAGGAATGGAATATTTTACAATATTAGAATTGAAAATAAGGTCAATTACCAATTAAAATTTTAGATATAAATTCCACTAAATGAGGATCACAAAAAGTGAATACACACATATTCTGGCTGTCACACGGGTCACACAGGTAGAATTCTAGACACATTGCTTTATATAAACCACATTGTTGCCATTACAGTTCATTTTTCTTAACTCAACCTAAATCTAGACATAGCGGGCAAGAGAGACTCTCAATTGAGAAATGGCCTCTATTAGACTGGACAATGGGGACACCTGTGAGCATCTTCTTAATTGCTAATTAATGTAGGAGGCCCATGTGGCACCTGCCTGGGCTCTGTAATAAAGGCAAACCGGAGGAGCAAGCTAGTAAGCTCTGTTGCTCCATAGTTTCCGCCTCGGTTGCTGCCTCCAGGTTCCTGCCTTGGCTTGTCTTGACGATGGACTGTGTAACCTTCAAGCCAGATAAACCAGGTTGGTTTGGGTCTGCGTTATCACAGCAACAGAAACCAAGCTAGGACCACTACGTTTCAGCAGCATCCAGCAAGAGGCAAAACAGAAACCCCATTGGATTTTCAGACAGAACTCTTGAAAAATACCTAATCGTAGGACCCTAAAGGAGTGTTTTAGAGACTGTAAGATGAGTTAAACAACATACGTGTAAAAGAGTTGACCTTTGAGCTAAAGCAAAACCCATGGAAGCCCCTTGACACCAAACTACTTTTCTCTACCTTTCCCAGAATTTTCTTCCCAGAGAATTCCACCCCTACTGCCCCTCCTCCTTTGTTGACAGAATGAAGCCATCAGACCCCTAGTCATCTACACCAGTATGAATTAATTTAGTCACCACTGTCCCGAAAATTGTAGCATTTATTGTTACCCATGGGGCTTCACGGTTCCTTAGATACTTTAGTAAGTCATAAATTGACCAAAGATTAGGTCTGAAAGTTAAGTCACTCAAAGCTGGAAGTCATCACGGTACAGTGAGTCTCGGCAGGCCAGCTCTTAGTGGAGCACTGATCCAAGGAAAGGGCTCTCACTAGGCAGACAGGAAAGCAACTGTTAAGAAAGTCGAATCTGCCACTTGCCTGGGCCCAGGGCCCAGGGTTGTGGGGGTTTTGTTTTTTGTTTGTCTGTTTTTTGGCTTTTGTTTGTGTTTTTTCTTTACTTTGAGATAATTTCAAGTTGATATTAAAGTTTAAATAAGTAGAGCTTACAGATGTTCTTCATGAAGACAATAAAGAGTAGACATGACGCCGCCTCTTAATTTTCCTATGTGCACTTCCTAAGTAGAAAGACATTTAAAACTGGGGAATCTAATTTGCTGTCTCATTTCGATTTACCAGTAGTTTCAGTCATATTGTTTATAGATCCAGGGTCACTTGTGAGATGTAAATACCATATCTCAAACCAAGTCTCTTGCCTGAAATAACTGCTAGATTTCTTGGGCATTTTTGAAAGGTGGTCCATCACTATGGATACCCTTTCTCCCTGTTTGTGTAGTATTTCCCCAGGGCTCATGCATATGGGATTATAAATGCTTGCATTTCTCACTGGATCGGAAGCACTAAATGGGAATTTTTCCCTATAGAGAAGAAACAAACTAACTTTTATCAGCTGATTAAATTGGAATCTATCAGCTTTTCACATCTCAGCATCTGAACAATGTTGAATTTTATGAGAAGACATATTGAGAATAATGATCTTTTGTATGGATTTTTGACACAAGGTTTTGCTAGGGAGTCTATGGAGCCCACAATGACTTGGAACTTGCTAGGTAACCCAACCTGCCTCCTGTCACCCAAATGCAGGGATTATAGACAAGCACCAGAACACCTGGCTAGCTCATGTAACTTTATCTACCAGATTTAATACCCATTGCTGTAAATATCACTGTGTTCATTGTCAAGTGGCATTTGTCTTATCTGTCTTTTCTAAATGTATTAGTTGGCACTCTCCTTACCATGGAGTAGAGTTTTCCCTTCTTGTACATTTATTTATTATTTATAACACAACATACTAATAAATTCTTATTTCACTCAAAGAGTTACAAATATGATCCTCAAACTATTTATATAATTTTATGTATTTTCCAGATTTTTCCAATAGAGGATATGTCCTCTTGACATAGCCCAATAGTTGGTGAACATTTCCTTAATTGTGGCATTTCACAATATTTCTGGCTTATTATATCTACTACACATATATGTATATGCATATATGTATACACACAATATATGTACTGTGTGTGTGTTCTTAGCCATAGAATTCACAATGTCTCTCAAAATTTCTAGTTCTTTCTGTTGGAAAATACCATTTAGAAATTAAAATTTCAACCCGAAAAATGTACCTTTTTCTCCAGAAATGTTATTGCTGTAGGAATTCTCATAAAACAATGCTGAGGAATATGTTCTATATACTGTGAATGGTGTTAAAATCAAGACAGAGTGACTTATTCCAAACACCAGCAAAAGAGAAGCTAAGAGGCCACACAGGAGGACTTCACATAGATATATATACCTAATCACCAAAAGCTGTCACAACCATAACCATGCACAAAGGCCACCACAATCTTACACATACACAAAAGACTTCTGCAAGGACATTAGCAAACACTTGCAATAACCTTGATATTGACCTTATAGCCAAAGATTATTGTTTCAAAAGCAGTGTTTATAATCTTCTCAGTTTGAGTTTTAAACCCATCTTCATTATACCTACTCCTCACCAGAGTCAAAAAACTCACACTGTGGTTCCCATTTTCAAATCCAATATCCACTAAGAATCTGCCATGTGCCATTTAAATGACAAGGAAGAAAAACATGAAGATGAATGACTGCTTATGTTCCTGCATATAAGTAGACTCAACCATACTGATACTTTGAGATCTAGCATAGCACACAGAGCTTCTCTAGCCTTTCTCTTTCCATGCTTCTAACTTTGCAGTGGTTGTAATGATCTGTTCTGTCCCTTTAAGAGACGCCCTGCCCATTCCCTCCCCAATCTGCTGAAGCAGGCAGATTTTTCTT